>OLKM01000014.1:434386-539386 GCA_900291075.1 Melanogrammus aeglefinus
CTTTTTAGCTCAAAGACATTGCATACATTATGTAAGGTTATGAGAAATAATTGAAGAAAAGAGGTTGAGTGGGAGTATGCACTTTTGTAAGTTCTTTTTTTTTTTTAGCTAGAAATGTAAATTTAGGCAGAGTTGTGTTGTCATAGCCGCCAATACCAATACCAATATTATTGGCTATTTGTTCTAAGAGAGGCCTTAAAATGACAGCATATCCCAAGCAATGACCCGTGACCCCGTGGGCCTTAACCTGGCGGACTCTTTGTCAAATCCTCTCCTATCCAGGTGAACGGCTGGGCAGCACCAGGTTGGACCATCCACCTCCTTGGACGTTCATGCGTGGACGCAGCACGATCTCGTTGGAGTTGGCCTGTCAAGGTAGCCCAGTAAAAAAAGGTTTGGTTGATCAATGTCATCGATCGTCACGGCCTTGATTTGAAGCTGCCTGGGTTCCGCTCAAGAGTACAAAACAACGGGTGAACACTGCTTAGGACCTCAGTCTTTGTGATCTGGAGGTGCAAGGTTACTGACCCGTACCTTGTTGTGGCAAAAGGCCATGATGATATCGGGACGTCCTTGTGGATATTTTAGGCTTTGCCCCCGGGTAGCCCAGATCGCGCCTCACCTGGTTACAAAAAAGGTATCAAACAGGAGAACGGGATGGTTAACTTTGGTGGATTCAATCCAGATGATGATAACAGGGCCGCCGCACACCGTATCTGCAGGTCTTCGTGGGCTGTGTGGACAGCGTGTCCAGGGAGTTGTCCTGGCCCAAGGGAGATTAAAGTGCTTCCCCAACAGAATCATCCAAATGGACAGTGGGAGAAAAACGGGGGGACGAGACAGAGGGCCAAATGTTGAGTCGGTGGAGGAACGGACACAGGAAATCGAAGGAGAGGCCTGGCGGGTCATATTTTTACAGGTCAGTTGAGGTTACGGAGATTTCCGGGCAGAATGAAGGCGAGGTAAGCTCAAGAGCATGCTAGGTGGAGAGTAGACCTCTGCCAGAAGAGAAGGAGGAGGGATGGAGATAGCGCCATGTTTAGCCATGCTGGAAAGTCATTCATCCATGATAGGGGTTGAGGAAAGCTAACCTGAACCTTGAACAGATCACTTGCTTCCATTTGCCTGTAAATGACCTGGTTTTATTCACGCGTGTGCCTGTGTGATAGGGATACCCAACCCTTCCACTCAACAAAATAAGACGGACCAGAAGACAAGACGATTGGGTGTATACGACAGACAGATTGATTGGCTGATTGCAAGAGGCGAGGCACCGCGCGGAGCTTGAGAGGGGAGCGATACTACCTTATGAGGGTATGCTAGCTCCTGCAAGCCACGTTTGCTTAGATGGTCCAAGTGGTGTCTACACTGCCCAACATAACACATACAAATCACAACGAAGCAAAATGGACACCGCAACATAAAACGCACAAACACACACAAAGCACATCATAGCACAACAAACATGCACAAACACAGTTACACAAACATAACTGGACAATAAGTTAAGTATATACTGTATAGTATATATATATATAGTATTTACACAGCCTTTAAATAAAAAAAAACAACAACACAATGTTTGTGTCAACCAGACAAACATGAGTTCAATGCATAGATTACGACATAATAAAAGGTGAGCATACACTCTGCACCAATGTCTTTGATACTGAAAACATCTCTTGATTGTACACATTTCTCTAGACTGTGGTGGATTTGTTGATGTCTGAGGAAGTGATAGGAATAGCCATAACAATACCAGATATACATGCCGTATCTTAAAATAAATATTGATCGAGAGAAAGTTATCAAGATAATATCAAAAAGTATGGCTGCATAGATCCCTCATAACAAAACCATAAAAAAATAAAAATAAAAAAATACTAAACTTTTGTTTGTTTTTGACTTTACAATTGAAATGTCTCAATCTTTTAATGATATGAGTTAACCAGATACTGTTCTCTGCACACCAAAGCAACAGACCTCAACGTGGGAAGTGAGGAGTTTCGCACATCAATTCAGGCATCCGAAAAATGAAAATCTAAAAAATAAATCCAACTTTCTTTTTTGATTTTTAACCAATTATAAAGAAGTATGAGAGTCATAACATAAAATTAATAGAGATGTAGAAATGGCTCTCTGACCTCACACTGCCTCCTCTTCTTGGTGAAGTATAACGAATCAAAGTCTCCTGGAGGACTTCCTGTTTCACCAGGAAGTGCCAGAGACGCCGGACCGGGAAGGACGAAGTATTCTTTGTTCTGAAAAAAATAATTGAATGATTCAAAAATCTTATCTAAATATACTAACTACCGGTATATAGGCTAGGCATATTATTTCGGAAGTATTTTTGGTCATATCTGTTGAAATTCTCCTCACATCATGACCACAATCAATAAATAAAATGCTCGGACTATAAAATTAAATGAATCTTGTATCTGTGTTGTGTCCAGCGAATGCGCGACCATATTTTATTTTGGCCCGAATGTAATGCTGTTTGTAGATTACCTAGCTACTGCCTAAATTTGTGACTGCTATGAAATTACAGATTATGTACGTTCCAAAGGGAGAATCCATTTATTTAGTGAAAAGGTTCAGGTCAGGATGATCGCTGAATCTGAAAGAGTTAACCAAAATAATTATTTCACCATGCAACTCATGATCTTTCTGCCTTTCAAATAATTGAACATTGATTTTGCAATGTGATAAATTTAGTAGATGAAGAGAAAATTTAATGGATGTCACTGGGATCGTTATAAAGGTTTACAATGTTGAAAAGTTGAAGCATTGACTTACACTCTTCAGACAGCTATGACCACAAACTTATTTAGAGCTTGAGGTTATGCAACTGGCCCTTATATTTGTGGAACTATTATTGAATGGTTTTGGGATTGTAAAACTATAAATAATATACTGAACAATTATATACATGGCATATATTTTAAATACATAACCAAAAGGGAAACAAATCTCTTTATAGTTTGGCTCAATTTTGTTATAATGTCTTTAAGTTGGTCATGCTAGAAGGTGGATTTAACTGCCACCGACTTCAATTATTTAATGCGTACATTCAGCGTGCTTGAGGTTGTGGATTTTCCAGTAAAATAAGAAGTTATTTAGGGCTACCAAAAGTTGTTTTCGTGCTTTAGATCTTTTTTGTTGGTGCTCCTACATTTTAAGGAGCCCAAACACAGGCGTCCTCATAGAACCAGGGGTATTGGGCTTTTTTGGAGAAGTGGGAGGGATTGCTGTGGTGGCTAGGGTAGAGATTCACTACAGCAGCACCAAGCAACAGAGGTAAACAAACAGGGAGGATGCCAGCATAGCTGACGATAGGGTACTGCGATTGGACAAATACTTGGCAGTTCAACGCCAGTGCAGGCATGTGTCATTAAACATTTAACAGCTGTATATTAGAAGCACAAATACATGGATGGGTGTAAAAATATGCAAATCTTTCATTTTTTGGGAAATTTATAGGAAGGTTTTGAATACGGTTGGTCTTAGGTAAAAAAGTTAGTCTGGAGGGCTTGTGTGTAAAGGAACGTGTGCTCACTTGAAGGGAGTGTTATCTGGCTCCAGCATGGCTTTGTGTCGGAGGATGGCGGGCCCCCCTGCAGCACTGAGGTCAGTGGGGAAGGTGTTGATGTAGTTTGGAGGGGGGCCGTCAAACTTGTTCATCCTCTCCAGCAGCAGCTGCTCCCAGTTCTCCAACGTCTTGAGCATGGCGTTGCAGAGAGGGGAAGTCACGGGCAGATCTGAAGGCGCACACACACACACACACACACACACACACACACACACACACACACACACACACACACACACACACAGTAATTTAATTTTCATTCATAAATCGAAACATTATTCTAAGGCAGTGATCAAGAAGTGTATATATTGTATAAAGGCAATGACAGTCATTTGTGTCTATAAAGACTCCTTAACTTCATACTCCCTTAAGTATTTGTTTGTTTGTGGCAGTGTGTAATAGAAAGGAATCATTTGTGCATGTGGTCAATGTATGTGTGTGTGTGTGTGTGTGTCTATGTGTGAGTGCGAGTTTTCACGCACCTGTGAAGTCAAGGCCGGTGAGTGGGAGGAGGTTCTTGACGTTATGCAGCGACAGTTTGACCATGACCAGACGAATCAGAGACCAGCTACAAACAGACAGACGGGAGCAGGAGACAGACATACAGGTTGAAAGACAGATGGCCAGGGGATAGAGATCCTTCAATAACAACACTCCAACAGAGCAAAGTGTTGAGTGTGACTTGGATCGTGGGGTCTTACCTATAGGAGTTGGGGTCCGAGTGTTCGGTCATCTGTGTGTCCGAGAGGAAGGCGTCATCATCGTCATCGTCGTCCTCTGCCGCGCTCTCGTCCGAGTCGTACAAGGCGCCGCTGTCCGCCAGAGGCAGGAATGGCTGGACAAAAATAGTATTTGTATTAGTGCTGATTGCACAATCAAATGTATAACGGCATCGTTCAGGCGGCCCTGAGGTCCCGAGGCAGACGATTGGTGTTTTCCTGAGGGTAGCGTTCTCGCTACGTCCTCCGACACCTCACCTTGGCCACAAAGAAGTCCCACATGCTGAGCTCGGGAGGGATGAACTTCTCCCTGTAGGTGGGCCTCTCCACGGGCACCGGGGGCGGGGTGGCCGGCGTCTCCTTGACGGGACGTCCCGGCACCAGCATCCGCATGTTGAACCTGCGCCTCTGTCTGTCGCCGTCCTCGACCTGGGGGGCCTGGATAGGCACCGCTGAGGGGAGGGTTGTGGGGGGGTTGGCGGGGTGGAGACGGAGGAGAGGTTTAAATGTCTGTCAGGCGGCGGCGGGTTATGACACGGGTACGTTTTCTGTCACACACAGCCAGTGCTGCTGTTCACACCGACTACAAACAAGAAGAGGCCAGGGGAGAGGAGCGGGTCAGCTTCATCCTCAAGCAGGAAACAGGTGAGGAAACGGATACGAGAGACGGCTTTGTTAATATGAGGCTAGCCTTGAGCTGGGTCTGATGTGCGGTGTTGGAATGGAACAGGTCTCATAACGAACCCTAACAGATAGAGAGAAGGACTCGAGACGTATAAGGAGACCCACACACACACACACACACACACACACACACACACACACACACACACACACACACACACACACACACACACACACACACACACACACACACACACACACACACACACACAATAAAAAACAGAACCTCACACTGCATCCAGACAAGAAACAAACAAACAGAGCTGTGCACAAACCTGCACCTTTATCCTCGGGGGATACCTCTGGCACCACTAGGATCCACCAGAACAAACCAGACAAGACACACACCAGACAGCACTATTAGACACGCACACACAGTGGCATTATGATATGGGAGTCACTAGGCCTAGACAAATTACACATGACACTATGAAACAAACAAAGACGCATACATGGTCCACGCTGTTGGCCAAAATGCAAAATGATCATGTGCATCAAGGCATGTTATGTGTAGTGGTGAACGATGAAATGTTAAGAACTCAGCCAATGCTTGCAGACACTAGATAGGTTACACTTGGATGTGAATTACAATTGAAGTAGGTACACCGCTACATCTACACCCCTGCATGGCTATCTTTGTATGTGTGTGTAAGTGTGCGCAACCACTCTGCTATCTGCACTTGAGAGGCTGCCCTAACATTTAAAGGCCTGATTTTTATCAGAAAATGGCTGGCATTTAAGACCCCCCCTCCCCCCTCATGTCCTGCTCCGCTAGCAGCACTTCTCAAAAGGTCCTTAGCTTAGAAGAATTCATGAGCACCCTTCTAACAGATACAGCCCCTTAATGCCAGCTCCTATCTGCTTCATTCACCAGCACTGTGTGTGTGAACACAAGCTGGGGTATGAATGGTCTGGATAAAAATACATGCTACAAATCCAGCCCGTTAAAAGGCAGTTAGAATCACTCCACTTCCAGCGAGCAGTATTACATATACTATTACCAATGGCTGCCAGTAGCACAGACCTATTGATCTGCTAAAAAGTGACCAAGACCATCACCACTGAAGGTACTGTTTACTGAAGGTCACATCTCATTACTGCTGTAATTCTGTTTAAGACTTACAGATACCAACTGTGGTAACTGTAAGCAATGAACCGGGCTAAACCCATCCCAAAACACAGAATCATCCGAGGGCTGGCAGTTGCAGCAACTGCAGCCCTGGTGTTTCTGTGTCGGGGCCTGTCATGCTGTACCTTCTCTGACCTCTGGGGGCAGCACAGCCCTGCTCTCTGAACAGTCCAAGCTGGTGTTGGTCCTTGCTGGGAGGGAGGAGGAGGAGGAGGAGGAGGAGGAGGAAGAGGAGGAGGAGGAGGAGGAGGAGGAGGAGGAGGAGGAGGAGGAGGGGAGGAGGAGGAGGAGGAGGAGGAGGAGGAGGAGGAGGAGGAGGAGGAGGAAGGAGGAGGAGGAGGAGGAGGAGCAGGAGGAGGAGGGAGGAGGAGGGGGACACCACCGGGTGAACAAACAAGACAAAACCACGTGGACATGCTACACACAGCAAAAACAGCAAACAAAGACCCACCCGTAAAGGCACACACACAGCCGCAAACACACAGGTGCGGACACGCGCGCACGCTCGCACACACAAACGAACGCACAGCATTGATGGCTCATTATCAGTACATCGAACACAGATGCCCGCAATTCATCACAAATAGCTTCTTTTTTTTGTCCGTCCATTGTCAGAATGGGGCAGCTGCATGAATAGATGGTTTCCGTAAAGCATCTGCAACAGTGCAAACCTCAATAGATTTATATCTATATATATATACATGTATATGGAAATAAAATACACATCATGCAGAGCAGTCCTGCAAACCCAGCAAGTCAACACTGTGCAGACCATCAAACCAACAGCACTGCAATCCACCAGCTCCATTACTCACAGCTAGCCTTGGAGGCTGCCTCCCCAGCGCTAGGCCCCGGCCCCCTTGGTCTGGGGGGCGGGGGCCGCTTAGGGGGCAGGGCGACAGCAGGGGTTAGGGTGGGGCCACTCTGCTCGGGCCCTCCTGTCTCCTGAGGCTCCTCTGGCCCCGCCGCCTGAAAATCTTCCGGCACTGGGACACAGGGCACAGGGTATACTCACTACACACCAGGGGAACTGCATGTACGCACACACCGGCACTCTCCTTCACACACACACACACACACACACACACACACACACACACACACACACACACATCAGCGTAATGCGACGCAGGTCCAATCGGGAAAGAGCCTGGAAGAAACACTGGTCTATGTGAGCATGCAGACACACATACACACACACACACACACCTGGGGGAGACAGGAGAAATGAAAAATCTCTGCTCCTAGGATCAGAATGGGAGAGGGGGTGTTCAGATTGATTGCCAGGTGAAAGGAGGAGCAGGAGGAGGGAGGGCAGGGGACTGGGAAGGGGACCCATGGTGATTAGACAACTCGTGGTCAGGAACACAAAAAGTGGGCGCGGCTGAGGTCCAAGGTCATGTAAGGGAACCAGACAGATGTCCTAAACTGTGCGCCACCACCAGGACTACCAAGTTCAGAACCCGGAGGTCAATCCTCCTCTAGTGAGCAATCTGGCCAGAAGCTTTTAAAAAGGACAAGTGAAGTGCCAATGCCTAAAAACCACACCGAAAGGGGAGGAAAGAGTTGATGAAATAAAGAAGAGTCAATAAGAAGAGAGCCTAGGTTGGACAGTCGTACCTGGTGGCGCCTCGAGTCTCTTTGGCCTGATTAGGATTTTGGCCCCGCCCCCGAAGACGGCGGCCCACATGCGGTTGTTGAGCGGGTGTGCGGCGAGGCGGAAGAGCTCGTTGCCGTTGTGGGTGCCCAGGCCGTGGATGAGCAGGGCCAGGTACACGGCCACCACCGCCTCGCACAGCAGCACGTTGAGCTGGGGCTGGTCCTCCTCCCTGGCCGACGCCACCAGCGCGATCAGGGAGGACACGCCTGGAGAACGGACGCACGCGGTGTGGGTTAATGGTTCTGGTGTTCAACTGCCAGCCAGACGGTTCTATCTGCAGGCGTCCTCGAGCAAGATGCCTTAAGCCCCAACACCCTGCTCCTCAATGACCCGAATCTAAATTCACTGCAAATCTCTTAGGATGAAAATTGTATGCTTAATGACTTAATAATATGTAGTAAGATGCGTATGTGGACATTAGTTTGTAAATACTACTGCTGTCTAAACCCTACAATTCTTAAAGCCAACATGAAAGTGGTTTTGGTATTGTAGTCAATAAAAAAAAAATATGATAAGCGCAATCAAATAATTTCCATCAAGCCAATGCTATCATGGATGTAATGCCCCATGGTACATGCACACAACCACAGAGTACATTAAGGGCCACGCCAACGTCATCTTGATGAAAACATTTCCCCAGCTGAACATGGAGAGAGTCTGCCTCTGAAAGCACTGAATGCATTTTCGGAGCATAATCACGATGGCCTGATAAGCCTCTGTGTTTCCATTTCCTTCCCAGAGGCTGCGCTGCTCCCATTTTAGAACACCATCTGCCCCTCCCAGTAAACACAGACTGACTGCTTCCCTCGCTGCCATTTCACAGTCCTCCTATGCAGTCTGGCTTTGATGCTCACACACCAAAGCCAATGAATTCTTGCCTTATCACTCTTGCTACAGAATACAATGTAGATAGGATGTTTAAGTGTAAAATTTGTGTGTAATGACGTTATAGATAAATATTTGAACAGCAGTGCGAGCCGTTATTGCCATGTTTTGTGTGTTCTTGAGTCATTGACAAGTGGATGCCTCCCGTCAGCCTCTTCTGCTTTGCAACAATCAGACCAATAGGTTGGCGCACTTCTCACTGTAATGATCCCATGCCTTGAATTACTATTAACTTTAGTTTACAAAGTTTACTGCCATTATAATGTCGGCCAGATTAAATTAACTAATCTTGAGTATGGACCTCTGATTCATGGCCATCAATTTTCAATCTGTAAAGTTTCAAATGTGAGCGGCTCTGTAAGCATATTTTTTGGAAACAGTGCTGCCAAGCGCTGTGTGTTGAAGCCATGAATGGTCATCGGGAACCAGCAGTGGAGTTGAGGTTGGGACAGTGGTATAGCAGGGCTGCAGGGTTTGGGGGGGCGGGGGAGTGGATGACGTTACCTGGCCACTGTGCGGGAAGAGAGCTGGGGGTGAGGTGCTCCTCGATGCTCTCTGTACGGAGTCTCCTTCGCTCACTGAGCAGTAGGCCCTGGTACACCATGCCGGTGAACTGGTTGGCCTCCGCCTGGCTGCTGCAACACAGCACACAGCAGGTGGAGCGGTGAGTCATCCCCAGCGCTTTACAGAAGGAGAGCTCTCCTCCGGGTCTCTCTACCTCGTAGCGACGCAGAGAAATGAGCATGGCGGCACACGACTCTTGCCATGCGTCGGCTCCCCGTTTTTGCACAGACTATAAGCAAGCCTGGAGGTGGATTGTATTTTAGTTTTGCTCAACCCATGTATGTCAAGTATTTCTGTTTGTATTCCGCGGCAGCTTGCTTCCATTTGACTGCACTGCAGAGGCCGACTGAACGAGAGGCCGGCAGAGTGACTCGCATGAGACTAAAACACGGCATCAAGTGCAGGGCCATTACGAACAACGGCAAGTCATAAACAGAGACAAACCAGGAAGAGAGACGGGTAGGGAGGGCAATAGAGAGAGAGAGAGAGAGAGAGAGCGTACCTGTAACTGTGGCTGTCACAGAGGGCTTGGTAGATGCATGCAGACAGAGATGCTGCCAGCGTGTGCAGAGCAATCACCTGAAACAGCACATTCTTTAAATTTCTACTCAAAAGAGGGCCTACATTGCAATGGCTAAAGTTCAAGGATGCACTGCAGGACAATCAAACATCAGTAAAAATGTCCATTTCAAAAGAAAAGAAAATAAGAGAGAAAGAGAGCTAAAGAGCGAGAGGGACGATAGAGAAGAGAGAGCGAGAGGGCCAGATAGCGAGAGAGGAGGAGAGTGAGAGGGCTGACCCGGTCGTCCCCGGCGCTGGGGTGTGGCGGGGTGTCCATGTGGGTGATGGTGTGGAGGATGTCGTGGATGTGGTTGCTGAGGTGGAGCACGGGGTTGGCGATGACCGTCTTGGTGGGGGCGATGCTGGCCGAGAGCAGGGGCAGCGTGGTGGGCAGAGGCAGCGGGGACTGGAGCTGCTTCACCGTTGTCTCCTGCAAGAAGGCATATGTCACCGTCCGTTACCCTCGCGACCCGGCCAGGTAACCTGCGGCCTTGGTTTGCATGTATTCACTGCCAACAGTCAATACATTCAATTCAGGTTTTTGACTCATGATAGACACTAGATAGATACTACATGATTCTAATATAACTGTTCAAAGCAAATAATGAAAGATGGTGACGTCAATACAATGACTTTGTCTCCAGATACTTTCTTTGTACATCCTGTTATGTATGAAATACTGGTATGATTATAGATTCACGTTCCATATTTGAGCAAGCATATAAGAGATGATTAAAGAGATAGCGATAGAGATTGAGATAGCGTGAGTGAGTGAGTGAGTGAGTGAGTGAGTGAGTGAGTGAGTGAGTGAGTGAGTGAGTGAGTGAGTGAGTGAGTGAGTGAGTGAGTGAGTGAGTGAGTGAGTGAGTGCGAGTGTGTGCCCTAACCTGCTGGCTCTCCTGCAGCAGGAAGATGAGCTCCATGCGTACAGAGGTGACGCCCCCGCCCTTGGCTCCCGTGCAAGCTGCAGTAGGAGAGGAAGACGCGGAGCAGTGCCTGGTTCTTCCTCAGCCAGGCCTTGCGGCGCTCAGAGTGCTGCTGCTTGGCCTGCAGCCTCCGTCGCTCCATCTGTAGACGCTCGTAGGTGCCGGCCTCCGTGCCGTCGGGGGCGTCGTCCGGGATGTCCAGGGACGCGCTGCGCTCCCATTGCTCTGGCTCCTGCCTCTCCTCCTTTCCCTCCACCTGGAGACGGGCCAACGGCAACCCCGGTGAGGGAAGGGTTCCAGGTGGGATGCGGCACATGGGCTCTTCATTTGACTGAGGCGTTTGTTTTGAAAGCGACGGTACAGACCTTGTAGTTGCAGATCTTGTGCATGGCGCCGATCTCCTTCTCCAGCCAGTTGTAGAGCTGGAAGCGGAGTTTGCCTCCGTCCACCTCGTAGCCCGTGGCCAGCGTGCGCAGCTCCGTCATCAGGATCTTCAGGCAGGCTCGGAACTTCAGCTGCTCCGCGATCACGTCCACCTCGGACTCCCCCTTGAAAGGACGTAGAAAGACGGCTTAATCCCTGTCGGACCCCACATTCAGATCCTATCAGGGCTTTGGGGTATCAGTAGAAACAACGAATTTATGAATACTCAAAAAACATCAGAGGCAGAATACAATAAACATACAGTATATATATATATAATACTACATTTTTTAACTGAACTATAATGTAATATACAAAAACATTGATCATAAATGACAAACATCAGAGTTGGAAATGTCTTTCTGTATATCGATCGCCATACCTGGGACTCCTCCTTCAGCGTCTGAGAGATAGGTTCCGCCTTGGTCTCTGCCTCTGGCTTCTTCATGGTGAGTCCTCCGTCGTCGTCGTCGTCGTCGTCATCATCTTCTTCATCATCATCCTTTTCCTTGCCCCAGTCCAGCTGCAGGCCATCATCCTCTATCTGGACCAGAGGTTGGCTCCAGTCCAGGCCGCCTGCGCTGTCACCCGCTCCCCAGGCTGGGACTGGGGCGCTTGGGGCACCCCAGTCCATCATCGCTGCCTGGGTGCCGTTCTCTAAAGGCTGGCTGGAGTTCACATTGGCCACGGAGGAGCCTTTGCTGAGGGGCGCGGAGCCAGACTTCTTGGTCACCTTGGGAATCTTGGACAGAACCTCCAGGGCAAGGACAGGACAGCCGACCTAAAAGGCAAAGGACAGGGCAGCAAGTCAAAAGACACAAAAGACAAGATGACTTTGTGACATTTGCAATGTTGGATCTTCTTGTATGTCAAACAAAGAGCAAACAAAATGTTATTGTTCTTTTTTTGTTTTTTTTTCTGTGTTGGTTAGAGAGTTTAACTCCCAGCCAAGTTACAATCCCAGTTCCTGCAGTTAACTTGAAGGCATCCCTGAATTAGATGCCTAACCCTACCTGCCAATTAATAAACTAAAACAACTGGATAAAAACAAAGCTCGCCGCCCCACTAGGCAGTGGCACCCCACCTTGAAGTGTGCGTTGGCCGTGGTGAAGAAGAGTTTGCGCTCGATGAGGTTGATCTCGTCCACGCTGCTCTTCTCCACGGTTGCGGCCACGCCCTCGGGGGAGGCGAAGTGGCGGCGGATGATGAGTGGGTGTGTCCTGAGGTAGTTGTAGAAGCTGAACACCACTGGGTTGCACGACTTGACCATCACGTCTGAGGAGGGCAGGGGAGGGGGGGGGTGGAGAACATGTTTAAACGTGCTGGCCTGCTTTGAATCAGTTCAACATCGCAAACGTGCCTGAGAGGATTTGTAAAAAAACAACAACTAGATGAGCTATTTAAAAGAAATCCTGCTCCCCTTTAGACATATTTCAATTGAGCCATGACATAAATAATAATTAATACTGCACATGCACACAAGACAACTATTTAAACTTGTATCACCATGAAAGTGGACCAGCAGATGGAAAGAAGTCAATGCCACAATAACAACATAACTTAGGGATTTTTTTTTTCAATTGTTCTATGTTTTAAAAGCGAGTCCTTTATATCTTGTTAACTGCCAGTATTTTATGAGTCAACAGGGTTACCTTAGCTCAGGGAAGGCTGACCAGCTGATGTGAATCAGGGAAATATTGCCCATTTGTTTAAAGCAGTGATCACACTCTAGCCGTGCTGTTAAATGAAATAAAAATGCCATATCACTGGCCAGGGTTCAAACCCATTTAGCAGACATACAAATAACAATGTCCCATCTCTGGTTGGGATGTTCCAGTTGGTCCTGCTGTTTTTAATGGGGACTACAAGCACAACCAAAAAGGTCTGCGGCCGGCCAACCTTGATTCTCCTCCTCCTCTTTGGGTACGCGCTCCAGAAGCGTGTCAAGGGCCCGCGTGTAGTCCTTCATGATCCAGAAGGCGATGCTGCGCAGGAAGGGGTCCGGGTGCAGCCGGGAGCAGTGGTAGCCGCCGCCGTCCGCGGTTGCACCCCAGCACCTTCTCGTGGAGCAGGCCCTGGCAGGTGGAGGAGCTCTCGAAGTCGGACTCGTACAGCCGGGCCACGATCATGGCCAGCTGCAGGTCGTCCATCTTCTCCAGCAGCACCTGGAAAGGGAAAGTGGGCGGTTGGGGGGAATGTTTGTTGATTGCAAACGTCATTCATTCAGTATTCAAAACCTTATCTGTATGTTTTGACTGTGCCGCACTTCAAGGAGAACCGTGCATGCTGTTTGCATGTGAGGCTTGAGACTGTGTGTGTGTGTGTGTGTGTGTGTGTGTGTGTGTGTGTGTGTGTGTGTGTGTGTGTGTGTGTGTGTGTGTGTGTGTGTGTGTGTGTGTGTGTGTGTGTGTGTGTGTGTGTGGTGTGTGTGTGTGTGTGTGTGTGTCATGTCTGTATGTGCGTGCTTGTGATGAGCGTCATTCGAGGGATCCAGCCAGGAGGAAGAAGGCAGCAGACTGCTCAAAGCGCTGCTTGCCCAGCAGAGAGAAGGCGTTCTTCAGGGCTGCCTTCCTCCAGCGGTCCTCCGTGAAGTTATTCTTGAAAAACTTAGTCATCTTCTCATCGTGCTGCGACCTGAGGGGAGGAGAAGGGGGGGGAAAATAGTCTCATATTTCCACGGTACAGATGTTATATAAGTGCTTCTGCATGAAGGTGAACTGGAGGCTCAAGGCATACCTGAACAAGCCCCAGAGGACAGCTTTCTTCTTCATGGCCAGATAGAACAGAGCAGCATCCAGTGGGTCATTGTTTCTCTGGAAGGCGGCTTTACCCACCTGATTAGGACACACACACGCACACACACACACACACACGTATTATGTAGCCGACAGTTCTAAGCTTGAAGGCATTGTTACACATTGGAATTGAAAAAAAGAAAAAAAAGAATACCATCTATCTGCAATATTGGTTTAGGGTTTGAGATCCATAAAAAGCTTTTACTTTTTGACGAGGGAAGGGACATTTCTCTTCACTTTAGCGCGGTACTGTGTCAAAATGAAATCTTGTGTTCTAAAAAAGGTACAACCCTCGTCCTCCTGTACCTTTTCCACCATCTTGCGCAGCGTGTTGATGTTGCGTATCCACCACCCCACGCCCACGGCCCGGAGCTCCGACCACTGAGGGTTTCCACGCTGCATGGCCGGGATCATGTTCAGCATCTCCTCCTCCGCCTCCGAGTGGAAGGCCCAGGCAAAGTGGCACGTGGACAGGCCTGCACCGGCCAGGGACGGACGGACGGACGCAGGGGAAGTGGATGAGAGCGACGTAGAGTGGCATTTGAGCAGTCATGGTAAACGGCAATGAATGATGACTCATTAATGCAAGTCAGGGCCATGAAATGACAAGGAACCTGAGGTAAACCTCCCAACATGGGGTCTCGTTCTACGCAAGGAGAGTGGGCTAACCTTGAGATGTCAAACTCCAACGAGACCGAACCAAGCATGAATCAAGTATCACCAAGGGTTATATATTTGTCTCGTTGCACACTCCCGAGTGTATCAACAACCAATGTTTTGGTTCGCCCTCTGAAGGTTACGTTGATCACTCAGGGACCAGTGGGTCCAGTGTTGGTGCGTCGGCAGCCGTTTACCCTGGTGGAGCAGCTGCATGCGGTAGAGCGGGGGCAGGGAGGTCAGCAGGCAGGTGTGCAGACGCATGGCCAGAAGGTAGCGCAGGCCGCACTCGTCCAGGGCCTCGCCCCCTGCAGGGCCAACAGAAGGCGGGACAGAAAGAACAGCTCTCATCGTCGTCGATCACTGCATTTTAGCTCAGAGCCAAGGGGAACCGAGGCAAGTCATATTAACAGTGTTATATCAGAAGATCCTTCATTATTTGGTGGTACTGTCGAGTGTATGCCACACACTTGCTGCCCTTGAAACCTGCTTAGGTCCTACTCTGTGCTTACTTAGCACTGGAACAATCTGCTAATGTCTACCACTCAAAAGACTAAATAAATAGGCAGGCTGTGTTTATATACACGTCCAAGAGCATCAGGATAAACACTGCCGTTTGTGGTGGTAAAAGGTTTGATGGCTGGAGATAGCAGGCCTCAACTGAAGCACATGTAATCATGAGTGCAAAAAACGTTGTGATTAGCTTTTTATTTCTGTAGCCTTAACATGTGGATTTATTGCACAGTAGTCTTAGTTTGTGGGCAACTGATGGTCTGACCTAGCTAGACCAATTCGCAAATTCGTATTAGTCTTTAGCCCCTCAGCTCGTTTTACATTTCTCAAGATTATGGTTGCATGCACTGCTTCAGTAAATTAAACTTTCACCAAATCCTTTCGGAAGAAAGGCAGTTTCATTTCACTTATCAGCAAAAGGTTTATGTGCAGTTGTTTGATCTTCTTTTAGGGAAAATACACTGTCTATTTAGTCTTATGCCGTCTCGATCGCGGATTCAGCAGACCATTCCCCATCCGACACAACCATCTTGGTCATCTAGGCATTGTATCAAACCCACCCTACATTAGATCTACACTGGCGATCGTCCTGACCCAAGCCAGGTCGACTGGAAATCTGCCTGAATGGAAGGGGGGGGGTCACACCATCTGCCAGAGCAAATACAACCCGTCCTCCGACTAGGTCCGACCGTCACACATATAGACGCGTGAAAGACCCCTCAAACCTTGAATCTATTTCAAAATGTCAATTCTAAATAGGCTTCATCGTAGAGGGCCCTCCCTCCTGTCTGATTATGCGAAAACCTTCCTACAGCCAGTTTGTCGGTTGTAATGTCATTGTGCACATACTGACCGGTGTACTGTTGGTTAGCAGAGCTGGTGACCTCAGCGCTGGTTGTTGCCACTGTGTCAGCCAGCGCCACCAGAAACATTTGCTCCAGTCTGGTGAGGCCAGGGAGGCTGGAGTGCATGAGGTGGCTTGATAACACCTGGAGGGAGGGAGAGGGGAGAGAAAGAGCGAGAGCGAAAGGGAGGGAGTGACCGAGATAGAAAGAGGGAGAGAGAGAGAGAGAGAGAACGAGACAGAGAGAGGAGGGTGAGACAGAGAGAGATACAGAGGCAGATAGAGCGAGGGAGAGAGCATGAGAGACAGAGAGATAGTGAGAGAGCGTGCGAAAGAGAAAGAGAAAGGGAAAGAGAGAGCGAGAGCGAGGGAGTGACAGAGACAGAAAGAGGGAGAGAGAACGAGAGATAGAGGGAGAGAGAATGAGAGATAGAGCGAGAGAGAGCGTGAGAGAGAGAGATAGAGCGAGAGATAGAGCGAGAGAGACAGCGCGAGAGAGAGCGAGAGAGAGCGAGCGAGCGTGAGAGAGAGATAGAGCGAGAGATAGAGCGAGAGAGCGAGAGAGAGAGCGAGCGAGCGTGAGAGCGAGAGAGGGACCATGTGAGAGAGTGAGTGATTAAGTGAGAGAAAGAGAATATGACAATGAAAGTGGGAGAATAAGAGAGTTTGACAGCGAGATAAAATAACATGCTGACTAATCGGAAATTAGAACATATATTCATAGAATCTCGACTCAAAAGTTATCTCAAATATCAGAAACTAAATGTGTACACTGTTTATAGAATGTAATGCATGAGAACAGATTGTACCTGTGCGTGTTCAGGCCCAAAGTATGTAGGGCCGTACTGAGAGAGATTAATGACCCGTGACTTCTTCTCCGGTTTCTCAGTTGCAAAGCTCACAAAGTCATCAGTGGTCACTGCCTGCACCTGTGCAACACAGAAGGGTGGGTGTCAAAAAAACATAGGGAAGGTCCTCCAACCTTTCCAAAAAAATACATTTTCAAAAGATTTGACCCTTAAAGATTTGACCGGCCAAAAATAATCAGTAGTATAGCGCCTCCTTTATGAGTAATACCTCCTCCCTAATTCCATCTTTGTTCGTTGAATAGTCAAGGTCGAGTTTCAAAAATGTTCTGTGCTGATTTAGCTTTGGTTGAATATCAACAAATCATCATCCTCATCATTTTTGTCCAAACATATCAGTCTTTTCTGGTGGAGAACGGCATTCCCTTGACCTGCTCCCTACTCCTCCCCCACCTGCCTACCTGAAAGAGGTCTGTATACTGGTCCTCCCCGCTCTTCTGCGCCCCCTCCCCCTCTGGTGCCTTGCCCCCCTCCTCCCCTCCCTTGTAGGAGGTGTCCAGGTCGGCCGACAGCAGGGAGTAGAGGGGCAGCGGGGGCACCGAGTTGATCTCCGTGTAGTCCCTGCCCCCGTCGCGCCCCGCCACAATGGTGTCCTTGGCCGTGCTGCCCGTGACGCTGATGGTCCTGGACAGGTGCCTCCTGGCCCCGCCCTCTCCCGCCTCCACGTCCCGCACCACGGCAACCTCCCCGGCAATGCACTTCACCAGGTGCGAAAGAATGGCCTGGTGAGAGGAGGGGGGGGGGGTAAAACATGTTGGTAAGAATTTATAATTCATCATAATGATAATGCACCTACAAGGTAGGACTATGTAGTGTCTAGTGTGTATATAAGAGTATTCTGGTTTTCGTTCCTAATGTAGTCAGCCGCACCTGTAAGCATCCTTGGGCAAGATGCCGCGTTCCCCCTCCCAACCTGCTTAAGCACAAGTCCCTCTAAGAAAAGCAATTGGCTGATTGACTCAAGCGTAAATAGCACTATTGTAATCGCTGACCCTTGACCCCTCCTCTCCAGCCCCGTGTGTCTGCGCGGCCGGCGCGGCCTCACCTTGGCACGGCGGACCTTCCCCAGGTCCATGAGCTCCAGCAGCTGAGTGGGGTGGTACTGCGGCAGCGTGGGGGACAGCGAGTGGGCCGCCTCGAACAGGCCGCCCTCCTGCAGGCCGGCGGGGGCGCGCAGGGCCTCGTCCACCACCGCGCTGCTCTCGAACACGCTCTTGGACCGGGACCTGCCCTCCGGCCCGGCGGAGGAGGCGCCGAGGCCGGCGATGTTGTCGGCGGACGACAGGCTGCCGTCGCCGGCTCCCGTGTCCCGGGGCTTGCGGTCCTGGTGCCACTGGGCGTACACGTGCATCTCGCAGTCCATGCCCACCACCAGGATGCCGTCCCTCACCCAGGACAGCGACACGGGCAGGGAGGGCGTGCCGTCCACCGACGACGCCAGGTCCACGGTGCGGAGCAGGATCCAGCGCGAGCGGATGCCCTGCTTGATGCTGCCCCCTAGTGGCAGGGTGATGACCGCCACGCCGTCCTTGCTGGCCGCCTGCTCGTTGACCATGCCCGAGATGCGGCCGTACATGAGGATGTTGGAGCCCACGCCCACCGTCAGGATGTGGGAGCCGTCCTCCTTGGACAGCCAGTCCAGGTGGACGTAGTGCTTGATGTTGGGCGAGTTGTGGTCCCTGCTCATGTACAGGTCCGACCTGCATCGGAGTTTAAAAGAAGCTCGTCAAAGGGAAGATGCACAGGCGAGTATACGCACACACACACACACACACACACACACACACACACACACACACACACACACACACACACACACACACACACACACACACACACACACACACACACACACACACACACACACACACACACACTCCTTACCGGCTGTAGATGAAGAGGTTGGAGTCCACGCTGACCCTGGGGTCCAGGGTGGAGGCCAGCCGGGTGAAGTCGTCCAGGTGGATGGTCTGCTCCAGCACCCACTCCGACCCCCCGGTGGACTCACACTCGTAGATAGACACGTGCATGGAGAAGTCACCGCCAGATCCCATGGGCTAGAGGAGGGACTTCCATTAGACCAAATTATCTTGCAAGACAGAAAGTGGAAGTGGGAATTACGACTGCGTGTTTGGTATCATTATTTGGTAGGACAAAGAAAACAATTTGGTACGACAAAAAAAACAAAAGAATAAAAGACATTTGAATTTAGTTGCCCACTTAAATCGATTAACCACCACCACCACTCTCTCACACTCTCTTACTCTCCCTAGAGCCTATCGCTGCCTACGCATCCATCTGTCGAAGCATGGATGGTGGGTGGTCTGGGTCTACAGATCAACACACGCCGCCGGTTCCATCCTACTCCAAAAAACAAGCACAAAATGCCCCGCCCACCTGCACCTGCCGCGTCTGCTTGAAGGCCACGGCCAGCCGGCCCGTGTAGGAGCAGGCCACGGCCACGGGACGTCCCGCCACGCTCACGGCGCTGTTGCTGTCCTCCTCGTCGTTGAGCAGGGCCCATGGCGCCCAGCGGTAGGCCCGCGTGCCCTGCTCTGCCTCCTCGGTGCCCTCCACCGTGCAGTGCCAGAAGCGCACGTGGGAGTCGGAGCAGGTGGTGACGATCAGGTAGGGGGCCAGGCACACCGGGTAGATGGAGGAGGAGCTCAGGTGGCCTGTGGCGAAGAGGGGGGGCAAACGCACAGCGAGAGAGAGCGGGAGAGGGAGGAACAGATGGCTTGGTCAGATCCCATGGCAACAGCAACGCAGCAGATAGGAAAAGTGTCACTTGGGAGAATGTCAGGTGATTTGAACACCCACACTTGGCGACTAATGGCATTTTATCACTGCTGCACTGCCGCGTAATGGAACCTGTGCTCTCGTTTTTATTTGATTTTTGTACACTGCAGACTAACAAACTGTTGGGCATGGAACCATCGGTTGTATTCGGTGAACACAGACAAAAGCCTTTCCAACTTAATGGGATATGCATAAGTGATAACTTATGCATTAGGTTTGGACAAGGGGTCCCATGTTTTTTGTCAAATTTTTCTTCACACCGGTTGCCACAGCAACTGTGGCTCACCCACGACTGCAAAGGGTGCAGAATATAAACTGTGAAAATCTTGAGAACAGAATTAAGCAGCTGCAGAGAAAACTTTTCACAGACCAGTCCTGCTTACACGTAGTCTGTTCTGCAGAGAAAACAAGGCACAGTGGCCAATGTTGGTACACCCCCCCCCACCCCCTAACAAATTCTGCTGGGGGGCCTTAGATTAGGCCCCTGTATAACGTGCAGGATGTTATGCTTGCCCCGTTCCGTCAACCTTGTTACAGGGTAACATGTGTAGCAGAAAATATCATGTGCTTACACATGGTTTGTGGATGTTCTAAGCTGAAAAAACGGTAATAACAAATTTAAGAGCTTAATCACATGTTGGCCTCAGAACAACTGCTGCCTGATGTCAGAGGGGCGTGTGGAGGCCTACCAGCAGAGGGCGTGGCCCTGGTCACCTCCACGCCGTGAGGCAGGTCTAGCTTCCTGCTGTAGACCAGCTTGGAGCTGAGGATCAGCTTGCTGGCTGTCAGCAGGTTGGCCGTGGAGGCCGAGCGGGGCAGGGCGGTCATGGGGGAGGTCTCTGGGGAGGAGTCTGGATTCATGGCCTGCTGGGGGACCATCAGCTGGCTCTGGAAGCTGTAGTCTGGACTGGGCTCATCTGCTCACACCAGGGGATTGACATGTTGGATATTTGCTCACAGCGCTTATTATAATCATGTATGATTACAATGTTATTGTAATCATGTGTCCTAGATATATATTAATAAATGCCATTTAATTAATAATTAATACAAATATAAAAAAAAATGTCTGATACACGATAGGTAAATACAATAACTAATGACACTGAACAATTATAAAACCAGTTTTCTTTAAACCAACACAACAAAACAGTATGGAAAACCATAATGGAAACCAAAAGTCCAAAAATGGTTGTTTATCCACACCAGCTCTGTTCAACTCACCCACGCAGGCCTGGACAGACTTGAGGTGCAGGTGCCACATCTGGAGGACAGAGTTTCTGTTGAGATCCTTCTCGATCACCACCAGGAAGAACTTCTCAGAAAATGGTGGAGGGTGGTAGTCTGAGGAAAGAGGAAGACATGAAATACTCATCCATTGATAATTAATAATACTCATAATTGCATATACCTTAGACCTTTGCCTTTCCTTCATCCTGGGTAAAGTGTTACCCAGTAATCAACTCTTTACTTTCTAGTATATTTATCGGTGTATGTTTTGCGCTAGTATGTTTTATCTTTCTAGAATATTTTGCCGGGAACTGAATAATCCCAGTGCCCTGTCTGACTCTTTGTTTTTCAATGCACCTGACAATAAAAGACTTGAACTTAAACAACTGCGATGACGATACAGATGCTAATGCTATGGAGAGGAGGATTGCTTACCCTCAGCACAGGGGAAGGCAGGCGTGTGCTCCGCCGGCTCTTCCTGTGGCTTGTAACCCAGGATGAAGTCCTCCTGGAACACGTGCAGCAGCTGGGTGTTGGAGCCACACTGGGTGAAAGAAAAACAAGTATCATAAGAGCTGCTTGCTACAAGCTCGAAGCCTGGGTTGGATGTGGGGGGGCTGGGAAGGGGGCGTGTGGCCTGCTGACCTGGTTGGTGATGACGTCCAGCTCTATTATACACCCGGGCCTGGCAGTGGACTGCTGACTCACGATGTTAAACACTTCCCCCACAAGGTTCTGCACGGAGACGGATGCACACACACGCACACTAATTATTTTGGCAACAAGTTTAGGATTCACAATTGTGCTCAATCACTTAATATTCAAACTGCAAACCATTAAGCAAATGCCCTCCATGCTGGAGAAACCCTGAACATAGCCACCATACAGTAGGTTAACATCTAATTGCAAAGCCTTGTGGGGATGCAGACAATTTGACAAAACATCTGTGATTTCAGGACAGAGCAAAATAACAGTGTTCCCCTCTTGCATCCAATGTCGATGCCAGAATTTGACATATTGACATGCAACGAGCAGGAACATCATGTACCCGTATTTAAGTAGGATTAGGGTCACCTGAAGAGACAAAGCTTATCTGTGTGTGTGTGTGTGTGTGTGTGTGTGTGTGTGTGTGTGTGTGTGTGTGTGTGTGTGTGTGTGTGTGTGTGTGTGTGTGTGTGTGTGTGTGTGTGTGTGTGTGTGTGTGTGTGTGTGTGTGTGTGTGTGTCTGTCGCGTTCATGTGCACACTTACAGATGTTTCAGGGTCTGAGAGCTCATCCAATAGTTTCCGGGCATCCACCACAGCTTGATAGAGACGGAGGTTTTTGCCATCTGATGCCACAAAGCAGGCGCTGGCACTGTTACAGTAGCTTCCTAGGGATCCGAATTAGCAGCCTTAATTACACAGGCATCAGCTGCCCCCAAACACAATCATTTGCATGAGCTCCTCTGACGTAGCACTGCTCTTCCAAAAAAGTAACCCCGATAATATTTCCCTTAGCATCTGCTCTAATTCTATTTGAGTGAGGTGAGCAGCATTCTCACATGGCCCTCGCAATGTTTTGCAAAGCCAGCAACCACCTACTACTACATGAAAAAAAAAGAGATGTATGCTTGTGGATTTACTGCAAACATTAAAAGGTGATGAAGGTGCTTTCGATGAGTACCGTTAAGTTTCTTAAAAAACACATTCGCTTCTAGTAGCACATTTGTTACTTAGTAACACATTTGCGTGTTATTATGTGTAGTAATGTAGTGTAGCAAATTCTTAGGCATCAGGTGATTCAAACTTCCCTGTAAAAATGAATGGCTCTGCTTAAACATTTGAGAAAAAAAACAAAACAAAAACACAATTCATAATGGGGTTAAACATCAGTTACATAAGACGGGCCTATGAGGTCTCGAAGCTTGTGTGCTGGTTTGCGTGTGGGTGTGTGTGTGAGCTGACCGAGCACAGAGCTGGGTACTAGCGTGGGAAGCCAGGCCACGTTGCTGAAGGCTGAGGTGTGGAGGGAGTTGATGCGCGCCAGCTCTGAGACGCCGCCGGTGCAGGACAGGGGCCCGATGTGGTCCACCCTCCAGAGGATCAGCTCGCTGTAGATGGCGTTGGGGTCATGGAAAGTCCTCGTGGCTGCGTTGCGAAGCTGCTTCCTGAAGATGCCGTGGGAGGAAAACAGTAAACGAATGATAAGGACTTTCTTCTACGGCAGCAGGGAAGTCCTTTTTTCCTAAAGCATTAACCACTCAACTGTTCCCTTTAAGATTTCTCAACGGGTTGATGTTTTTTTTCCCGGTTTCCTTTTAAAATGTGATACCTGTCTTCAAATTAAAGAAAGCCAGTTCGACAAAAACAATAACAAAAACAACAACAACAACAACAACAACAACAGACAAGGGTTGTTTCTGCCATTTCATTGCATGCAAAAACGTGCTTTGCTTGCAGATAACTGTTTTCAGCTAGTTATATTTTGTTATTTTATTAGCTGGTTTGATTTCAAAAGCAAAAACTCAAAAACTAGATATAAATTCACTGAACAACAAAATTTTGTATGCAAAGTTATAACATTAGAAAACAGTTCCATTTGCCTTATGTGGGGATGGTGATAACAGCCACTATATATTCAGGGTATCTGCAGGTTTCAGCAACTCAAATTTAAGACTTTTTAAGACCTTTTTAATACCACCTTGAATAAAATTTAAGACCTAAAACACGCGATGGTGGGGGTTGGCAACAGACGCGAGCCAACTTCGGAAACGGACGTCTTCCAGCTAACTGTCCTTGAATTTGCACCTACCCATTGGCACAGACTAGCTAGCAAGCACGCAGATAATCGTTTATATATGCAGCCAGCAAGAAAGAAGCCTCTCCACATGTCCTACTCCTTCCTGAAAAGTCCCTCGGGAAAAGTAAAAAATATATAGTCCTGCCCCGACAAATTTAAGACCTTGAGTTACATTATTTAAGACCAGCATGACATTTGTAACAAAATTATAACATAATGTGTATAACAGTTAGAAACATGAATTTAAAACTTTTTAAGGATGCGCGGACACCCTGATTATATATACAGTATATACATTGACTGATTGATACACTACACAACGGCTCTCAGGGGTTAAGTCCGGTACCTGGGGCGGCCCTTGGGCAGGGGCAGGGCTAGCGGCTGCTCCCCCTCCAGGCTGCTGGGGGCAGATGGAGGGGTGAGCAGGGCATTGTGGTGCGAGGAGGTCAGCAGCAGCGGCAGCACCGTGTGGCACGCCTGGTCGTTCAGATGGAAGCGGTGGCCGCAGTAGCGGAACTTGTGCGACACGGTCAGAACGTTGGAGAAGGCCGAGCGCTCAGCGAAGGTCACGCCCCACTGTGGAGAGAGGGCAAGGGTTAAGGGCCATGGGACAAGACCAGGGTCGAATCTAAACTAGATCGAGGTCATCGCCATCTCACAGCTACTGCCTCCTATATGTCTGATGGACATTCCATTGACCATCAGACCAAGAGATGCAACAATCTCGAAAAAATGAGGGCTGTCAAGCTCTGTTCTGGTTGGTCAAAATGCACTTGTATGACCAAATTCTCATCGGTCGGCAATCATTGGTGTTAGGTGAAGTGAGAAAGTCTTGTTGTCATGTTGTATGCAATGCTCCGTCAACTTTTGTTTTGAAATCTCAATAGGTTTGAGGGTGAACATATCAGAATTAGCCCCTTGGCACGCATTGCAGCACCATCCATATGGACCCATAATACTAAGCACAGGCAATCTTCCGATATTTTTATTATTGTTTATTAATAATAAGTCGAAGAATTGGTTGAATTTCAGTCTACCAAGATTTTCTTTGGTTTAGAACCAAATATCCTACTAAACATGAAGATTAAGTCTTCCATAGTATTACAACATGGTAAAACCTTGACTTCACGTTCCCTCAGCAGAACCTTTCGTCACTCACTTGGTTTAGAGATCCATCAACGTGTTTGGAGACCATCATGACGGCGGGGCCAATCCCAGGACCAGAGGCCAGGGAGGGGCCCATGGTAGGGGAGTCCAGGGCTGATGCAGAGTGGGAGATGTGCCGGGGCCTCCTCCCTGGGTCTCCAAGGCTGATGCAATCCCCCTCGGGAAGGGTGCAGGAGTACATCAGGATGTTCTTACTTAGCGAGTTGGCGTCTCCCGTAGGGAAGGCTACCGGGATACGTGAGGAGAAGGACACCTGATGAAAAGGAATAAACAGAGACGGACAGAGACAGAGAGAAAGAGACAGACCGAGAGAGAGAGAGAGAGTTCCTATGTTTAGAAATTAATCAGAGGAGACCTGCCTAAGACTGGAGGGCGTTTGAGTCATACCTATTCAACTCTGCACACACGCAGTGCGAGCCTCAGAGGGTACGGTGCCTGCATCATGTAGTACGCGATGCAGGGAGTGAGAAAGCTAGGGTGTGCTGCGCCCCTGCCTTCTTCTCACCTGAACCTGTCGGAAGATGCCCTGGATGAACTCGTCCAGGTACTTGACGTGCCACACCAGGAAGGAGCCATCCGACGGGTGGATGGTGAACAGCATGTCGGGGCTCCGGTTCCACTCCAGGGTCAGCGTCTCCATCTTCCTCTCCAGCAGCATGGAGGGCAGGGGCATGCTGGAGCCCGAGCCCGGGGACGAGGCTTTGTTGCTGCCCTGCTCGCCGAGCTCCCCCTCCTCGCCTTGCTCCGAGGACGCCTTGTCCGACATCTCGTCCAGGTCTAGGGCGAGAGCGGGACGGAGGAGAGGCTATCAAAACACCGTAGAAAACACTTCAGCATCATGATTAAATACAATATGTATAACGGCTAATGGTCTGTTTATGGATCCAATATCCCATAAGCAAGAGGGGATCAAATATCTGTGTAAATTAAGGTATCCGCTGGGTTGTAATCAATCCTCTGCTGCTATGAAACTGCCATTCACATTTGCGTTGATTCAATGCAGATAGACTGTGGGCCGTACCAAAGTCAAACTTCAAGGGAGAGCCGTCGGGCGCGTCTAGCGGGTCGTCGGTGGTCTGCTCCAGCTGCTGCTCGGAGAGCTTGCGCAGCTGCAGCATGAAGAGGTCCGTGGAGGAGGTGAAGCTCAGGTCTTTGTTGTTGAGCCAGTGGACCACAAAGCCCCCGCTGCCGCTGCCGTCGTCCGGGTTGAAGACCGCCGCGTCGGCCAGCACTGCTGGAAGGTCTGGTAGGTAAAGAAGACCCAGGTCGGGAAAGAATGGTGAAACACACAGGAAATGGGAAAGGCAACGCACAAACGTTCAGGCCATTTGATCTGAGCTCGGTTATACGTATACTGTATTCCGATTTTCTTGTCATTTTAACTCTCAAATCTCAATTCACGATTGAAATGCTTTTTAAATGAAAAACAAAATAAATACACATATAACATAATATGTTATTATATTCACTTATTTACGCCTTTGCATATTTGCCAACTGCAAATTGCGACTGGTGTTACACAGTCTTGTTCGCATGACATTTTCAAAACAAATTACAAATTTCTTGATTTGGAAAACAACATTATTATTTGACAAACTCTGCCAGGAACATTTCATAGAGATTCAATTGATTGAGTTTCTAAGGTCCAGGCGTTACGTGTGACTAAGCCATTCTATTTAGATATTAGACCGCTCCCGGGGCAGAAAATCCATCTTACCCGTCAATCACAGGTTCGTAAAAAGCAAAAACACTCTCAATTGCGGACAAAACTTAGGGAGGCAGGGGATGTTTCTTTGGTTCTATAGTTCCAAAATCGGTCTCCCTCCCTCCCCTCTCTCTCTCTCTCTCTCCCTCCCTCTCCCTCTCCCTCCCCTCCCTCTCTCCTCCCCTGGGGAATATGACCTTCAGCACCTGTAGCGACTGGGAGATGTCATGTGACCACAGACTCCCCAAAAGCGCCCACCTGTGTTGGGATTAATACTGGCCGAGATGTGGAAGTGACACAAGGCGTTGGCGTGGTGGGCGATGTGGCGGTGTGTGTGTGTGTCCGGTGCGCCCATCTGGGAGGGGAGCTCCGTGTGCGCCACCAGAGCGGAGGACCTCCGCCGCCCCCGACGCAAATGCTTCAGGTGGTGGATTGACTGCAGCGACAAAGGAAAAAGAAGAGAGCAGGAGGTTTGATGATTTATATTCTAGCTTTGGGCTAGGAGTCTACACCATCATCCCGCCTCCAACTCTTGAGGAAGGGAGCATGTCTGTAATGTTGCATGTTCATGTTATCTCCGATGACAGCCACAGTGGTGGTATGTTAGTGGGTACTACACCGTACTGTACCTCCAGTGCATGCTGGATCTTGTCCTTGTTGCCAGGCAGGGTGGAGCTGAAGGTGTGCGTGTTTTCAGAGATCTGCCCCCCCAGCAGCGTGTCCTCGGGCAGGAGGGTCTCTGACCACAGCCGGCACACGCCATCCTCACAGGAAGACAGCAACACGTTGCACACCGACCCCCTTCAGAATAACGAGATCAAACATGAGCACGGAGCAGGACACAGACGATGGCTGCAGTTCACTACTGAAACATTACAATGAATTGTCTAGTTTGGGTTTGAGGATGAGTAGGAGTGTGTGTATGAGTGTGAGTATATATGAATGTGTGTGTGCGAGTATGAGGGAGCGGGCGTACGAGTGAGTGAGTGTGGGCGTGTGTATGGGGGCCCTTACCCATTGAATACCAAAAAAGGATTATGTTCCAGTTGAGCAGTCATCATTGAGAGATTAAAGGCTTCTATCAACTGTCTACAAGGTCTTCATGAGACCCATCAACATGGAGATAGATCTACTATCCCTGACCCCCTGACCCCCTACCTATAGTGTCACACTCACACGGGGACATAATATCACTCACTCACTCAGAGCGAGTGACTCATGTTATGTCCCACCCCCATGTATATGCATACATGA
The DNA here is from genome assembly GCA_900291075.1 of Melanogrammus aeglefinus. Taxonomy (NCBI): domain Eukaryota; kingdom Metazoa; phylum Chordata; class Actinopteri; order Gadiformes; family Gadidae; genus Melanogrammus; species Melanogrammus aeglefinus. Next base: position 462,138 of record OLKM01000014.1, read on the forward strand.
ACCAACCACCTGCTGTAACCACTATAAGTGGGCGCAGGGAGACCTCTTACTTAGGCATATACTTGCTGGTCTTCCTCCAGGACATGCCGGTGACGGAGCGGGGGTGGGCCAGGTAGACGAAGGAGAAGTGAACGGACGGACCCTTCTTGTCGGGCGGGTCCTGGCCCACCACTGCCGAGCGCCAGCCCGTGGAGGCGTACCACACCTTGAGCAGGCAGTCGTCCTAGACAAAAGCACATTCGCTTTCAATGGAGGATATTTGGCAATGTTGGATTGTAATCTGCATTTTTTATATTCCACCTCAGTGTCCTATTGTTGCATGTATTGTGCACTTTTAATATACCTTGCCCACGGTTGCAAAGTACTCTCCATCAGGGGACCACTTGGCGATGTGCACGGAAGCTGCAGTCCTATAGGCACAGCGTGGAACAGAATAAAAAATAGATAAATAAATAAAAAGTAGATCAGCGATGTTCACATCTCTGTAGGGAAAACCGTCACTTCCCCTTTCATCTTCCCATTTTGAAACTCTCAAATAGTAGCGCATCGTAACCAACCCTGAACTGAAAACACTCATCAGTCACAGGACATAAACATTGGTTTGTATGCACGTGAGTGTAGTTCCTTAATGGTGCGCGTTTTCTGGTGGTCGGGAATCTTTACACTTGCACTTCCCCATTCCTGCTATGGTTCAGGTTTTGGGTAAGCTGTTGCCTCAGCACTGGACAGGCTCTCTTGTCTAAGATGCAAGTATCCTATATTACGCCACATGTGGATTTCCCGGATTGTACAAAATTGAGACTGCAGAGACTTCATTTGTCATTTGAAAGAGAAGGCTTCACAGCTGTCAAAGGTCACCCATATGACAATCAACTCATCAGGAAGACTACGGCAGTCAATATACAACTGAAAGCATGTAATTACTTCTCAACTCCATGATCAATGTTCCAAGCTAACTCAAGCTGACCTATTCATTACCAACCCTCTCCCCTAGAAAGCATTTACCCAAGCAAATCTGAAAACCAGCCAACACAAATGTTTAAAGGGCTCTTAAGCCTTGTATTCAGCAAACATGTAGAGGATGTTTTGATTTCTAAATAAAATCTTCTATATTTGTGCTATTGTTGATTTAGCGCACATCAACACACTCATGGAGCTCCAGCAACCTGTCACCCTGCCGTGGTCACACTAGATGGGATAGCTTGAGGACGCAGCACACTACACAGCACTGTGTGGTTTAGGTATCATAGGCTCTTGCGGTACCTGAATGCTTCACCATTATGGATTCCTTTGGTCGTTTTAGTGACCAAGTCAGCCTGCAGCTTGTTCATTTGTATTCACACTTCGCTGACTATCCCAGAACCTGGGATAGCAATTTGAGTCTAGAGAATTAGATCTGACGTCAGCCAATCAGTGGGATGTGCTTGAGCATGAGCACAAGCCTGATATTGAAGGAGCTAAAATGGCAGCTGCCCATCACCGCGATTGAGCTAGTTTAAAACAGATATGGCAGTTACATTTAACCACAGATTAAATCTAATTGCACGCTTGTGTAAAAGTAAGCATTACATGATTAGAATCATAATTTGAAAAGGTAACTAATCGGTCTTCCGCCCCCTTCTTTGTAGTATCATGGTTATATCCTCTACCTCAACATGTTATATAGCATGGTAATATATAAGTATAGGAATTGTATCTGCAATTTTTAAAAATAGAAAATAGTTTGTGTTTTGGAACCTTCAATCTGTACTATTCAACCTGCCCCACTTAAAGTAATGGCCTAGACATCAAGCACTCTGTTGTTTAACAAAGACAGAGACGGGGGAGAGAGAGAAAGGCAGGGGTCGGTGACCTACTTGCACTGCCAGATACACTTCCAGTCATTGAGGACAGGGTGGACCTTATCGTCGGTGGTCTGTCCGTCCTCCTCCTCGATCAAGGTGTCTGCCAGGGGCGGCGCCCACAGCTGCAGACGCTCTGTGGCTGCCAGGATACGGTTCCCTGGAGGCATCATGGGGCTCAGGTTAAGGTAACTGGTTTGACTTCAACCACTGTGACTGTAAAAGCACAGAAGACTACATGCTGTTCACAATGCACACAATTAATGATGCGCTTAGGGCTTTCAGCGGCACACACACAAATACTTTCAAACAAAGCAAATACAGATTCCAAAAAGGCAAATAAGCATTGTGAGTTGGCGCTTTGTATGTGGAGCGGTTTGGCAAGTTAGACATTTTGGGTGAGTCTTGATGACAAGAAGCCAGCATCTACCTTGAGGGTCCCAGGCAAGGTTGTAGGTGATAGCATCTAGGAGGAACTGTCCTGTCTTTTGCCACTGATAGTTTAGTTGCTGTTAGCCACAGGACAGGAGAGACGGAAGGAGAGCAAATCAGCAAACAGACACTTGTATCAAACCGTGCTTGTGTGCTGTGTGTGATCGACCGGGAACTGGGGCGCAGGGTGTCAGTTACAAGCAGAAAACAAGGACCCTGGATGTTAGCAGGGCTGCCATTAGAGACGGTAAAAACGCACGCACATTATCAGTTAATAGTTTGATTCATTGGTAATCTTTCCTGGTGTTGGAATCTGAAACATTGCGACTTATAATGGGTGGACGATAAATCATTGTTACTATTAATCATGATCAAATCTGCCGCGATAACACTGATACGTTTTTAAATACATTTAGCATTATTTTATTTATACATTTAACAGCATCAAACACTGACTTTACGGATCACCCTAGGCAACTACAATGCGTTTAAGCAGAACACAATAGGCAACTTCAGTGCTTGATGACGTACATGTATGCATGCTGTGCCCCAAATCCCTATATGAAAATCCAGTACTCTGAGCACTGTCAAGGTAGGCAGAATTAGTGCCCATGACCGCAACGCAAATGTGGATGCAGAAGCCATCACCAGTAGTAATGAAGTCGACAAAGTTGAAAGGGGTTGGACCACACTGGTTGCGTTTACTAGCACTGCAGTACCATAATATAGGTTGCCTTTGATAACATAAAAAGGTGTGCAGTTGTATCGTTACAATTATTATTATTATTTATACCAACCCTCTCCAAAAGAATGAACGCCAGCTTTAAGTTATCAAACAGGGAAACAACCTTAAAAACATGGATGTATTAAGGAATGCACATTCACAGCCGCTACACTACATTACTCTCTGTGCAGAGGTGATGTCCACCTCTGAGAGAGGGTTAAGCTTCGAGGACACTTGTCTAACTTCACGGTCTCTGTGGATCTGTGGAGCTGCGGTTTATATCCAAGATGGTTGAGCTTCTTGTCGTATAATGCCATGGTGCTTGGCGCATGTCATATTCAACATAAACATTGTTGGATTAATGATTATTGGCAAGTAATACAATGAGTTGTAATGGTATTATATTCAGGCTTCAGTCAGAACCCAAAAATACCACAAACACACACTACTTTACCGATATTGTGATACCGGTAATTGTCGTTTCGACTGATGTTGTATAGTGACATAGATTTTGCCATATAGTCCTCCAGACCCAGGCTTCTAAAAGATTTGACTTATGAAGGTAGAAGCGACTGATAATGTAATTGGTGCCCGTAATGAATTGACAAACATGTGTCATCATCAATGTCTTAATCCATAGTGTATGAAACATGCATTCACATTCATATACACTATTGTGAACACACACACACACACACACACACACACACACACCTACACACTACCACACACAACACATCACACACATACACACACACACACACACACACACACACACACACACACACACACACACACACACACACACACACACACACACAGCTTGTGCTCACCTTGTGGCGTTTGTTTGGGTTGGTAGCAATAGGTTCAAAGATGCAGACCGTGTTCCCGTAAGAGGCGGCAATCTAAAAATAAAAAGCTGCCTTCATCATCACTACATTACTCACTTCATCAGGGCATCTGCACAGTCACTGCCACAGAAGAGGGAGAGAGACACAGGGAGAGACCGAGATAGATAGACCAGAGAGAGTGAGAGAGGAAAGGCAGGATGCAGGAAAGGGTTGCTGAAATAGTAGCCAGGAGACGAGTGCACTCAACAATTGAAATTGTTGCATTTTTACTTCCCCTGGCTCGGCACAATGGTTGATACTAATGAACACTAAGAGGAGTGGAATGTGTTTGTGTTAGAGATGAGCGGATTGAATAATTGGCCCCTGTGACCCAGCTATAACCACAGGTGGAGGCCGTTGGGGATCACAATTTCATAATAGCAGGTTGGGAAGCGGACATGTTGTTACTTCCTCCCAAACGACGGTTCGAGTAGCGGCCTAGTGCAGCAAACGGCAATATGCGGATTTGGGTGAGAAAATCCCTTGGAACATACACACCGCTCAAACATTCATCGCTCATCACATTCTGTGATGAGCGATGAATGTTTGAGCGGTGTGTATGTTCGTGTATGTGTACGCGTGTGTGTGAGACTCACCCGGCCAAGCTGGTGGGAGCACTCCACACAGCCCACCTGTATGTTTCCATGTTGGGCACCCGGGATTATCTGCACACACTCAAAATCACTGGCCAAGATGACAATGTCACAGCCCGAGCCGTAAGCCTGGAGGACAGATAAAAGAATAGCTGTTAGATATTATGCAATAAGAAAACCATTTCCCGTTCACTTTTAACTTCTGGAGCCAGTATTTCACGTCACATTGTTGTCGGTTATGATGCATAAGCACCATCATTAATTGTCCAGCATGAATGAAAGGGCATACAGTATGCCGTTTCTTGTGTTCTAACCACTGAGTTGTATTACCCTTTTGACGGGTATGAATATTGAATGAGGTAAAAACTGGAATATCAGATGACAAGACTAAGACGCGATGATAAAATGTCACCTGCTGGCACAGGTATACCGCTCAGGAATTCTGCTTCACCGAAAGGGATTGAAACACCAGGGTGTGTGCTCACCACTGCCCTATTTATAACAGATGAATGATTGAGTGATTACTTTGCACATGTCATCTCACACCAAAGCGTTTGTGGGTGTCAGAGCCACCATTTCAATGACAGTAATAAACAACTTAAATATAGAGATAAGAGATAAACAACAGTTGAAAAAGAGAAAAGATGTCAAAGGTTTCTCACGTCTGATGTTGTGAAATAAGGAACAACATTGGTGTTCTTGTTTCACCAGAACTAAGAGAAACTACAGTTGATGCTGAGCAAAGCTTCAAGGTCCAAGGTTTCTTAGCACTGAATAACATTATCGCTGCATGATTTTCTGAGGAACAATATTTGTGGCAATATTAGTTTTCTATGAGCCAATTCCAAATGTTAAATTATTAATATCCCCTAGAAAGAGTTTAAAAAAGTGGATTGTCGTTATCATTAAAGAATAGAAAATAACTCCTTTACTGCCTTTAGTTAGTTCAAAAGGGGAGTACGCGCTATTTAAATTACATAGCGTTAGTGAGTTATTTCAACCCGGAATATGTTATAAAGAGATGGACAACATGATCTAAAATATAAAATAACCACATAGAAAATACAGATGTATCCACTACATAAATACAGAAAATGTATAACAATTTTAAAAGTCAGCTTATAAACTCAGTCCTGGAAAGAATCAGGAAGGGTGTGGTCTCAATCCCCGCCCCCCTCCTTGCTGTTTTTTGTATTTCCACAAAATCGGAAAACCCAGTGTATGCTGCACCACTTCAGTATTGGTCAGTTGTCATCTACTTGGCTACGTAGCCAGGAGGAAAAATAATACACGCATTAAAAGCAACTCAAATGAATTAGAATTGAAATTGAACTGAAATGATATTCCCCTTTCAAAGCATCTTATTGGATCGAAGATGTTGATCTAATGGTTTGAACATGTTCTGTATAGAGCCAAAGGTGTGTGCCGCCACTGTACACACATGTGTGGGACAGGGCAGGGGTACAGAAAGAGAGGGAGAAAGAAGCGAGGTAAGATGACACAGGGATAACAGATGACATACGAGTTGTGGCTTGGCAGTGAACATGCGCGGAACATGCCGTAACGGCACCAATAAAAAGGGTGCCAAGAAGGCACAGACAAGCTCCAGTTTTTCATTATTCAGGAGAACAGGAGGAGAGTCTGGGAACCACCAGGTCACGGGCTGAGCAGAGGACTCAAACAGACAGCATGGCTCCCAAGAACACAGAGCTGGAGTTCCGCAGTAGGTTTCTATTGACTGCGCAAAGCTGCACAGTCACGACATCGTTTGGCTATGAAAGGGATTCAATAGATTCATTTGGATATCTTTAGCATGATGCACTATGTCTACATTGTGAAAATAAATGTTACGTAATCATATGGGAGAATGACGCAGCTCTTTGTCGAGCTGATTTATAGCGACATTTTGGTGTTTGTAAACAAATAGGAACCATCAACATTGATTTTAACTACTCTTTGAAATGAAGAAAAATTAAAAAGGCGGAAGAGAAAGTAAGGAGGGAAGATGAGAGAGATCCTTTATGGGATGGGGATGGGAGCGACTGCTGCAGCAGTCACTTCAGCACATTATGGCAGAAATTAAAAGCGGTCATCGTCACGCAGAGTCCAGGCCCATGCTGAACACCAGGCAGTAAGGTTATTTGCAACCAATTGCACCTTGGGACCAACAGCACCATAAATCAACACATATTTTGAACAGATAGATGGGCCCGCCAACTACCCAACAGCACATTGTCGCTCCCATTGTCAGGAACCTGTATGTCGGCTGTATTTTTTTGGCAGCCAGACAGAAATAAACATGCCGACTCCATCATTTTTGACTGGTAGGACTAGTGGCTGTAGTATGCTTGCATACTACAGCCATAGTATGCTTGCATACTACAGCCATAGTATGCAAGCATACTACAGCCGTAGTATGCAAGCATTAGCATACTATAGCCTCCATAGCTACAGTAGCTGGTGGGGACCAGCTACTGTAGCTATGGAGGCTAGATGCAGATATTCACTTGTCACTCACAATTTCTACCGGTCACTTCTGAAAGCATCACTCAGAAGAAGATGGCCTAATTTCTGGTCCTTCAAGACAAACAAAAGTTTCGGTATATATTGGAACATATGCATACCCACATTAAGAGAATTTTCAAAAATTAACCAAAACACGAAGCAGATTGATTGAAGTTGATCATGTGAATGAAATATGAATCCATTCAATCGATTTACATAGGTCTGCTATGAAATTACACATTTGTTTTTATAGTGAATACAAAAAAAATTCATGTCTTCATTAAAAGTTTTCAGGAATAAGAACTGTCACAATCAAACCACTTGATTTTCTTTATCGACCTTTTATCGACCCCACTTACTGGAGATTAAAATTTCCATGCTCTTTGAATGTACATAGGCTTGGAGCCAAACCACTATTTAAAGCCCATAGCCGTCCATCCTTCTTTCAAAAGTGTGCACAACACAGAAAAAAAAGGAAACACTTGATTAAACAACTGTCGTCACGTGTTGTGGATAGTGACAGCAGGAGAAAGAGGAATAGAGAGCCAGACTGCTTCTGTGTGCATTTCCATCAAATGTCATGATTCCCAGAGCTTAATTCAATCACGCAAGCATGTTCTGCTGCTACAGCTGCTACCAAGTGGAATATACTCATTGTCCATCTGTTCTTATTTGCCTATGACTTTGTCTTTGATGAACTGTAGTGGCAAAATGAATGGGCCAAAAAAAATTAAAAAATAAGTTATTGTCCAGCTCTCAATGCAAACAAACAAGACATTTTAGAAATTAGGTAAAAGCGAGGAAATAATTTCAAAATGAAAAAGCTCCAAATGAACAAGAGGTTAAATTATTTAATTCAGTGTGCTATACTGACAATATAAACTTTCAAACACTGATAATCTGGCCGGCAGTTTTAGAAACCTTTCTTCCACATCCCAATGATAAATTGGAAGCAGAGGCAGACTTGGCCAGGGGGGGGCTGAATGACCAACTGGCTATTTTGAAAATCTGTTGTATGGACTCTGACATCGATATTAAATGGGGAGGCTCGGGCGAAGACTATCCTGTCTGAAACGATATCTCCTGGACCTCAGACTACCGTAATTATTATTACAGCAACAAACACCTATTGTGTTTCCACTAACTCCAGGCTCTTCTGCTAATTGTACTGCAAAATTGACAGAAGTTTCAGAAAATACTCAGATTTGGTTTAGTTGATGCCACATAATACAGGTTTTTTTTTACTGGTCACATGTGTAACAGCTTTATTGTTAAAAATGTGTGGTGCAGAAGTTTACCAATGTTTGCAGGTAATTTTTTTAACCAAAGAAGAATTAGCTAGTCCGAAAATGTTTTTTAAAGAAAACATACTGAGACATCAACAGACCCTGAATTTCCTGTTTGGAACAAAAATGTTTTATCAAGTTGCTATTAGTTGGTTGGCTTCCGGATGAAGCCAACCAACTCACTATTTAATATTTGGAACAAGATAATGGTGTCTAGACTACACTCTAGAATCATGGCCTGTCTAAAATAGCGAACCAATCCTTTAACAATTAAAAGGTTAAATAAATATATCAAATTCATAATGTTGATAATGCTTGCCCTTGCACTTCTTATGAGTAGGATGTGTGGTTTGTAGTCAGAGGAAAGGACTTACACATCCAACCTATTTCAAATGTATTCATCAAACGTACACTATCATCATATTGACTCACTTGATTTTTTACCACAACTAATTCATACCGTTGTTATGAATTGGACCAATTGATTTGTGTATTGACACCAACCGTGTACATCTAGTCCTAGTCTCTGTACTTTGGTCCAAGTGTTAATTTCACGGTACCATATGACTGTTCCCTAGCGTTCATTGAGCCTTGTTTAACGATACAAATAAAATAGAGGCCCCCTGTGTTAGGTAAGTTTGTGGGTATGAATCTCTGTGTGTGTGTGTGTGTGTGTGTGTGTGTGTGTGTGTGTGTGTGTGTGTGTGTGTGTGTGTGTGTGTGTGTGTGTGTGTGTGTGTGTGTGTGTGTGTGTGTGTGTGTGTGTGTGTGTGTGTGTGTGTGTGTGTGAATGAATGTATGTGAAAGTGTATGTGTGTGCCAGAGTCTGTAGCCCTAGGGCCCAGTGTGAGTGTAACAGTAGTGGACGTGGTGATCTAGAGTTCTTCAAACGCCCTCTCAAGACTCAAAGCAAATGCTGGGTATAGAGACCATGCCCTCGTTGCACCATGCAAGGCCCCAAATCCTGCGGTGTGCTGTGTGTTTGTGCAGAGCCTTGGTTCATGTCCGGCTTGTGTGTATCGAGAGAGCAACAGCAGAGGTCGGTCGGAGGAGGCAGGGGCGTTTTTCCACCTCACTTCCATCAACACAGAACCAGAGAGTCCTCCCGCCAACCACAAAGAAGTAATACAGCCTATGGGAAGGAGATGCACGAGCCCCTCATGTTGTCTCATTTGAAAAAAGAAAAACAACAACAACCGCAAGACGGGATCTGGAAATCACTATACCTCAGTCGAAGCACATGTTTAAGGTAACAGCCCTGTAGTGTCTATGTAGCTTAGGACATAATGGAACAAGGCAGGTAGGGCTGCTTATTCTGTTGGAACTAGTTGAAAACAAGGTTGTTTTAGGTAAGACAATGCTTTGTAAACCAATGTTTATGAGAGGACACACCATTTTTTTGTTGTCTATGAAAACATGATTGTATTTCATGCGATTATTTTTAGTACATTTGTGTATGTTGTATATTTTGGACCCTGAGATTCCAGCTCTTCATTGGATTGAATTTGTTTTCCTTTTTTAAACTATCTGGCTGCAAAATTGTTTTTCAGTACCAATCAAACAATGCAAGAAGGGTGATTGATATAAATATACCCCCAAAAGAAAATGTCCCATCTAAAATTCGTCCCACGGGTCATGCTAGCTCATGTATCCATATATGGCTCTCTACGTCATGCCTTCACACAGCTGATGCATTAGATGACAGCCGAGCTAATGATCCATGGAGGGGACTGAAGACAAATGTTAGCAAGTTCAGCTGGATGAATACATTGGGAAACCAGTGCTATGACCAAATATCCGCGTTTCTTATAACCGAGTATTGTTAGCAGGGATGCAATCCTAGCTACGTCGTCGCCGCACGTCCCTATCCGGCCAAATACGTTAGGACTGCGCAAAGGGATTCCCTTGCACTAGTAGTACGAGATGAGATGTAGCTAAAGGTCATTTAAGTGGCTAAGTGGCTTGGAGCTAAATACATCTTAGGTTAATCATGCATCGTAAACAAATAGAGAATATGCATATTTGCTTGCCATTGTTTTATTGTAGGTGTGAAAGCGAATGAGAAGAGGTGACGTGTGGCCAAGGACTGTCCATACAAACTCGTTGAGCTGATTGAATCTTTGGAAATTCCTCGGCCAGGGAAAATAAGTCCCCCAACCAATACGCTAGCTAATACATTAGCCCCCGAGACAGCTTTTCCAGAGCCAGTGTAACAGTAACTGTTAGCTGTCTAGTAGTAGCTAGCAAGCTAACCGAGCAGCCTGCTAGTAGGAGTAGTGCTAATATCGAGTGCTGGCTGCCACTGCAAACATGACCGAAATAAACGCTCACCGTGAATGGGATGTCGTTGACGCTTCCCACGGAGTAGCAGCAGTCCCCTGGGTTCACAGCTCCCGTCAGCACCTGATGCAGATGCATTTTCCCCTTTATTTTTTTTTACAACAGATGGATATTTAATTATTTACAGCGAGTCCACCCTCTCGTTTTCTCCATCTAGAAACCGCTGAGGATCCCATCAGTAACGTTGTCCTCGAACTGGCGGCGGTGTCTTCCAGCAGGAAGCGGATGATTTGCTTCGACCCAATTCGTATATTGTGTTGTCAGCCCGTTATCTTTGTGAATATCTAACATTCAGCTGTTTGTCATCTCTCGTTGTCAACAGCACCGCGAGGATTATTCCGTAGAGCCGAGGAGCAGGATCTCTGCAGCGAAGCCTGACATGCGCGCTCACTGTATTCTCGAGGCACGACTGCATGGCGATAGAACTGCACATTCTAGGACGTCTCGATTCATAGACAATCATAGACAGACAATATACGACATCGAATAGCTTATCTGTCCGAAGGATAGCTCGAGAAATGTTATTATGAAAGGTTGGAAATAATGCACGCAAAATTATCCATTTTAAAATAATGATATGGTAGAGCTGTCTATTCTATTTGTAAAATCTATGTTCACGACGCTAGTTTGTAGAGCGCGCAAGCCCAGAACAAGAAGGCGAGTTGTATTGATCTTGAACAGACGAGGTGTCCTGGTCATATAAGATTAAGCAGATATTATGTCAAACAATATATTTATCTCCTCAAATATTTCAAACCATAACTCGATGTTCACCGTAATCTTTTTAATTGTATTGTATGTTTTAACCTCTCAAAGTGAATACTATACTATGGATTCTCTTTAAATGGCTGTTTAATGAAATCGATTGATGTAAGATAATCATTATTTTGCCTCTACTAAAGAAAGGCAGTTATTGTAGAGGTGCTTGGAATAAGTAGGGCTATTTGGGTTCAATGTATTCTTGCTGTGCAAAAGGGCATTTGACATGCCTGACGTAAAGCCCAGGTTAACATAATATTCCATGCATTAGTGTATCAAGCAATATGCACAAAGAAGAAAATGCAGACAGTGAGTCATTGTTTTGAGTGAGTCGGCGAGACGGAGACTGTATCAGTCCTTCCACTGTGCCCCTCACCTTATCTCCTTTATTATACATATTAATTTACATCGTGTTTTTTTTTGTATCTGATTGATGAGATCTAATGGAGTGGATTAAGAATTTAAACCATTTTCTTCCCACACCTTTAAATCACCCCGACCCCTAATGTTTTGTGTTATTTAGAATGAGGGGAGTAGGAGTGTTACCACACACACACACACACACACACACACACACACACACACACACACACACACACACACACACACACACACACACACACACACACACACACACACACACACACACACACACATTGTGCCTGGGGCCCTTACAGACACATTTATACCATCTGTTGTATCATATACCACATAGTATTGACTTAGTAAAAGCAGATATTATCTTTTTGTTGAAATAACCAGTTGATCTTTCTTTTACCGTTTTAACAGGAAATAATTTCCATCAAAAGAAAAAACGTTGCAATTCACCAACGTATAGAGGTCCTGGAGCTGGTCATGCATCATCAGCCCTATTGGTTGCATCCTGGAAATGACGGTGGACAATGAAATGGCTTGCACTTTAGTTGATTAAGGTGCACCACAGGCCCAATGCTGATATGGGTGTTGTAAAATGATGAGACCTTTTGTGGTTGTGTTGAGAGAGACGGAGCAAGAGAAATTGAGAGAACCATGTCTCTGAGTCCAGGTTTGGAACTGATTTTATCCAGGAAACAGTGTATTAAGATGAGATAAGATAGGGCACTTCATTCCGAGACAGGCAATTTGGGTGTCACTGCAGAAAGTGCAGACCAGAAAAATAAGAGTGAAAAATTGTGAAACATTAATAAATGTAAAGTTTTAGCCTTTATGGTTTACATGCATTAAGTGACCGTGGCTACATATTAATATGTGTGCGTGTGCACAGTGTGTGTACCTTGCAATGTGCATGGGTACAGAGGCAAGTAGCCATTTGTATAGACTAACGAAGTTGGCAATGAAGGATTTAAAGTCTCTCGCCATTGGTCGATATATCCTTGATCTAGAGAGTGGGAAATTAAATACATTATACATTTATCTTAAACATCTTTATTTTATGTAATAGCTGATGTGCATGTGTTTCAGCATGTCTTAAGGAAAGTTCAATGAAAGTACATTCTAAAGTAGAACATAAGACAGGAGACTCAAATGATATAAATCCTACACAGGGAATGTGGGTGACAGAACAAAAACACTAAAAGAGCAATAAAAAAAATAGAAGTACTGCAAATATCATGCCATTCAATCGATAAATGGTTATTTGCATTGGTTTGTAAAACCAAATAATGTTCTTGTAAATGGATTGCATTTACATAGTGCTTTTCTAACCTATTGGCCACTCAAAGCGCTTTACAATATTGCCTAGTCGTATTATTAGTTGTAATTGATCAGTTTTATTATTGAAACTCAAATCTTTAGATCATTATTTGTATTTCTGAATCCCCCAACACAGTTTATCCTCTGTTCTTTCTCGACAAGCAACACCTAACACCCACAACATCCAGTACGGAGTATGGAGTGCTCAGTTCTAATAATACTCTGTGACACCGCAGACATTACTTATTTCATTTGTTTGATTCAAGTTCATTTTGGGCAATCTACCTCAGTGCTGTATGCTTTAAAGCGCAAGATTTTAGTATTTCCTGATCCACCCGGCCCCTAAATGATAAACAGTCATCCCTCTCAATCTCACCCACCTCTGCTAAGAGCTTGTCATCAATACTGTAGGTCAAATATGTCACAAACATAAAACAAAGATGTCCCTATTTTTATTGTTTAAGATTGTCATCCCTTGTTTTTGTTTTTTTATCCATCTGCATGTATTTTTGCGTCACATGTTTCTTTACTACCATACACCCAAGTGATTATTATATGAGGGCAAACATCTGTTGCAAAGATAGATTTCATAATATGACAATATCAAAACATTTCAGATTATATTACATTTATTGTTATTATATTTGATATATTTTCCCACTCTTATCTCAATATCACTTTATTCCTCAATTACTTTCTTGCTCTACAAACTGTGATCTGTTATTTCACAGAAAATGTTGAAAAAAGATGAAGTGGTTTTCTTCACCACTACTTACTTCTGTTAACATTACTATTAACAATGTATCATAGAAAAGTTTTGTTTAAATTTATGGATCTTACTTAGGCATGAATTATCGTGTGCCTGGGTCACATTGCCTACATAAAAGCTACATACATTACTTCAGAAACCTTTAGAAAGGATTGATGCTTACATTGTGAAATAAGGTCTCCCCCTCTGTCCTTAATGAACTCAAAAAATAATAATTGAAACCCTCCAGACAGAGATCAATGACTGATTAATCATTTTAATAGCGATTCAATTATGACCCACGCTGGGAAACAGGGGCACACAAGTCTTTTATCATAGGCCATCAGAGAGACACAGCTACTTTAAACCCAGACCATGCAGGGGGAGGGCTTTTAAACCAAGTGTCTTATGTGATATATTTAGTTTTTTTCTTTGCTGTTATCTCTAGAATATATTGAACCTGTGATTGAAGGTGGATTCAATGTATTATCTTAGCGTGTTATTACCAGACAAAGCTGAAATCACTCTCTGCGGCCCGTCTGCCTGTTGGATTTCATTATCGTGGTCTGCCTTACTCTCCCTCTAACCAACCGGTCATGTACCATCACACTCCATCCTCCGGCCTTCCCTCTCTCCGACAGTCTCTATCATACCCCCTCCCCCCCCTCTCAGACACACAAATACACATACACACACTGCTTTCAGAGATACAGAAGATTGATGATGGCTATAGTAAAGTGTCGTATTGAGGTCTCACACACTCTCCCTCCCTCCACTCTCTCATCAGTCTAGTGTCCCCCCCCCCCATCCACACTAAGAGGGAGGGACCCTCTAACTGTGGTTAAACTAGTCCATCAGTCTCCCCTACCGTCCTGTCCAGCCATCCCGGGGCTGACAAATGAATCTCTCTCCCCCTGCATTTGTCTCAGACGATGGACTGTCACTGCAGATGTGTTGTACAAAGTATAACTTAAACAGCTTAGGACTACTAGGTCTTCTTGCTTCTGTACGGTTCACTCAGAGACAAACAGAGACACTTGGGGAATGTAATTGTGATCATATTTTTGCATGTGTCAGTGTGGGTGGTTTGTGAGCCAGTGTAATGGGTTCTGCTCACTTGTTAAAGTTCTCTAACCTGATTACCCAGGCAGCAGCCACTAATGCAGAATCATGCATGTGAATTTTTACAATGCTTGAGTCAGGTTAAGCACTCTCAATGCTGAGAGAGAGAGTACATGTTTCTCTGATGTAACCTTGTAAACCCAGTAAAAGTACCAGGCTGGTGGAATTGAATTGACTTCTGATTGGCTTCTGAATTAGGAGATAAAATACTTGATACACACACAAAACTCTACACATAAACACACACTCAAATATACACCCACACAAACGCACACACACACACACACACACACACACACACACCACACACACACACACCACAACACCACACACACACACACACACACACACACACACACACACACACACACACACACACACACACACACACACACACACAAAAGAGATGATCCACAAATACATTGAAACAAATCTTATAATCCCTGCTGAGTAGTTCTGAGTCATCTCTCTGAGATGTGTAGAGCATGCTGACAGAATTTATGTATGCATGTGCCCTAAAATCCCTTGTTTTGCAGATTTTTTTCATAAATCAGTCTGTTGTGTAATGACTCATCCAATGCAGCTCTATACAATACATAGCACAGCCATAATTACAACAAAGTGGGTAAAGTAGCCTTTGGAATGTAATTCAAACTAATGTTTAGCTACATGCCTGATAATCCATAGTATTATTTTGTTCCAGTATATATGAATTCACAAGTAATTTTGTCTTAGTTGTCAGAGTATCATTTACATTTCATTTACATGGAAATTAGGCTACTATCAAAATATTATATTTTGATCTTTTTTACCGAATGCTATTGGTCGTAATAATGTAATGTAATATAATAACCAGGAGGGGACACTGTTACTCCGCTGATAAAAGTAGTTTTCCTGTGCGGTGTGACACAGAACAAATGCAATACTGTGACTGAATGTTGGCCGACATCGGCAAGACATCTTGTTGTTTTCTTCCAGCAACAAAGGGCTACGTTTATTTGATGACGGACTCAGCCTAGTGTCTATGTTTGTGCCTCCCCATGTGTGTATGCATGTTTGTATGAACATGCTTGCATATGTGTAAGCGTGTGTGTGCGTGTGCGTGTGTGTGTGTGTGTGTGTGCGTGTGCGTGTGTGTGCGTGTGCGTGTGCGTGTGTCTGCACGTCAGTTGCACGTTAGTCTAGTCTGCTTGCATGTGCATGTGGGCAGACGGGGGAACCACAGGCCCACTGAGGGCCTAGAGAGCAAGAGGAGAAATTATTGTTCCGCACAGGGCCACAGCTGCTGATGGTCGGTTCGCCTCCCCTCCATCCCCAGGCCCCGCTCACAGCAAGACACTTACCTCTGAGTGGCCACGGTTACAATCAGCAGACCACAGGATGATATACGTATATATATATATATGCTTTGCTAAACACAATGGATAAACAAACTCCAGCTGTTCGAGATGCACTTTTTCAGAGGGCAAATCAGGTTATAAAAAAAGGTTCTGTTTATTTTTAAATAGAGTAGAGGCTTGACAAACTCAATTGCCAAGAATAAAAGAAAGAATGCGCTTTTGAATAGAGCCTACTAGATTATAGACTTTCCACATGGTTTGGTCTCTTTGTGTTTTGGGCTGATCATTATTGTAACTTATCATTATTGATAAGACGCCTCTGAAAGAGAGCATTCTTATGGAACCAAATGATGTATATGGCTGTCTGTGTGTGTGTGTGTGTGTGTGTGTGTGTGTGTGTGTGTGTGTGTGTGTGTGTGTGTGTGTGTGTGTGTGTGTGTGTGTGTGTGTGTGTGTGTGTGGTGTGTGTGTGTGTGTGTGTGTGTGTGTGTGTGTGTGTGTGTGTGTGTGTGTGTCTATGCCTGTGTGCTTTAAAGACTTTGTAAATTTGGTGAATACCGCAGTGCTTGTCAATCCTCCAGGTGGCACGCACGGATAGCTTATCTCAGGCAAGGGAGCACAATGGCCCCTGTGAAGGATGGAAGAGCAAATCAAGAGAGTATAGACTAGAGTATACGGCCTGCTGAATACTAAAACACACCTCATCAGCAGAATGGACAAAGTCTGAAGAGAACCAGCCCACTGAAAGACAAGAGCGAACCCATTGATTAGCTGACTGGGGAATTGAACAGCTACAACAGGGTTTGCTTGCTGATTTAATGCGTCATTGTGCAAAACTCTATTATGTCTATTGAGAGTAAATGCGGTATTGCATCAACCCGTCTTTCAAAGACAAAATTGTCGCTGTTCCTTCGCAATTGTTCTCTTCTTATCTATCCTTGATCAACCATCCCAGGTGAGAAATATATAAGACAGTAAATGATACATATGTACACGAAACCCGTTGAGAGTGTCTTATATTTTGTGAATGGCGTAGATAAATGAAACAAAAAAGATTTTGCAACAACTCAAAAAAGATGGATAGTACAGGAGCCTCACTTTATCCACATTATCAGCTCATTATATAAGTCATCATGTTGCTTACAGGGCCCCACTTTGCATTTAAAGGGCATGAAGTGAATTCAGACAAAAATGAAGATATTTATGGTGACAACAATATGGTGTCTCTGGTAAATGTTTATCATCATTCAGGGAAGGGTTCTGAATTGATTAAGAAAATAGTGGATACTATAGCCTCTCAAAGTCATGGAATAACATGCGCAGTATGTGACGTCATCTCCTACAACGACCTTTGAATTCCAAGTCAACAAATAAACAGCTCTGAAGCATCTCCTTTCCGACGTTATGTTTTCGTCTTTAATTATTCATTGTTTGTAAAAGTTCTACAAACTGACTTACAAAAGCAGGAGTTCAATAAAAAAAGTAACGTTTACGGATTCCAGCCCGTCATTAATAGATAACTAACGTGTAAACAGCAGGGGGCAGCAAATACTTGCCTTACAAGTGCAGCAAATGTCCTGTGGAATTGTATTAAATAACTCATAATTTTATTTATTTATAAAGCATGATTAATAAATCTTACACGTTACAAATATAAAGAATATGAAAATTCATCAACAAACAGCAACAACATCAACAACAAAACACTGCTGTGTAGATTATGTTGTGATAATACATTTAATCGGACACATCGAAATTGATAGATTCTAGTTTTCAATAACAGTTCCTACTGATTCCGGTTTGCTTATTTGTCCTTTTAAATTCAATTTTGCATGATTATTGCATAAGGCATGCATGGACTTGTCTGAGGAATTATAAACCGAAGTGTGATGCCAAAATCTGTTGCCACTCTGTTGCCAAATACCGAATAACCAAATAAACACGAAAATTTGGCAAACAACAGGGTAGGCCTGTACAGCACTCTAGGCAAAGCTGATAATCAGAGGAAATATCTAGACTGTAGAACTAGATTGTTCTCACTCTGCCAAGTTAGACTCGCCGGTAAGTGGTCACTGAAAAACAGCAGACTGCATGTGCTTTTTTTGCATGTGCATGCAAGTGTCATTGTGTGTGCGTCTACGTACTAAGTGTGTGTGTGTGTGTGTGTGTGTGTGTGTGTGTGTGTGTGTGTGTGTGTGTGTGTGTGTGTGTGTGTGTGTGTGTGTGTGTGTGTGTGTGTGTGTGTGTGTGTGTGTGTGTGTGTGTGTGTGTTAGTGCGCTTATGACTCAACGAGGACCCAGATGGGCGTGTTAACAAGACCGAAGCTGCACAGGGTGGCCCTCTCGGAAGGCTGGCAGACGCTGGCTTGTCTCCTCAGACCAGGCAGCCATGCCCACTCCTCCAGCGATCACCTCATTAAACCCCCCCACCAACCCCTTTCCATTTCGCTGTTCCTGGTCCCTGCGCGTCCCCATAACGGCATCCATTTGCCTTTTTAATGCAGCAAGCAGCATCTCCTGAACCTTCCGTCCCCCGCATGGAAGCCGGTCGCACCTGGCCTTATGCGAATGAGCAATGAGTAAGAGGAAACCACCAAGCATGCAGTTGCTGAGGGCACGCGGTGGCCATTATGGGGTAAAGCACTAGCAGTGTGCTTGATGAGGGAGAACAACGCTGCTGCGCCCCGGGACACTCCATTAAATCCCCCCGCTTTGTCTTTCTGTCTTCAAGCCATTGTGGTGTGCACAAATGGCACAAAGGGCAGGCACGCATGCACACACACATACACACGCACCAACACCACATTTACACTGACATACACAAATGCACTGCATGGATCCCTGCAGGCACACTCATACACAGACATGCACATCCATACAGTAGAGAGAGAGAGAGAGAGAGAGAGAGAGAGAGAGAGAGAAGAGATTGACGAGAAGAGAGAGAGAGAGAGAGAGAGAGAAGAGAGAGAGAGAGAGAGAGAGAGAGAGAGAGAGAGAGAGAGAGAGAGAGAGAGAGAGAGAGAGAGAGAGAGAGACAAAACCCCATTTCTCTGATGTAACCCTGGAAATGACCAAAGGCCATGTTTCTCAGCTGGTCATGTGAATGAACCTGTTACCATGGGCAACGTCATCCCCCATGGTTCCCTCAGGGTAACCTCCAGCAAGGCTCCATCACATTCTCCTCTCCCCAGCCTCATTTCCTCCCCATCTCTCCGGCGCACTTTGGAAAATCCTTCCTAATCCTCAGGACAGGAGGAGAAACAGCCGTAACCCATTTAACAGGTTACAAGAGGTCAAGTCGGACAAAACTACTCAGATTTCACAGAGGGAGCAGCTCTAAAGGAGATTCTCCAGACCAAGGAGGGTGTTTCGCACCGGTCTACACCTCTGGACTGTAAAGCACGCAGGGTAGGCAAAAAGAAAAATCAATATCGCTTCTGGCAAAAATTTAGCTTTCCAGAGAGGAGAACGGATTTCTTTCCATCGCTGAGGATATCGATTATGACTAAGTTGTTTGCAAACAGTGAAACACATGAAAAAGTAGTCAGCCTTTCTTGATTAAGGCTTCATTATGGTGACATTATCATTTCTCAGCCGTTTGTTGGATTGAGAAAATGAGTTATGAAAGGAAATGTGCGTGAGCTATTCAAAACACGTCCTCTCGCTCACAAATGACCTGGCGGGTGCTGAGTAGCACCACCTTGATATTTTCGTCGTCTTCCCTGCTAATTAGCATGCAAATGGATTAATAAAAGTCTCCCAGCGCTACTTTGTCTTCACAGTTGAAATATGATTAAAAAAAGAGGCCTTAATGAGAATTTAGCGCTCTTATTGCATTTTATTGGGTTCATCTTTCATTGAAAAACCTCTTATTAAAAAGGTTTATTCTTTCCTCTTCATTCCTCATTTCTTTTAGAAATGGAATGGTGATGGTAATGAATTCCAAATATGCTGGTTGTCATCTCATTGGCTCATTACCAATACAGTGTCTGGTATTGGTTGAACTGTAATGGGTTGAGAGGAATGCAATGGGTTGCCATGGTAAAAAAAAAATGCAAACTCACACCTTGATTGCAGACCAATACACTACACTGCCCTATGTTTTTTTTCGTTGAGCTTTGTTTGCCTCCACAGAAAACAATATTTCAATCCTAGCTCTCCTGGTTACTTTAATTTAGTGCTGAGTTGTCTCTTTGTGTACTCGGAATGTGTTCCTTTTTCCCCTTCCTTCCTACATTAAGCGACATTGGCCTGGGCGCTTGTCTTCAAATGATCCGGTAAATGTGTCTCCATAAAACCCCTGTCAAGGGTGTAACTCCAACACATCGCTGCCAGTGCCACAATCCCCGGCTGTGACTAGAAGGATGTACATGTGACTCTGTTGAGCCCAGAGAGCACCTCCAACCCTTTACCGGCATGTGACATTTCCCCCATCTTTCTATCATCCTATTTAAATAGCGTGGACAAAAACGTCATGTTTTTGACCGAAGATACTGCCCCATTGTTGTCGTAGGGTGCCACTTTATGAAAAAAAGGACCACAATATCCACCAGTTATATTTTGACCACAATGTGAAGTTCACTCTCTTATGTCATCACCTTGTGCCTATCATTTTTAATGATCCAATCAGTTGGCTTGTGTTTGTTATGATGTAGGACCTTCAGCGCCCCCTGAGAGAGTGGTTTGTTTTCCAGTGGAGGTCTCCAAAAGTCCAAAAGGAGCAATGTTATGGGATGCTGCTTAGCTTGATGCTAACAGGGTAGGCCAGCTAAGGAGACTACTCATCGGATCCATGTAAACACACATCATACCAACATGAAGTGTGGTACGAAGTGATAATGATACAAACTGGATGAACATATGCTAACATAGCATTAGTAAAAAGAAACGTTACTATCCTTGGGGTCTCTGACCAGGATGTGCAAGTAGAGAAAGATTTATTGAGAGATGGATAGATTGTTTCTACATACTGTATCTATGAAATCCAATCTCCTCCATCTATTGCTGATCATCATCTCTTTGTTGCCTGCAGGAATAATATATGAGTACATTAAAATTCCATTACCATTTAAATCTATCTGGAGGTTAACAGCTGACAGGCGAAACTCACAAGATGAAGCAAAGCATCACCATGGCATATCCCATTGCTTATGCAGTGACACCCTCGACATGACACGTCTACATTTGTGATTCTAAATGCATTTGGCATGCAGAGATGACTTTTTATGGACATCCATCCTATCTGGATGAAGGGTGAAAAGCAGCATATCCACACAAGAACCACACCGGTTGCGCGCTTTCTGTGTGTGTGCTATTCATCACCTGTGTTTATTGATATAATATTGCATGTGTGATTTATGGGTGTGTTGACTTTGCGTTGACTGTGTGCATGTGTGTGTGTGTCTTTACTCTTTCTGTTGCAGAAGATACAAGTTCAGGTTTATGCACTGATGGATGGGTGTCTGTAGATTCTGATAAGGTGGAATAAAAAGGAGGAGCACATGAATGGACAGCAGTAGTGTATGTAATATTCTTCTGCCTTGCAATAATCCCCAATAAGTACAGAGATTTAACACAATTACATTGATTGGCTCACCCTGGGGCACCAGCAATCGTGCAGTGAGTGTTTGAATGATGCATTACATTTTTTTTCTCATTTCTGCTCAAGCTGAATCTAATATGATCTATAGAGAAGATGAGTGTTGTCACACATGATAAGTAGTGGGGCCAAAGCAATGGCCAACCCAAAATTCAGCATGCAATTTTCATACTCAAAACAAAAACAAACCATGATGCAAGATCTGATCATGGGTCTGCAGTAGAACCCACACAAAACCTGTAGTTGTCATATCCATGCTTCTCTCTTGCTCTCTGTCTTTCAAGCTTTCTCCCCCTTTTTCTTTGCTCTCTTTTTCTCTTTCATATCCTGTCCCATTCCAATTGTATTTCTCTTACACCCCCATCTCCCTGTACTCCCCTGTCTACTCAGATCTAAATAATTCTTTGTCATGAGAGATGCACCAGGTGAAGGCCGGTCTCCATGGAGATCCTGAGCTTGACTCAGACCTTCTCCATCTATTAAATATTAAAAGTGTTGGTTAAAAGAGGCATAAGCATTTATCATGACTGTAGCTGTGTGGGTGCAGTATTTAATGCTGCCTTTCTGGATACCCACGATCCTTGAGACATGCAAGCAATGAAAAAATAGGAAAGTGATTTGCATTTTAAAGTAGGTCTTTCAGCCTCATTCAAAATAAAATATTTATTGTAAATGGTGGTATAATTCACTGTATGTGTATGTGTATGTGTTTGTGTTTGTTGTTTGTTTCTAAATGGTCTTCCACTGTATATGCATGCATATGTGCATTTGTATATAGCGTACATAGTTTTCCTTGTGTGCCTATGTTAATAATGAGTGCAAGTATTGTTGCATGTATGCAAATGTCCTTGTGTATGCTCGGTTACCTGTGGAATATGTTCAAAGAACCAAAGATGTCCATACATACTGTATGTGTGTGTGTGTGTGTGTGTGTGTGTGTGTGTGTGTGTGCGTGCGTGCGTGCGTGCGTGCGTGCGTGCGTGCGTGCGTGCGTGCGTGCGTGCGTGCGTGCGTGTGTGCTGTGTGTGTGTGTGTGCAAGTGTGCTCGTGCACGTCTGTCTTAGTGCATGTGTGTTTGTGTGTGTGTGTTTTGAATAAAAATAAAAATCATATTAAATAGCATAATTTATTTTCAAAATGTGCCGTATAGGTTCCTTTGTGTATTTATTGTTCCATATAGTAGCATGCCTGCAGTTTGATCGAACAAGTACTGACTTTGTAGTAATTCCTTTTGTAGATGTGTGTATATTCAGTGCATATTACAATTTAAATGTATCCCAATCATTGGATGGAAAACCAATATATCTAATTTATAGAATTCTTTTAGACAGTTTTAAGAGACAGTGGGATCCCGTGCCAACCTGCTTCCCCTAGTGCCATTCCGCCGGAAAAGAGGCCCCATTCACGGTCAAAGTGTTTGTGTCATCAAATACACTAATTTGAATGTATTGTATTGTCACCCTATATTCCCAGCAGCTCTGAAACTGCCGACAACTTCCCGGGAGTGGAAGAAAGTGCGCTCCGTCTCATTTGAAAAGCTAAGTGTTAATGGCTCCTCTGTCAGATTACAATCATGCACCGTAAGTGTGAAAACAAAGTACATTGTTTTGACAAGGTTTTGATTGCTCTAATTAGGCTGTTCTCTCTACTCCCTCAGATGAAACAACTTTGCTACACCAGCAAGTTTGCATTTAATTATCCCCGGAAATTAGAGTATATATCAGGAAATCATTTTCCCTCCATAATGAAAAGTCTTGCTACGGCTTTAAGCACCATCATTTAAACTTCTACTGTCATTAACAAGATCTCACTTGTTTGTCATCGTAACACAATGCTTATTATTGTCAACATCATTTTACTATGAATTCCTGCAAAAAGACAAGATACGCATAACACATTTTGTATGCGTATGTGTGACATTCTCTCTTTTCATACAAACACAAGCAAGCAAACATGCACACATAAATATGGACTCAAAGACACACACACGCACGCACACGCACACGTACACGTACGCACACGTACACACGCACACACACACACACACACACACACACACACACACACACACACACACACACACACACACACACACACACACAAACACACACACACACACACACACACACACACACACACACACACACACACACACACACACACACACACACACACACACACACACACAAGATGGCCAGGAGCCATTTACTATTTCTTTCCCCTTAATCAGAGCCATCTGCTAACTGTTAAAATCATTGGAGTTATTAGTGGAATGACTTGGGTTGGATTTCCAACTTTGTGCACTGAACAGAAATACATCCACCACTGTTTAGCCCAAAGCTACTACCTGCAGGGTAAACGAAAGCTTCAGGCTATTCTTAGACACATTAGACAACATAGAATCTAAGACCCAGTCACATTAAATAGCATATTTTCAGGGCACACAAACCACCAACTTAGACGGTGATGCAGAATGGGGAGAGTTAGAGGTGAAACAGTGTGGGGTCTTTAGGTGAGGTGTAAGCCAACCCAGGTCGTTTCTATTAAGTCCTTTCCTATATGGTTCATTGTCATTGCTCTGCCAGTCATTTTCAGAGGCCATGGATATTGCTCTCTGAACCTTATCTTATAGCTGCATTTAATAGACTGGAAAATTAATTCTCCATGTGGTATCGCTTTAAATTCACAGCACTGCTGTACAGCTATAATTGGTATTTATTATTTAATCAGATAATATTGTGACTGGCGTCTTGAAGATGGAGGGAGGTCCACTTCCTTCTCTATTCAGTGCACAAAGCGTGAATTAGAAAGAGGTGGGAAGGAGAAGGCTGATGAAGGGACTAATGCAGGCTTATTATTGTTATCATTATTACTATTAAGACTGAGATTGGTACTTGTGTGTTTATGGGACTTTTCGGAATTGACATTCTTCTTGATGCTTTGTTGTAACAGTGACACAACAGGGTTGTCTAATAGTGAAACGTACATACGCTGAGTTAGTTACAATGGGATTCAACAAACTGTGTGAAATGTATTGCTCCGAGGCAGGGGAACAGTCAGGTCTCGTGCTCATGGGCAAGCGCAAAGGTAGGTTCTATTTCATGTAGGCTACGCCGTCTAGGCTTCGCCTTATGGGCTTGTCCCGTGCGCGTGGCGCAAAGGTAGGTTATAGCCTGTGCTTTCTGACGAAAGCACCACACACAAACACGTGGTTAAACACAAGTGCATACTTGTGTTTAACCACGTGTTTGTGTGTGCGTGGTGCTTTCTGACAAAAGCACCACGCACACACAAACACATGGTTAAACACAAGTGTGCACTTGCACATACACACAAACACACAAACACACAAACACACCAGAGCTTCTGAATCATAACTTTAAGTTTCCTGTTAAGCTTTTATTCACTGGTAAATGTGTGCGCAGTTCATCAAGACGCATGGTTGGACTTGTGATGAACCCCGGAATATCTGCTGGCCTGGATTCATCTCATATAACCAAACATTTATTCTCCCCGCTCACATGGCATCTATTTTATTTATGTTTTTGTCATGTTTTTGAACTGACAAATAGAAAGAAAAAGGATAAGACAGGGCATGAATATGAGAAGATGCTAACTTCTTCTGTCATTAACAAGAGCTCACTTGTTTGTCATTGTAACACGTCGCTTAATATCAAAATCAGTTTACTATGAAATCCTGCAAAAAGACATGATACATGTAGCGCATTTTTTCATGTGCCCACACATTCTCTCTTTTTATAAAACAAAAACACACACACGCACACACACACACACACACACACACACCACACACACACACACACACACACACACACACACACACACACACACACACACACACACACACACACACACACACACACACAAACAACCACAGACACACACGTATTCATTGTATGCATTGTAATAAATACAAAATAACAACTTTTAAATAAACTCCTGCCATGGGGACTTCTGTCTGCACTCCCTACCCGCATGTGGTTAGCCTATTATTAGGCTATAGTAGATAAGGATATTGACCAAACCAAATAAATGTAATAAAAATTAGAAGATTTGTTTTCCTAATGTTTACATTATAAGGAATGCCGATACCCACTTTGACCTATTCTAAAATTCCATATTCATGTGAAGCCGGAAGCCTACGGACCAGTTCACCTCATGTTGGTAGTGCGACGCGAACACTAAGGACATTCATCTGTTTGAAAACTAAGCAAAGCACACTGAGCACAAATGTAGTGGGTTACTGGATTCAAGTCTATTTTTGGAGGCAGACATTCGAAAATATGATGTGTTTGCACACATGTACTGCACATACACACTATTCTTGCATAGACCTCCATACTCTCACTCTCTCCTACACAGAATGCAGAGCAAGATTGTTATTAAATCAGCAATACCGAAATGAGATATTAAGATCGTCGTGTTTCTAATTTTCAAGATGCGAAAAAACAGAGCACAGGGACTGGCAAAGCACAATAAGATTGCATCTTGAATTGAGCTAATTACAACTAGAATATCGGTAAAAGTTAATGATTAAGCTGCCGTGACAGTTGAGGTGGAGCTATGGCTACCTCCAGGCATGATATATTATCAGTGCGTCACTTACATGTACATCTGCCTCTTTATTAGGTATCCAGTATTGCAGCATGAGCATGACCAGTGACATCAGAGGTAACGTGGGATTTTCTATTTCCCTCTATGACACAGATGTCTGCATATGTCTGGGCCATGTTTACACCAATATCTGCACACAGTGTTATAACAGCTTGTTTAGTAAAGTTTTCGTTAAATAAGGTGCATCTCTGATATACAGTTTCACTGATTTCTATTAGGAATTTTGTATTATACATGATAAACTAGATACACTTTCAATGTATTAGTGAATGTACTGTATAAGCTTGCATTGACAATCTGATGCAAGCACCCAAAGATGTCTTTATATGATATCATATATTTTGGCCAAATTAAGTAAAGTTGACACACCCTACATTCATTTGAATGCAACTACCATATTTGAATCTCCGTAATTTCCCCTTTGGGATTAACAAAGTATTTCATATACAGTATACTTTGTGCGGGATTCACTTCAGACCGCCTGCTGACTTTGATTGGGGCCTTCCCCAAGTGTCCGCAAGTTCTCTCAGGTCATCAACCCAAAGCCTGCTGTCCAAGGTCCAGGCAAAAGGGCAGAGGCAATGGTGCAATGGCGTCCCCTCGACCCTGGGACCAGCCTCGCCCATCTTTTTTCTTTGTAGCCTTTGGTTCCGTGGTTTCAGATTTTCCTTTTAAGTCTTGTCTCTGAAGATTTATACTTTCTCTCGATTTCTTTGGCAATTGATTTCTTGAAACAGTGTGAACATTCAACAGCACTAGGTGCATTTGTCCAAAAAGCGAATATGGTACGCCACACAACACGCAATACTACAGCTCACCTGCAGAAGGTCAAAAGTCACCCAAAACAATACTCATGTTCCAAATCAAATTTATTGTCTCATACACACACAGAAAGTCATGCACCCTTGAAAGGAAATGTTCCTTTAGCTTGTGCAAACAATGCTGGTCAGTATGTTTGGATGTTTTGTCAGTACGTCAGTGGACCATGGCAACGTCTATTTAATCGACATTTCATTTTTGTCCTATTTTTTTCATCTACAACATTTTCTGTACTAGAATGACATTTTTGTCAAGCTGTATAATTTTGTGTACCAAACCTGCATGTGAATGCTATTCAACTGCTGATTTGAGCGTTTCCCTGGATATGTTGACTGTATCTCTGATAACATAAAATAACTGTCACAACACTAAACAGAAAAGGTACACAGCACAATATGATAAAAAAAAATGTAGAGCCTTACACTGTAATACAATAAAATTGGCATTCTACAATAAACATTCCATCTCGCTGGATGAAATCTATAATGTATGTATGCCGGACAGATGTTTGGAATTAAGTGGATTAATGTGCATGGGATGACTTAAATGTAGAAATTTATAAATGTTTATGAGAGTACACAATTTTAAGTGAGATATAACATAATATGTTTTGCTCAGCAAGATACAACAGTTGTTCCAATTTTTCATGTGCAGTGATTTGCTAAAATATTTTCCATTTGCTTAAAATGACAAATCCAAATCACAAAATCAGTTGTAAATAACTGCCCAGTGGGTTGAAGACTTGCACATGTTGTCCGGAAAATATTCATTATCATAACAAATTTCGCCAAAGCAATTGAGAAATAACAAAGTGGTTTATATAAATAAACTTAACTTGAACTCTGTCTGCGTGAAATGGAATAACCTGATAGTTGCCACGATGACCGTGCTTGGGCCCGCTTATACTGGGAACTGACTCCTAACCGTAACTAACTTCCAGTTAGAACTAACTCTCAGCTAGAGGTCCCCCCAAAATAGAACAATATCAACGTAAGAGCTACGTAACTTCCAACTTGAACTAACTCTCAGGCAATGGTCCCTGCGAACTACTCCCAGTTAAGGCGTCTTTATGGTTCCAGGTTCACTCAACGCAAGGGGATTACGGGCCCGTTACGTCCGTGCGGACCCTCCTTGCGTGTTGTAATGCGGGAGAGACAGGGTGCTTACACTAACATCATCCCAGGGGTTGGAAGCTGCGAATAAACTGGCACTAAAAACGAAACACAAACCAGGTGACTTAATGTCACCTGGAGGGAGACTAAATTAATGCTAATGATGCACTTCTTGGCAAGTGGTGAGAAAGTATGGTCGACGCGGGGATATTTCCACTTGTTCCTTTCTAGTATTTAAGGTCACTGTGCTGCTATTGTTTTGATTCCCCAAAAATAAATAAAAAGTAAATACTTGGGGTGGTAACTGTGTTGCACATAACTCAGAATAAGTAATTTCATTGTCATAAAAGCTAAAAATAGCATAAAATGGTCTCTGCCTAAAGGCCACTCAACACGACAAGCATACAAAGGTTGAGGCGCTGTAGTGTGCCCCGAACAGTGGGCCCACTCCAGTGTTAAAGCAGGGGAAAGTCCTTGAAGGCACAGCTGTAGATAGTAGTGCCACTGCTCCTTTCGATCGTCTCAGGATGTAGGTTGTGGTATAGCTGTGAGTCAGCTGAGGCTGGCTTAGTTCCTCTCAAGGGCGATAATTGTGGTACACAGTCAAATGATTACTAATTGTGTCTTAGTGTCTTGTGAACAACATGTCTTATGGAAATCTCCATAAAATACCCCAATACGTTCTAAACCTCTGTGATTGAACAAAAATATCTTGAGACGCCGTGCAAGATTCAGAAGCTGGATAACTAACCACACTAAGTTTCACAAACACATTTCTGATCCACACACAAATGTGGCTTGTTTTAAATAAATGTAATATATTTCCATAAATGAATTAAAAAATTATTTACCCAACCCGACCCGACCCGTGGGCCGGGTCGGGTCGGGTAAATATTGCCGATATTTCCCGCCACTATCCTCGGGCCCGGTTTGGCCGGGCCTTTGATCGAGCGTTTTTTTTATTTTTTATCATTTCTTTATTGGCCTTATCTGAGGAGAAATCTATGCCATAAACAGAAATATTATAGGCCTTTATTATACGGGTCTTCTAAATGCCGTGGAACGCTCTGTTCACTTGCATGGGTCGTCCGGTAACTTGTCAACCCCAGCATCTTCCGTTGCTAAGCGACGTCACCCTCTTTGCGGACAAATTATTTCTCTGCTGATGAACACTATGAATGCTGGTAACAAATATATTATAAAAAGACACACCATGTGAAGTAATTTTTTTGTTTTGGCAAGTAGCCGTGTAATAAGTGGGATAATGGATAGAACGTCGCCGGTCATTATCGAAAAAAGCCCTTCAGGGCGAAGCAAGACACCTTCACTGCGCGTCGGTGTCCTGTTCGCCCTGTCGGGGCTTATATTCCCGATAATGACCAGCGTTCTATACATTATCCCTTACATATATATTTAGCAGAGTAGGCTTAGTAACAAATGTGTACAAAGTTACGTATGTATTAAAAAAAATGTCGGGTTGAAATTTAACGGCATCGACCATACAAAAACCCAGTCACTGCAGTCATGTGATTGGCTGAAAACGAGGGAGGCATTTTTGGATGAAGATTGCAAATATTTTTTTAATTCATATATATTATATTAATTTAAAACATGACACATTTGAGTGTGTATCAGAAATGTGTCTATGAAACTTATTTTTGTTCATGGATTTATTTTACATTTATACATACTGATATCCATTTGGTTGTGCAATGAAATGCATTTGTGACAAGAGTCATTTATATATAAATCACAATACATTTTCGAATCTCTGTGCATTTATTATTAAGGAGACTGTTCAGACCCCATAAAACTCCCAGGTAGAACATACTCCCAGTTGTGTTGACCTGCCGAGGGCTGTAGTCAGAGGCTCACAGGTCTTCTCCCCTCCACCCCTCCTTCATCAATTTAAGAGGAAGCAATGGAGGAATGAAATGGATTGAAACCTTGCTTTCATTTACCCCCCTCTGTCTCTACTGTACACAGCCACCCAGGTGGAAAATAGAAGTCGGCCTCCTGAAATATTAATTTTTCGTCTCTATAAATACACGCTGCCTGGGGTCCAGCAGATGTAATCACATAAAGATGTGGAGGGCAAAAAAAGGTAGATAATAGCTATTGGTCTCCCGCTCTCCTTCTCCTCCTCTGACACTCTTCACTCTCTGTGTCTAACACTCGCTCTCTCTCCCTTCATCACTCACTCCTTGCCACTGCTACTCTCTCTTCTATCTTTGGAGCCCTTACATGGTGCTCCGTTGATGTGCGCATGCTAACTCCAACCTTGGACTGGGGGGATGTCTGTAAGGCTAAGGGGGCGATACGGATGATAACCCACAGTACTTATTTTAATGTGTATGCAGGCCAACACAGGGTTACGCTATTAAGGCCATCATTTTCCATCATACATAACAGATGTCGAGGCACGAGCAGCCTGCTCAAATATTTATGATCCTGAATCTCTACAAAATGGAGGCCCGCATGGAAGGGGTTTAATTTTAGCCTGGCCGTAATGGGAGACTTCCAATCAGCAACAACTCATTAGGGGCTACCATCATGACTCACCATGTGGGTTTCTCTGTGTGTGTGTGTGTGTGTGTATGTGTGTGTGTGTGTGTGTGCGTGTCTGTGTGTGTGCGTGTGTGTGAGAGAGCCTGCTTTGGTATGGGAGATGGGGTGCAATTGAGTTGCAGTTGCAGTAACTTATCTAGATTTTCACAGCTGTGGATGCTTATGTACATAGATAATCTATAACATCCTTGTCAATGGAATTAAAAGTTTCATTCGGCAGTTAAGAGAGGTTCTACAGCACTAATGGTCACTGATGTCTCTGAAGCCAAGCTGAAGGTTGGACTGCTATTTTCATCATCCATTACACCACTATATTGTGTAGGCCTACAGCTATTTCAGTAATTTGATTGGTGTTTGTAACAAGATTGTCCTGCAGAATGTGACTACAGCTGTGTTGCAATGGCGCTTACATGGCATGGCACACCATAGAAAAAAAATCACTTATCGCCAAAGGAGTCGCCAGAGAGAAAAATGTAGTTCTTCTAGATTGCCGCTTTAACAAAACCTATTTTAACTTCAATACTAGATGAAAAAGAACATGACCTAATTTAATGAAACTGATTTATACTCAAACACAACAGGATCTGGGAGTTAGAGCCTGACTCACCCCAGTACCCAATCTGCTCATGTAAGGCATACAAGAGTGGCATACGTCATAGGCTCTTCCCAGTCAGCTGACCTTGTGACCATGGCAACATGCTCAACTCCATCTGAAATGTTTTTGCTCTTCTCATTTACTTCTAATCTTAAAAGGGCAGACATTGATACTCTGCCTCCCTCCCAGCGCCGTGTACATTACCCACCCTTTACCATAGTGCCTACACATGTGTGAAATTAAAGCCTATCAAGCCCTTACATCTGAATGAGAGCGCCATTACTCTAGAGATATTGAAGCGGCTTTTTGATGGCTTCAGTAAGTACACAATATCCTGGTTTGATGGCCTACAATTCACAAGGGTAACAAGGACTTCATCTTGGTACAGGTACTGTCTGCCATCATGTGGACACATGCACACATACACACAAACGCATGCACACCACGCACATACACACACACACGCACACACTCACACACACACACACACAGACACACACACAAACACACACATACACACACACACATACACAAACACACACATACACACACACATACACACACACACAGAAACACACAGACACAAACTGAGTCTGACAACACAAGTAAAAGTTTATAGCTGTGGTATGTTTTTGTTTTGTTTTTTGCTTTGTCTGCATATTTGTGTGGATGTGTGTGCTAACCTGTGCGTTCTGTGTCACTTTCAAAACATTATTCTTTGTTAAGCATGTGTTGTGCTATTTATTTGTCTGTATAAGTGTGTGTGCGTGTGTGTGTGTGTGTGTGTGTGTGTGTGCGTGTGTGGTGTGCGTGCGTGTGTGTGTGTGTGTGTGTGTGTGTGTGTGCGCGTGCGTGTGTGTGTGTGTGCGTGTGTGTGTATGTGTGTGCCTGCATTTGAGTGCTTGTGTGTGTTGTAAGGCTGTGCATATATGTGCGTATCCATATTCATGACAAGTGCACAAGAAAATCCAATAATGATAGTGTCAGTGGAGATTAAAGTGATTGACCTCTGACGGTTGTGCCTTGGGGGGGGGGGGGGATTGATCATTTGGTGCGGAGAAGAAGAAGAAAGAAAAACAAAAGGGGAGGTTGTGATGAGAAAAGAGAAAGTGTCACCTCTTGGGAAGTGGAAGCTGTTTAGTGTTGCCAGCAGCCTTCGTAAACGTGGTGTCATTTGTTTGGTTAGCGCCGGTGAAAAAAAAAAATGACACTGAACGGGAAAAACTGTCTGTCTCCTTTGCTTTGTTTTAATGCAGTGCACTGAAGCAGCTGCAGAAAAAACACAAAAACAACAGACATATACATTGATGGGAACACGTGTAGACACTCACTCACCGCCACGCAGGCACACACCAGCACAGTGAACCATGGTGGCTTTCTATGCTCACAGACACAGAGATGCATACCGAACACACACACACATGAATGCGGATGGTATCTGAGGAACACAAAGGCATCCCACAAGGCTTTCTCAGTAGTGAAACCAGATCGATGTCCGTTTGCGTGCTGCCCCACAGAGCCCGAGCCATCAATGACAATTACCGCAACACACAAACGCTCACACACACACACACACACACGCGCACGTGCACGCACACACTCTGAAATATCCTCTGACACAGACCCGCACATAGACAGCAAAATACATACACATACACATGACTGAACACTATCGGTGCTTTCAATGTGCTGCTTTGCTCCGTGTCCCTTACCGGCCCGGGGCTGCTGTCAAACCAAGTGGAGACAAGACTGAAAAGAATCAATGTTCTCCATAACCATATATACATGAACACACACACACACACACACACACACACACACACACACACACACACACACACACACACACACACACACACACACACACACACACACACACACACACACACACACACACACACACACACACACACACACCCTTACGTCACTGTTATGCTGAATTTACGAGGACATGAAGTCAATGCCTGCCCTCTGGCTCTTCTTCAGAAGCCAGCAAGTCCTCTGACAGACATGCTAACATACAGCCTGACATTCATATATAGATTATCGATCATAAATTAGAAATAGATAGATTGATGTTTCGATAGATTGATACATGCATAGTGTTTATAAAATTTACAAATTATAGATTAAAAATAGATAGATATTTACAGAGATAACTAAATAGATGCTGTCGATTGATGGATAGCTATAATATGAATTGAGATAGTAGATAGTATATTGATGCAGATATATATAAGTTTATTATTGAGATAGAGAACATAGATACATATACATATATTCCTTAATTGACACTGTTGATAGATAGATGATAGATTAAGATGGATTATATCGGTATGTAGATAGCATATAGAATATAGATGATATATAGAATACTGTAAATTATAGATTTTGAGTGTAAAAGTTGGATAGATTGAGATATCATAGAAGGACAGATAAATGAATACATATGTAGATAGATAGATTGACAACATGGATATAGATGAATATAAATTATATATTGATGGATAGATAGATGTATATATGATGTGGTTATATATATATTATATATATATATATATATATATATATATATAATATATATATATATATATATATATATATAATATATATATATATATATATAATATATATATATATATATATATATATACATATATATATATATAAATATTCAAAAAGAAAAGATAGATAAACATATTATAGAATGGATAGATGCAAGATAGTCCGATATATACGAATAGATGGATGGATAGATTAAAGATTGCTAGATGGATGGATAGATCATGGTTTGAAGATAGTTGGAAAGATAGTTTGATATATTATGGATGAATAGATCATGGTTTGAAGATGGATTGATAGATTATAGATATATGCATTGATTATAGATATACATTGATTATAGATATACTGTATATTGGTTTCACGTAGATCAGCAGGATTTCTGCAAAAAGTGGTCTAATATCGCCAGCAAATGTTAACATGGGCTGTCTGCTAATCTAATGCTGTATTCCTCTATTTTGTTTGTTTGTCTCTTCTTTATTTTGTGAGATCATTTGTTATCTCACTAGATTTTTTTTCCTTTAAGTTCTCTTGTTCTCTCTCTTTCACTCATTCTTCATTGTTTCTTTCTTAACCAAATCACTTCATTCTTCCTTTTGTTCTTTCATCTGTATTTTTTCCGTCCATTTCTCTGCAGCTTTGTTTTTTCTTTCTTTTTATTAAATGTTTAATTTTTTCTTTCCTTCCCTTGTTTTTTCATTTTTACTTTCATTTCCTTCCTTAGTCCGATTTTTCTTCACATTTTTCCTTGACTTAATTACTTCCTTTCTCACCCTTATCTAGCTGGCCTCTTTGACCACCTGTCCATTTCATCTTTTTGCAAAAAACTTCCTTGGTCATGATGTGTTAATATTTTCGCGGTGGCTCTGCAGACAGCAGGACGGCTAATGACTTCTGCTGGCTTCATTCACCATCATCCTGGCTGATTAGCACTCTGACCTTTAGCAGGAGCAGACACTTCAGAGCGTGGGGATTCTCAGCCTCTGTCTCAAGTTAGAACGGCAGAGAGAGATGCACCTAAAAGAATCCAGACAGCCAGAGGCCATGAAATAAAAGAAGGCCAGGGGCTAGTAAAGACAGAGAACAAAGAGCAAGAGCGAGAGCGAGAGCGAGAGCGAGAGCGAGAGCGAGAGCGAGAGCGAGGGACGGAGGGAGGGAGACAGACAGACAGACAGACAGACAGACAGACAGACAGACAGACAGACAGACAGACAGACAGACAGACAGACAGACAGACAAAGACCTACAGACAGACAGACAGACAGACAGACAGAGAAAATAGAGAGAGCAAAGCTATAGCAGGTCGGAGAGGCTAGGGCCAAGGTGTTGTGGAGGGGGGCAGCTCCAAAGAAAGAGGAAGCAGAGTTCACCGGGTGCTCCTCACCCTGTGTAGGCACATGACATACCCGTAGGAAAAGGTGATAAGGGGACAAAGGGAGGTGGAGGGAGAGAGAGGAGGTGCTGACTGTACCAGGGAGATAGAGAGGAGGGGCTGACAGGACCAAGATGAGTGAAATGTAGCCTGTGGCGCTGCTCAGAACCTGACATTTGTCTTGCAATGGTTTTTGTGTATTTCTTTCAGGTTTCCCTGTCCTGAAAATTGGAGTACTGTAAAGGCCAGAGAGGAAGATACAGAAGAAAGACGGCCTTCTGCGGAGTGCACTCTGTTATCATTAAGGAAGACCCCAGCCCACACACACACACACACACACACACACACACACACACACACACACACACACACACACACACACACACACACACACACACACACACACACACACACACACACACACACACACACACACACATGCTACCATTGCAGCACTACCTTGACAATATAGGGAGGAGATCATTCACAGAGCATGATAAGGAAAAATGTTCCATGTGAAATGACATCCATAAGTGTGTCCATATGATATCGTCAAGGAGATATTGATTCCTATATGTCTATGCTTTAAAGAATGAATGCTCTGGTAACAGGCTTAGGTGGGTCTGCTGCCAGACGGACATGTTAGTGCTGTTTTAGTCCATGTTCCTGACCTTTAACCATGGGAGAATATCTTTTCCCAACGAATTATCATTTATAGTGCTGTACCTGAGGTCAGTACATTTGAAAATGAGCTACACATTCATAAATAGTTGAGTGAATTTGGTGGCATTCACAGTCCACGATCATTTCCTATCCCATACTCTAACCTCCAAATCAGCAGCAGTTTACTTTAATGTTATTTTGGAATAACATTTTGAATATGAATGCAACCTTAATCTGTCTTCCACTTAACAGTTTGCCCGGGTCTGCCACGTCAGCACTGCGGAGGGATTAGTTGGTGGAAATGGAGGTCGACTATCGTTCCATCATGATTAAAATGCAGCGGTTTGGGACAATGTCAGATCCTACACCATTAGCCTAGATGGCAACCTGCCAACGCTACCTGCAACATATGGGATTGGGAGTGAGTGTGTGTAGGTGAGTCTATGTGCGTGTGGGTGTATGTAATGATTTGTGTGTGTGTGTGTGTGTGTGTGTGTGTGTGTGTGTGTGTGTGTGTGTGTGTGTGTGTGTGTGTGTGTGTGTGTGTGTGTGTGTGTGTGCGTGTCAGTAGTTTTGTGTGTGGGTAAAGCCAACATATCCTACCCCTGTGGATAGAAATGTTAATTGTTAGGTGATTGAAGTGTGATAATTGCCCTAATTGGAGCTAAAAATAATAGAGAGTGAAACAAAAATAAAGTAAAGAAAGAGCACAGCATCACATTATTAACCACTCTCAAATCGTTCCTCCATATCTATCACGTCTCGTCCCGCTCCTTAAGTTATGCATTATTTGTTTCCTTCATTCTGTGCTTCCCGCCTGTAATCTTTCTCCGTCTCTTTGATTGTTTTCACGTGTCCCTCTTTGCCTCTTCCCTCCTAGTGTATTTAGTCAGCGTGTTTCCATCCTTCTGTGCCAGTTCGTTCTTAGTACCTCCGTGTCTAGTGCCCCGGTATTATTTTCCCAGTCATCTATTGAATATCCTTGCCTTTCGCTTCCCGTTTTGGTACTTTTGCCCTGATTATTATTGCCTATCCGTGTACAAAACATTTCCTCCAGTAAAGACAACTATTTCTGAATCTAACTGCAGGTCATGCTTTTGAGTCCAACACCTGTTTGCCCAAGCATTGCAATGTCTGCATGATAATAATATTATTAATAAAAATTAAAGAATACATCTTAATGGAAATTGCCATAATTGAAAGATAAAATATAGTTCAAAGTGTTTCACAGAAATACAATCTAAGTGTAGAGTGTAGATGCTCTTCGTAAAGGCCCTCTTCCTCCCCAAGAATGCAGAGGAACGTCTCCACCTCCTTGTTCGCCCAAGCAAGCGTTTTACGCGACATGTTCATTGTAAAGAATAATGCCTCGAGGATACTGTTTGTTTGTTTTTATCCCCACGTCGCCCGGAAGTGACGATTCTGTCGACCAATCAACGGAGGGAATGTGTAGCTCGAATTTTCCGGCACCCTTTCAGGCGTCTCAGCACCCCAATGGAGGAGTACTGAAGACGAGGGCAAAACGAGTATGGCTCAGTCCGGGTCACGCCCACTTTTGGAGGTGGAAACGCAATCCATACCGCACCTTTGCGAACCGAACCATACCCTGCAGTGGAAACGTGCCATAAGGTAGTGGATTTTTCTTACATGCTAAGTATCAAAATATCAGAAAATTATTATTTGTGTTTGTGTTGGAAAAGGAGAAAACTGACTTATTTTTTGTGTGCCTTATCACCTTTTCCTACCCATTTGATGATAAAAACCTGCAGAAACTATGCACTAAAATACATCCTTAAAATAACCTTTCTTAAAGAAACATTTTCATAAGGGCCCATTATAATCTAGATATCCTACTTAGGACAGCATAAAATAGAAATAATGAGGTGGGATTTGAAATCAGGTTTCCATACTTAAAATGAATCCAGGCAATTTGTAAGACGATACATCTGCTGCAATAAAACAGTTGGGGCTATTGATATGGACTCATTTTGTAGCTGGCAATTCATTGA
Organism: Melanogrammus aeglefinus; assembly: GCA_900291075.1. Lineage (NCBI taxonomy): Eukaryota > Metazoa > Chordata > Actinopteri > Gadiformes > Gadidae > Melanogrammus > Melanogrammus aeglefinus. The sequence goes on from OLKM01000014.1 coordinate 500,344, forward strand.
CTCCCTGGGGTTGAATATATGTGCCCAGTAGTCATTATTTGTGTCTGCATGGTGTGTGTGTGTTTGTGTGTGTGTGTTTTGCTTTTGTGTGGGGTTGTGTGTGTGTGTGTGTGTGTGTGTGTGTGTGTGTGTGTGTGTGTGTGTGTGTGTGTGTGTGTGTGTGTGTGTGTGTGTGTGGCAGACAGGACAGAGTCAAGTGTTGGCCTGTTATGTGTGACCTGTGGTGTGCGTGGGATCTGTCTGTGGGCTCTTAGTGTTGGCCCACTTCCAGGTGGAGCAGCCCACACAGTGAAACCTTATGAGGGCTGCATGTACCCTTGTGGATATTGCCATTTCAATAATGCATGAATCATCCAAATCAATCCGCATTGACCTGGAAGGCGACCCCATAGGACACGGGCATAGTACTTCATCTCTCTCCAAACAATGCTATGGAAACGAATGAAAGGTTTATATTATGACAAGGATTACAGTGTTCCCAAAAAAAATAACTCAGTCAAACCACTGTATTCCTTTCTTGACCCTTTACCCTGTTGCTCACAAAGCAATGCCTAAGAAAAACAATGTCAACAACCCTAAGCTGCAATAAAAACTGAAGAGAGTGCGAGAAAAAGACTGTTAAGTGCAGTTTCACACAGAAACGGGGTGGACACCGTGCTATATTTGAGACACGTTCAATCACACTCACTTAGGTGTCCTTGAGCAGAATGGTAAATTGCAATGTGGGGCCAACACCACCGATATTACATGGGTGAAAGAGGAGTAGACGAAGGGAGAAATGGACGGAATTAAGATGTCATGCTACCACTAATAGAATGACAAAGAGAAGAGTGGATAAGAGAGTTATCAGGCATTGAGAGATGGAGTGAAGCTTGCACGATGTGTGTGTGGTAGCACTTAGGCCATTGATCCCATGGCATTGGAATGATTAACCTCTGACACGTATGATTGATCAAAGATGTTTGTCTGAGTGCGGCTCTCTCCTTACACACTGTCCTACCATAATGAGCCCTCAGACTCCTGTATACGTCTAGCGAGGGGGGCTGACACAGTGAGCCTGCCCTGCACTCCCTTCTCTGATCCCCCAACAGACCTAGTTTCTCATAATTGGAGGCTATTTGTTAAGAGTGCCATCTGTGCCCGCTAATTACGTTCTTAGGTTTCCACTGCCATTTTTCTTTTCTCTTTGATTATTCCGAGACCTCCCCCCCCACACTCCTCCTCCCTCAGTTGGACGGTTTAAGACAAAAGAGTGGAGATAACAGTGTTGTGCGGCGAACAGAGACAGGGAAGAAGAGGGGGTAGAAAGTAGATAGAAAAGAGAAAGGGAAGAGACGGGAGGAGATGAGAGAGGAAAGGGGAAAGGCAAAGGGACTCGAAAGAAGACACAAATTGATGAGTAGAACAAAGAAGCGAAGATCATCTAAACGTATGGCAGACAAGAAGAAATAGACTGTGTGCAATATTACAAATTTGAGGAATCAAACTAATTTTCTATCCAACCCACCACCCATATCTCCAGGCTGCCTGTTCCGTGGGCCCACAGACACAATGTAATTACTGTGCCTGTGTCTCAAGAGATTCAGAGGAGATTGTGGATGTGTGGGCTCCTAAACTCAAGAATATTTTTGCAACTACAGAGATGTGATTTCATATGCTGCAGCGGCCATTGCTAGAGGTACTTTTTTAATGTGTGCTGCATTTGAATACTAAAAAGACAATTAAATTGCAAGCACTGTCTTTGCTTAATTCTACTGGGGATTTATACAATATCAAAGAGCACAAATAAATTGCATCACATCAACAGATAAAAATGTGCGCACAAACACACTCACTGTGGTAACCGGCTTGGAGAATGATCCGGGTTTCGGAGATATTACACGCGGCAACGGTTAGTTAAGCCGACTTTGGCGTTTATTCAAGGGTCACAGACAAGACAAGGGTGCGCTTGGGTCTCCGTGAGCCTCAAGCTTCTGTAGTCAATGCGTGTCTCTGCCTCACCCGTGCTCCTGGTTTGTAGCCTCTCTTATAGGGGCTCCGGGCCTTCCTCCTCCCAGTCGCCAGGTGTCCCTCATCCCGCTGATTGGGGGGAAGGTCCAGGTGCTCTCCGTCGCCGGCTGGTGGGTGGGGGTGGTATACCCCGTCCTTCATGGTCCCACGGGCCCGTTCAGACCGAGGTTTCAGGGGCAGGAGCTGACCAACAGCACACAACACACACAAAAAGCACACACACACACACACACACAACACACACACACACACACACACACACACACACACACACACACAAAAAGACACACACACACACACACACACACACACACACACACACACACACACACACACACACACACACACACACTATTGTGTACAATAACCAAGCAGGTTCACTTTGCTGAATTAGCATTACAAAGCAATCTATTCATCATTACAGTTTGTGATTGTGATTCAAATACTGACCTGCAATTGCTCGGTCAAACTGGTTTACAGATGCTAAAGTTTTTGATCCTGAAATGTAGATCCTGAATAATTAAAATCATGTTTAATTCATGTTTTATGCACAAAGCAGATTGACATGAAGGGAGTTTTTGTTCATTATTTTACCTTTAAAAATTCATTTTGTTGTTATTTATTACATTATTAGCAGTATACGAAACAATTGCTGTTCCTAAAAAAAGCAATTTATCCATATGACAAGAAGGCTAGATCTAGAAGGAATCTAATTAGTGTATTTGACAAAGGTTGTGAATGTGTGAGTTTACAGTCACAGCACTTTTGTTGCACGCAGGTCTGGCGGGCGCAACCAAGCCATGTTTGGTAGAACCCAGGCTGATGCCAGTCTGCCTGTTTGCAGGAATTTAAATGGCTGAAATTGCTAGTTATTTTGCAAGTTATTATCCTTTGTGTGCGCTTATCATAACTTCTGTACCTTTCTGCGTGGATTTACTTGTGTTTTGTACAAATAACAAAACAAAATTAAAAAAACAAACTAACTACCTCTTCTGTCTTAAAAGCCCTTCATATGAAGGGAACCAGTGGAAGTGAAGTAGTTTAGTTAGTTTCAACCTCAGTTTTCTTGCTTGCTGCAATAGTCAGTGCTGATACCTTTTGGCAACCTGTCTTGGGATACCTTCCACCACTTCAATATATAAACACCAAATGAAGAGAACTACCTGCACCCAAGGACAGCAGCTATGGGCTTCTCTGGTGTTTATTTTCTGCATTCCGTCAGACCCTTACTCTCTTTCCCCATCTAACCTTATTCCTGAATTTTACATAACCATTTAGTGCCAGTGGGATTCTGAGGATGTTGACAGCACGCAAACAATTGATTGGTAGACAGGCTGGTAGACATGTTAGTTGCATGTACTTCCCTGCAGTGTACACAGAGATTAAGTACACAGTAAGCAGCTGTTGATGTTGATGTACACACTTGGCATTCATTCTTTCCTTTTCTCTCTCTCTCTCTCTCTCTCTCTCTCTCTCTCTCTCTCTCTCTCTCTCTCTCTCTCTCTCTCTCTCTCTCTCTCTCTCTCTCTCTCTCTCTCTCTCTCTCTCTCTCTCTCTCTCTCTCTCTCTCTCTCTTGTAAAGTCATAATGCTATATCCATACGAGTACTACAAGTAGGTGTGCATAAATCAAACAGTGTGTGTGTGTGTGTCTGTGTGTGAAGTACCCAGCAGTTCATCAGAGTGAGTTACCGTCAGACAGGTTTACTGTCTGGACCGGTTTACTGTCTGGAGCAGTCCCCATGAGGAGAGGGAATGTCAGCTGGGCGATTGGCGCACTTTAAGGAGAGCTATGCTGAAAAGCCATTAGTGCGTGCTTCCAAAACTAGCTAACAAGCGTGTCAACAAGCGAGGAGTACCAACAGCTTCCCCTAGGGAAAGATGTTTGATTGGTAACTGACCACCAGGGAGAGTGGAAGGGAGCATCAAAGGGATAACCGGATGGTGTATCTGTGTGGTTGCATGTCCAAGCGGCAGACAGGCTACACGCTATGGGAGCACGCTATGCAAGCAGATGCACACACACACTTTTACAGCAACAAACAAATAACTCCCTCCAAACTCATTAGAAGCGCGTGTACTTTTTTCAGAAATCCTTCAAACTCGCACTCTTATACCCACACAATCACCCACGCACAAGCACACGCACACGCACACGCACACGCACACACACACACACACACACACACACACACACACACACACACACACACACACACACACACACACACACACACACACACACACACACACACACACACACACACACACACACACACACACACACACACAGACACACACACACAGACACTCACATACACACACAGAGCATGCTGGACCGTCTCTCAGAAGTGATTTCTTTCCTTTTTATTATGCAAGGCAGCCAACAATTGTTTTATTTTTTGCATCATTCCTTTTTATTCAGCCAGACAAACAGCTGTCAGGCTAGGGGACATACACAGGTACACAAACACACGCCTTTCACATTCACTGGGATAAATTATTGCATCTGTCAATCAAGTCCCTTACTTCTGTATCTGTGTGTGTGGTTTCAGAGCGTCTTGTCGCTCAGGGATTTGTTCTGTGGGGGGGAAGTGGATGAGCTGACGATGTCACCATTATTTGCCTTTTTTTAGTACCCCCCATAAACGTTAATCCTTCTGTGACCTCTTTCCTCTGCGGTTCCATGTGAATCCCCAAACTACCCAGCAGCCTCTTCTCGAAAACAACAGATCTCCTTTCTTGCTTTCAGCCTTCTAGATATGATTAGGGATAGAGGATGTTTACCTGTCTAGAATGTGTGTGCGACAATTAAAAACATGCAAATATGTGTGCTTGAGGGAGTATTAGAGTGTGTGTTTGTATGTGTGGGTGTGAGAGAGAGTCAGTGAATTTTGGTGTGTGTGTGTGTGTGTGTGTGTGTGTGTGTGTGTGTGTGTGTGTGTGTGTGTGTGTGTGTGTGTGTGTGTGTGTGTGTGTGTGTGTGTGTGTGTGTGTGTGTGTGTGAATGAGAGAGTAGTGGTATAGTCTCTGTGTTTGTGTGTGTGTGTGTGTGTGTGTGTGTGTGTGTGTGTGTGTGTGTGTGTGTGTGTGTGTGTGTGTGTGTGTGTGTGTGTGTGTGTGTGTGTGTGTGTGTGTGTGTGTGTGTGTGTGTGTGTGTGTGTAAGTGCATGTGTGTGGATAGCGTGTGTGTTTTAGGGTATCCGTGGGGATGGTGTCTGTATCCTTTGTCCTCCTCATCGACCTCAGGGCTGGCTCCCAGCATACTGTCAGCAGCTACAAGTAATGGTGGCTGGGTGACAGGAAGTCCTAGATGTCACAGTTTTGACTTTGTATTTGGCGCTGGTGAACATTGTTGTGCGTTCTCCTCTGTACTGAGGAAACCACAAACAGCCTCTAGGTCTTTCTCTATCTTTCACTTTGTCTCTCCACTGCCAGCCTCTGCTTAGAGAAGCGTTGTCCACCAGGTCGGCAGGGAGATCGCCTTGCACCTCATCCCCTTTAGAAGGAGGCTTCCATTATCTGCACTCCGTGCAGTGTTAGCGTACAGACACACACTCAAACACATAAATACATACATACACACACACGAGAATCGATATAAACTAAAACACAAAAATGTTTGACGGGCAGATGTATGAATGCCTCTCCCTCACATACATGCACACACACACACACGCACACACACACACACACACACACACACACACACACACACACATACACACACACGAGAATCGATATAAACTAAAACACAAACATGTTTGACGTGCAGATGTATGAATGCCTCTCCCTTTCGGCCTCCCTTTCTCTCTCTCTCTCTATCTCACACTCGCTCCCTTTCTTACACACACACACACACACACACACACACACACACACACACACACACACACACACACACACACACACACACACACACACACACACACACACACACACACACACACACAACCACACACACACACACACACACACACACACACACACACACACACACACACACACACACACACACACACACACAATTTTGCTTACACTCCCCCACATATAGCTAAGCAAACTCACATCAAAGTGCTATCCTACACATTTTATTGATTTATTTTTAAATCAAGAGGTGGCTCAAATGTCTGCAGTGCATATGGTAAAAGGGGAGAAAGAAGAGACCAACCTGAGAGAATACATCAGAGTTGTTAAAGTAAAAGAAATGCCTGTTGGCAGAGAGTGACCCTGCCCACTGATCCACGACACAGGGCAACCCACAAGAAACGGCAGAATGTCAGGAAACCAACCCAGACCCTGTGTTGGCCTGTCTGTGCGTGACAGCTGCACAGCGTCTCTGGTTGTACCTTTAGGAAATATCTACTCGACCCTCTGCTGAGGCTCACTGCAATGCACCGGCCCCCCTCCTCCTGCCCCCATGTGTGGATGGATCGCTGGGCGGAGGAGCCTTTGTTTCTCGACAGAGGCATGCAGAGAACAAAGTGCATGGGAAGGGATGTATTTATTGTTTGATTATATTTATACAGCAGGGGCCACTGGGTCCCCCAGTAGCAGGGCCAGGGTCCACATCTGACAGCCGGCGGTGGCTGGCTGTCACCCACAAGAGTGGCCTGGCAGGGCCTAGGGAGGCCCCCGAGGGACAGATAAAGCCTTGCTATACACAGGGATGCGTTAGGGAGTTGTGCATATTGCTATTTCTATGTCTATGACAGACTCGAGTTGTTATTGTGTGGTCACTAGAATTTGTGTGTGTGTGTGTGTGTGTGTGTGTGTGTGTGTGTGTGTGTGTGTGTGTGTGTGTGTGTGTGTGTGTGTGTGTGTGTGTGTGTGTGTGTGTGTGTGTGTGTGTGTGTGTGTGTGGTGTTTTTGTGTGTGTGTGTGTGTGTGTTTGATTGCGCAGATGGGTAGGTACTTTGGGTGTCTGTGGACACGTGTGCATGTGTGTGTGTGGGGGGGGGTCTTTGCTTGTGGCAGAGCATTGCATCTTAGCCACAGAATGAGAGGACAGACTGATCACTGCCACTGGAACCATCACAGTTGATGAGACTGCAGCTGTTGGCATATGGAAGGAGTTTTGTTATTTTTTTGTTTTGCTCGTTAATATGTGTGCAGAATGAGAGAGTGAGGTAGAGAGAGAGGGATATGGAGGAGGTTCGGAGCATGTCATTGTTTACTTGCTAGTGGCTCTCAGTGTTAAATGAGCTGGCCATCCGTATTTTCAGCACACTGCATAAAAGGGTCTGACAAAACAATGGGCTGTGATGTTAGCTGTAGGCTAATGATGCTTCTATTGAAATTTCACTCATTGAGCAGGTTCACATAAACACAAAACCATCATTTGGTTACTGTGTGTCTGTGTGTGTGTGTGTGTGTGTGTGTGTGTGTGTGTGTGTGTGTGTGTGTGTGTGTGTGTGTGTGTGTGTGTGTGTGTGTGTGTGTGTGTGTGTGTCTGTGTGTGTGTGTGTGTGTTGTGTGTGTGTGTGTGTGTGTGTGTGTGTGTGTGTGTGTGTGTGTGTGTGTGTGTGTGTGTGTGTGTGTGTGTGTGAATTTTTCGGGTAAAAAGAGCATTGGCCATCAACTATCTATTATGTAATTAGGGTTTGCTTGGGTCCGCTAGTGTTCACAGATGAGGGATGTTTCCCATCTGTAAAGATGGGAATGAGCTGTCTCTGCTTAGAAAGGCCTGATCATTTACTATGACACTGATGACAGCATTAGCCATCTGGAGAATGTGTCCAACATGTTCATCCCAAGGCAAAGCTGTGCACAAGAAAACTAGACAGCGTTGGCTCATAACCGCCATTTACTGATTTATCTTTAATGTATATTTACAAAACAACTTCAAAGATAATTATAACAGTAAGTAAACATTATGAAGATTTGCTGTGAAAGAAAGTTCCATGATAATTAGCGTTGGATTTAAATAACTGAAATGGAAGCAATTGCAGCATTACCATAAATGTCAGCAGTCATTTGAGTCACTTTAGCATCGCGGAAGGCATTTCTATCCCTTTATTTAATCACGCCATGGTCATTATTTCATTGACCTGACAGAGAGTAGCAAATGTCACACATGCCTCCAGTGGTGATGATTGTTTCCACAATACTGCACAAAAATATGCAACTGACAATTAGTTGTGTGGCATTACGCAGCATTCAAATCTGATAAAATGCATTGCATAAATATGTTTATAAAAAATGAGAAACACCCGTTGTTTTTTTCCCATAGTACAAGACACATTATGTACGACCCCTCGTCTAGGGGATGGATAGGAAAACATAAAGCGGACTCAAATAGTAGAGACACTAGTTTTCCAATTAAACAAAGGATTTGTTGGAATAACACAAATAGAAGCATAAAGTAGGTCAAGGAAGCTATAAGAAATCAGGGTGAGCCTGGTCCAAGATAATAAACATAACAGGACTTACCTTCAAACAGCGTCTTTCAACAGGCAAGCCTAGCTCCCTAGCTCAACAATAAACAAGATAAAATGGGGCACCCAATGAAGGGCGCTTACCCCTACCAGCTTCCTACAGGAACAGAAAAAAATGTCAAATATGGCAACAGGCTTAGACAAGGCTGAATGAAACAAAATAAGTGACCAATGGCCACAGTGGCAACAAACCACCGAGAGTTAAGCAAAGCTAAGCTAACATGCAGGCGCATAAGATCGCATGGGGGAGCGCACAGGTTGAACCGACAAGGTTCAACCTTTTGGGCAGGCAGCTTGGCTCTCGTTGGTTATTATCCTCAAATGAAAACATAAAAGTAAATATACATAATATACGTTGTTTAATCACTTTGAGTATAAGCTACTACCCATGAGATATGGCACCAGCCAACACATTGTCACATACCCTTATACTTTATCTCAAGGTGGTGGTCCTGGACCATAAGGGATCGGCACATGAGCCGATGGTTGTGTTTGTTCATGCAGGGCAGGAAGACTAGTGTCTTGTGATCTGTGAACTCTGCAACACCTGGATCCCACATACGCTTCAAAATGCTTCAAAGAGCAAGAGTTTCCTCACAATGGTAGAATGCTTCAGTTTGTTTTCATCACATTTTTCGTGAAAAGTAGCAGACAGGAAGGAAAACTCCATTTGCATCAGCCTGCAGTCGGAAAACCCCCGCTCCTACTGAACTTACATTCACATCCAGTTTAAGGTCAAGGTCTGGAACAGCCAAAAAAGAGGAGCTTAAAAGAAACGCCTTAGCACACTTCTATAATTCTAACAGAAGCTGCTATAAAAGCCCACCATTCCAAGGAGCCAGCATAGTTATATCCTTATGTCGGGTACTGGAACAGCAGGGATTGGTGATGACTTATGCCTTTGAATCAACAGGTATTGCTTGCCCTTGCCCCACCTTTTCCCTGACTTGTCTTGGCTAGGCAGTCAAACACAAGCTCTAAGGATGCCAGGCTTATCATACCTGTTGGATGAGTACACAACCAAGTCGTCCAGGCAAGCATTGCAGTTGGAGACATCTGCTTATACGACATTGACTAACTCTACTACTTGTTCTGGGTTTTGATCACACCCTTCAAGGTCTGAAGGTTCTGAAGGTTCTTAAAGTACAGTTTATGTCTACTGGTCCAAATGTATCATCTAAGGTATAAGACTATGTCAGTAAGGTCAAAGAGCATCATTAGTCATGCTCTCCTCCGAAACAGTCAATAATGTGTACCTATGATGATGAGAAGACTGTTGCCTGTTCATTCCACCCTGGTGATAGTGTTCTAGTTGTGCTACCTGAATCTGGGTTGGAGTCCCAGAGAAATTACCAAGTTCCTTTAGGTCAGGTTGGAGTCCCAGAGAAAGGACCAAGTTCCTTTAGGTCGGGTTGGAGTCCCGACGTGGGTACCAGAGAGACTGTTGATCTGATATTAAATACATTGCACATTCTAAAATGCAGATCTATTTTACTCATTTTTTGCATAATGTTTCTTTTACATATCTATTATCGCTATTATTTTTTTTTTATTGTATGACAATGTTTATATGTGGTGCACTTTGAGTCTGCCTTGAGTATGAAAAGTGCTTTATAAATAAAGTTGCCCTGCCATGCCTACCTATCGTTCTGCCTGTTTCTCTGATAGGCCTACCTATTAAATAGCCACAAAGTTGTGTGAAACCGACTATGTTGTTCGTACTCCTGATCGTGTCTATAACATCAACATGCTGACGTGCTTCTACTCCAGGGTACCATCTGTAACGTTGATGCTACAGATGAGGACGGCATGGAGTTGCACAACACAGTTAAACAGTGTGCTAGCTTACCGAACTCTGAAACAGAGCTGCCCAGTTTTTTGTCCCATTTGCCAGAACAGCAACAAGAGAAAATGGGGCACCAAATTATAGATTATTCACCCCTACTAGCTTCCAACGACCAAAGCAAATATGGCAACAGTTAGACAAGGACACCCCCTCTAGACTCGCACATATTTGTAGATACATACACATATGTTAAGATACATAAGAAGAGACAAAATTATAAAAAAGTATTCTAAGGAATTCTTAAATTCCTGTTGCATGTAAAATACAACAAATAACATAGGTGTAGAGTGATGAGCCTCACCTGGAGTGCCATTGGATTCTCACACACTCAGGTAGAGATCTCCTGCACCTGTTTGGAGTGTGGCAGCCACCTAGGTGGAGCAATGGACCGTGTTACAATAACAATACATATGTGCATGCAAATGTACTTTACATGCTTAAACATCACATGCACCTCATCTGCATCAGCAAAGTCCATGTCTTGCAGACATGTAGCCATAGCAAAAAAGAGGGTCAGAGACGAGAGTCAGTTGAAGGAAAAAATTAGTCTGGTTGCCTTGGAAATAGAAGATGGAGCTTATTTTGATTGGAACCCTTTGATGTGTTTGAAAGGAAATGATAATTTGAAGGAAATTGTATTTGTGTGTGTGCCTGTGTATGCGTGATGCGTGCACACACACACTCACATGCAAGGTAGGTGATCATTTGGAAGAAATTGTACTTGTGTGTGTGTGTGTGTATGTGTGTATGTTTGCGTGCCACCGTCTAGACTTGTCCTGTCTGAAAGACCCTTCAAAGAGAGTGAACAACAGAAAGACAGATCAATTGGAGAGTTAGTAATCGAGTGTATGATTAAGTGAGTGAATGAGCGATAGAGTGAGTAGATGTGAGTAATGCACTGTTTGAAAAAGTTACAGAAATAATTAAAATTTACATTCTTTCTATTGCTAATAGTAATAATAATGATACATTTGGTTTTCATGGTGGCTTTCATTAAGGCCAAAGGCAATGAATATGTGGAAGACATAAAACAATCATTCAAATTTAACAAAACAATTTTCATAGCTCTTGACTAAGGGATCTAGTTTTAGCCTATGTGCTAAAAGTTAATAGTTAAAGTCAGAGCCATACATTAGAGGTTAATGTGGTTAGGTACAAATCTAAATATACAGTACAATCTCCAAATATGTCCAAACATCAAAAGTTAATGGTAGGGATCAGAGATGTATGAGACTGACAAATATCTTTGCATGACCAGAGTCAATCCAATACTCTGGTCATGCAAGGTTATGTTAATGGTGTAATTTAAATGTTCAGTGATTACTTCTGTGATATTTTTCAGAAGTTCCCTGTTATTGCAACTACGACTCATGGTATACCATAAGTCAGAGTTTAAAATGAAAGTATTTCCAGTGAGAGATAGTTACTCAGAGAGAAGAGGAACAAGTGGAACGATGTATAGGTCTGATATTATCTGATATTAACTTCAAAAGGTACAAGTCCGATAATATCTGATATTAGCTCTTAGGTAGTCTGATATCATCTGATATTTGCTGTTGTTTTTTGGTCCTCACCCTATTGGTAGTACCCAAGGCTGGACTTGGACCAAAATGTACTGTAGGCCTTTGCATTTGGGCCCATAATCTTTATAAAATATAATTTGTATCTGCACGCTCACCCTGATGTGCGATGTGTGTGCTAGCCCTAGAAGGGCCCTGTAACGCCCTGCTGTACTACACTGTATGAAAATAAAAATAAACTACTAGTATCAATCTTTCAGAAAACATAAACAACAGCCGGCATTTATCTATTAGGTTATCACCCTGTTCACTTAAAATGTCAATCGTGTAACCAAAGAATGTCCTTTTTTCGGCCCGCAATTACTCAACTTCTCTTAAATTTTTGTAGACACATTGTTTGATAAAAGTTTAATTTGAGACCAATATTTTAAGGAGGCGCCTTCACGCATTACAAAGTCAATGGAGAGCAATGGAATGTGTTCCCCACCAGTGTGGGTAGGACCAATTGACCCTCTGTCCCTGTGTAAGGCTATAACTTAGAGCTAATTCAGGTAGTTGCTATTATACAGAAATTTACAGTAATACATCGATGTAGTTCCGTCAAAGAAACGGGATGCGGATCCCATTGCATGAAGTAGTATGATGGTAATGATTTATAGACTGTGGTTTTTCTTCCTTTGACAAGTGGACGCAAAGACATGCGGTCCTCTGGGGACAAGTGATTTAGCCTGGAAACCTAGAAACCTACATCCACCGCCAGCGTCTGTGCTTAGAGAAGCGTTGTCCACCAGGTCAGCAGGGAGATCGCCTTGCACCTCATCCCCTTTAGAAGTAGGCTTCCATTATCTGCACTCTGTGCAGTGTTAGCGTACAGACACACACTCAAACACATAAATACATACATACATACATACATACATACATGCATGTACATGCCGACACACACACACACACACACACACACACACACACACACACACACACACACACACACACACACACACACACACACACACACACACACACACACACACACACACACACACACACACACACACACACACGAGAATCGATATAAGCTAAAACACATACATGTATGACGTGCAGATGTAGTAAAGGTCATAAGAAAGAACCTGGACGCAGAGCAACACACAGGCAAATCTGAAAGCTATGGTTTTTGTTTTTAAAAAAGGGCACCTTAAGTAATTTCCCTCCATGCCTTGCTATGCATATTTCATAAGAGCCAGCATTAAGAGCCAAAGGAATAAGGAATGCCTGGCTAGGCAGCTGGGTTAACTCTGCGCCCTACTTCCTTTCTAGTTCAGCCTTTCTGCCTTGTTGTTCGTAGTCAAAATACTACTAAGTAGAAAAGGAAGTTGGGACCATGGGAATAAGCGAGGGGCAAGGGTTCTAAAATAGGGGTAGATCAGCCAGGATGTGATAGATAATAAAGATGATGCAAAAGGCCGTAGTATTACTCAATGGAGGGGGTTCAAAACTTGGTCAACTGGTTCTATTTCAACTACATCATTTTGTATCATTTCATTGTATCGATTTTTAGTTAAATCACTGATCTACAAGTTTTTAACATACGGTCACATGCGTTTATCCGCCGATGACACCCAGATGATAAGGGTATATACAGAGCCACTCCTAGGCTAGCCCTTTAGAGATACATCGTGGCATGCCGCTGGAGAATAAATGTGCTATAAACGCAGCCAAAAACACTAAAACCACCAGCTACCTCAGAGTCACACACAGATATTGACGCAATGAATCGGGTGGGGCATCTGTGGGAGTATAGTCGTGTGTCTTTGAGAGCCGACTAATAGACACATCCGACCACCAGGTGCACCTAATCACCAATCAGCATCAGTTCATTAGCATACATTGAGCCTGAGTGCTCCCACTGAGTGCTCCATCTGCACACGTCTCCCTGCATCCCAACAGGGGCGTGGGGCGGTGTACTGTACCATCACTGCCGAGGTCAAGGCGCAGTGCACACATTCAATTGTGTACCGTACATAAATGCACAATTAGCAATAGAGATCTGACTGAAATAGGGACATGTTCATCTACTTGCCTTTGTGTGTTTTCATCACACAGACAACGTCTGTGTGTGTCTCTCTCTCTCTCTCTCTCTCTCTCTCTCTCTCTCTCTCTCTCTCTCTCTCTGTCTCCCTCTCTCTGCGTCTGACTTTGCTTCCTCCGGCGCTGCGTGTGTTGCCATACAAAGTAAACAGAGAGCGTAGAAGAGGCCAGTGTGCTGTCAGCTCTGTCCCACTGAGCAATGACCTGCTGCTGGGCCTGATAACCAGTGGGACACTGTAAGCTCCGACACACTGGAGTGAAACCAATGAAAAGTAAACACACATCCATCACTGTGTGTGGCTGATATTAGCAGCTGGAGAGCTTCTCCAGGGTCGGGTGGACAACGTATGTCTGTGCTTTTCTATGAGTAGGCCTGTGCTTGTGCACGTGCACACACACACACACTCCTGTTTTTGATTGTGTGTGTTTGTGTGTCCATGTAGTTGTGCTTTAAATACTTTGTGTTTAGTTTACTATTGCATGTGGGTGTGTGTGTGTGTGTGTGTGTGTGTGTGTGTGTGTGTGTGTGTGTGTGTGTGTGTGTGTGTGTGTGTGTGTGTGTGTGTGTGTGTGTGTGTGTGTGTGTGTGTGTGTGTGTGTGTGTGTGTGTGTGTGTGTGTGTGTGTGTGTGTATGTGTGTGAGTGTGCGCGTGCAGGGGTAGCCACTTGGTTTATTACGTAATAACAGTAACTACAGCATATAGTTACAGACGGAACTGCCTAGTCAACACAACCATCTGGCCTAGAAGCTCCCCCGGCATTGTATTTTAAAGTAGGTTACAGACACAGCATGTACTATCAAAGGAGACCAGGTTAAATGGCTTTCAATGCCTGCTATCTTCTTATTCCTCCCTCTCTATCCACGACAACCTCCCAGGGTTGGCTGCCGACAGAAGAGCGAGGGGCCGGGATGAATCCTTGTTCTGTGACAGCCATCTCGGTTCCCTCCATCTCCTCCATCTGACGATCGGCTCTGATCCCACCGAGGACTCAAGGGATCAGGGGGTTCAGTGTTTATTGTGCCTTTATTCTTCCTTCTCACAAAATACTGCGTCTGTGTACTTCAGACTTGGAGATCCTTTCGGCCTCTATGGACATATGTGTGAGTTGTGCGTGTTTTGTGGTTTGATGTTTGGATGTTTATCTCCGGTCCAGGCCATCAAAGGGAAAGCCGAGGATCTGGAAATGTGCTTCAATTATCTTGCAGCAACAACTTGGTTCCTCCATATCTGCAGGGCTGCTATGCCTTGTAGGTCCTTGCCCAGTTCAACAACCTTGTGGCTTCTCTGACACCGTATTTATGTTACAATTCCATCTTTTTTTTTCCAAAGAGAGACAGTTGTAATTTATATTTTTTGTTCAAAAACTAGTGAATGATTTGAGGGCCATGATCTTGGAAGTCATATTACTCAACATGTTAAACACATTCCTTGATCTTGGGAGTTCTTTTCCGATAAATGTTAAAACACATTATTTGGAAATATCTCTCTTACTCAAAAGTTTGCGGCTGGAGGGCTTTTGACTGAACAACTTTCCACATGTTTCTGTTTTCCGGGCTGTACTTTGAGCACTTGAACAGAATGCCATCAGCAGTCATGTCGAAGCCATGAACAAAACGTGTTAACCAAGTTGGCTTCCCGTGGTGCAAGACATTTCTGCCAGAGAGCAATGGTTAACCGACTGTATGTGTGTGTGTGTGTGTGTGTGTGTGTGTGTGTGTGTGTGTGTGTGTGTGTGTGTGTGTGTGTGTGTGTGTGTGTGTGTGTGTGTGTGTGTGTGTGTGTGTGTGTGTGTGTGTGTGTGTGTGTGCGTGCGTGTGTGTGTGTGTGTGTGCATAGACTCGAGGCCAGGCTCCCTGGGGCTTGCAGATGGTAAGTGAGGCATGCCAGAACCATACACACTCACACACACATAGGCTACACTTGCTACACTAGCACTCATGTGCACATTTTCACCTACACACAGCATGCCTACTAAATACAATGCCCCTTGGATGCCATGGCTTGTCAGGGATAAAGCAGTGTGCATAAAAAAGTGTGTGGCAACTAATATGACATGCTATTCTAACAATCCTTGATCAACAACATATTTCCAGTAAATTCAACGCAGTGCACTTTGAGCTAAGCTATGCTCGTGAGTTAAGCTATGCATGTCTTTTACCCACCTACCTAACACACATGTTGTTAGTGCTTAAAGTATAAGTGCATCTCCTATCTAGCTCAAATTTGAAGACCATGAAACTAGGAAATAGTTTTTGTTAGTAAGTACTGTATGTTGTTGTTTTAGTTGGTAAGAGCGATGTTGTAGGGGGCTATGGGAAATGTGCTCAGTGCAGATGCTTAACCCTCTGGGAAGCAGCCATCAACATTAACCGCTCCCCAGATGGAGCTCCACAAAGCCACATAAAACCATACAAAGCCACACACACACACCGTGATGTTGGTATACCCTCTCGCCAACAATGTAACAAAGAAAGGAGTATGGAGCACATCATTTTTTCACAAAGTAGTTGGCGGACACTGGCTACAGCATAGGATTGTTTTCTGAATAACAATATTACTTCAGGGCGTATTCACACCTGTCTTGTTTGGTTAGAATGAAACCAAAAAATCAATCACTGGTGCGGACCTTTTGGGCTGGTGTGAATACAAACCATTGAACTCTGATGTGGACCAGTCGGACAAAGACCCAGCTGGATAGGTGCTCTCGGTTCGTTCTATGCGAAGCCTGGTGCGGTTCGGATGTGAAAGCGACCGCGCCTCGGTCCGATCCAGTTCTAGACATCATACGCCTCTTTGGACGTTACAGGCACCCGCTAAGCCATGCGCATTATGAATTAGCAAGCACATTGTCGGACCGTCAGCTGAATATGAGTCTTAGCTCAACATGGAGCAAAGAGGAGACGGAAACGTCTATTGGATATTTGGGTCCGATATCCTATAGAGATTCATTTTTGTCCAATGTTTGAAAGATCTTTGCACACATGTGGGTTTGTTGTCAAAATCTGGGACTGTAACGAAAAATTGCAATGTGAAAAGGAACCGCACCAGACCAAAAAAAAAACAAAGAGAGCGAGCGAAACGACATTTCCACGTGTGGATACGCCCAAGTTGCAGCAATTACCAGGTTCAAGAAAACAGAGGTCATACTTACATGTTTACAAAAAATTACACTGAGGAAATGTAGACAACAAAACCTGCATACTTTTACTCTGACATAGGGGCGGCTGCATAACACGTCCCACAATGGAAGCCACATCCACACCACCACAATTAAAAAGAGGAAACTCTCCATTTCCAAACCTGTCTTAAAAGTGGGGGGCGGGGCCGGCTTCCCCGTTCTCAAAGGATTTTTTCTATAATTTAGGCTAGGTTAGCAATGCAATTGGGATTCTCCCCATTAAATGTAGGCATACTGATGCTGTGCCACCATGCTGCCATCAGCGTTACGACATTTTTGCATAGATCATGGACATTAAGTTGATGCTCTTACAAAATATAACATTCTCACTTGATATTTAGAATTTATGTTCTTCATTATTTGGCCTCCTATTTTCATTACAATAAAATATTTTGGGCCCATGCTTTCCCATTTGTAATGACACAGATCAATTTATTGTGGTGATGGATTTTGGAAAGGGTCGATCTCAACCATTAACTTACTACAAACAAGACTTGACATATAAGAGAAGATGATCTAGCTGGTGTGCTGAAAAGAGGAGAATAGAAAGAGGAGAATGCCCTAACTCCCAAAGTGAGTTAGGGCATTTATCTGTGAGGCACCTCCTAAGACTTTTGTAAGTGCACTAAAGGCCACAATGTAAGCCAAGGCTTTGAGAGATGTGAATCTACAGCCACAAGCACAGAGAGTAGGGTTGTTTACACCTTTACAGATGTGAGTCCCATCAGAACAGATGATATGTACAGCCAGTTTATGTGTGTGATCCATTCAAAAAGGCCATCTCCTCTGCTTAATTTGGGAATTATGTACATAATTCAGTTTCCTATGGATTACATGCATCTGGTGTATCTTGCGTTAAGAGATGTCTAACCAGAGACGTAGGATCCATAGATTGCTTTCCTGATGGTTGTGCTGGAAAATGATTTAAATTAAGATAGCCTATACTGATACAACTACTAATACTAAGTGTCACAGAATTATAAAATAACCATTCATTATGGGACTTTTGGAATTAATGATCGTATTTTGTACAGAGGGCAAAATTATTGTTCAAATACGAGAAGTCATTTACATCTGGCCACACTGAGAGGGTTTAGCTTCGCTGACATTCATACTATAACGCCAAGGTGTGTGTGGATGTGTTGAGCTCCGTTTGGCAACCGGTTGGTCTTGATGTCTGCCTCCGAGAGAGAGGGTTACGCTTCTCGGAAACCTTAACGCCGCAGTGTGTGTGGCGAATTTCATAAACAACATCGCTCATTATAATGCTACTGCGGTCATAAAGCCATGAGGATAACATGTTGAGTAATTTAAGATGTAACAGGGGGTTCAGTAACACTTTAGTTGAACGTTGATTGAATTTGAAAATGCTTTCTCCCCACAGCCGTTTGTCATTTCTTGGCTACTTTAGGCACCTTTAAGGGAGCAATTCCAGGAAAATATGTCAAGGCAGTCCGTGTCTCCTTCTTGACATTACGTTTGTATGTCTATTCTGTTAGAAAGTGATGCAGAGAAAGGAATTGTGCACTTGGACGATGCAATATTTCTCATGATTCACTTGGTCTGTGCAGGGGGCTGACTTATATGAACAATTATTCCCCACTTGAATTGTTAATTCCTTGAAACACTTGAGAAGACGTACGATTTTTTGAGTGCTTGTTGAAGGATCTGTCAATTTCAAGAAGCATCTTCAAGTCATTGACCGCAGCAGCGGCAACCCTGTTCAAAAATGAGTTGCAGATTAGGCCGAGACACATGAACTGCATAAATAGCCCAAAACGCTTTTCGCTTCAGAATGAGGACCTATTATTTGTCCATAAGAAAAGAGGGGATGGAACACTAGTTTTGGACGTTCTCAGTCCAGATGACACTGCTAATCTCTTCCAGTATCCCCTGCAGTTGTAAACTGTTTAACATTGTTTGTGCTGTAGCACATAAATCCTCTTTGGGATTTGTTTTAGCATTTAGGTTTGATGTTGCACTTCCTTATTTGTCTTGAAGGATTTCAGAAGTTGAAAGACGTTCAGCATGCTGAGAAGATGACACCTTTATAAACACCTTCTCATGGGAGAGTCAATTTAAGAAGAAACCGTCATTTATTTAGTTTTTACTGCCATGTCCAAGTTGTCTAATTATTAGTTGAGCACGGCTAGGCAGCACTCAGCGTATGTTTGTTGGCTTAATTATAATTCTTTATTTTTATTATTCTTTATAAAGGTTGTCATCATCTTCTACTTAAAATGTTCAACTAGAGACTTCATTCAAATTTGTAAATATTCACATTTGCTTGGAAATGCATGCTATCATTAAAACTTGTTTGAATATTGTAAACTTTTCAAATAATTATAATGGATTTCAATGGACATACTGAGATCACTGATATGCACCATCAACTTCTTGTTATTTACTCGACCAGTGCAGTGTCCGTTCGAGATGTGCTTGCACAGCTTGGACAGGCCAATGCTGCATCTTTCCCCGAGAACGACTAATTCAAACAACTTTCCACTTGACACTGTATTTTCTTGGCCTCCCAGAAATACACACGCATCCAGTGGGAAGTCCATCGTAGAAACGGTTGTCGAGAAAACTGAAGGACATACAGGCATACAGGGACTCATCTAATACATGCAACCAAATAATAAATAAAAAACATTCTAAATAAAAAAACAAATGTTTTATTCAGCATTCCAAGTGATCTGCAGACGTCAAACCTTGGATTGTGTTGGCCCGTTGCCGACACAGTTGAAGACATGCTAGAGTCTGTCCACAGAGCCCTGATGTTCTCCCCACCTGCTACACAGAGCGTCGCTGGTTGTATGTTTTGTTTGAGGTTTATTAATACTGGACGTGTCATGTGTCCGAGTCGACACTGCACGTCTGTACGCGTAACCCTGAAGCACCGCTCCCCGCTGCTGCACAGAGCGCCTCTCGTTGTTTCTTCGGCCATGGTTCATTCATATTGAACGCGTCCTGTTTCCAAATAAGCCACACACACCAAGCGTGAGGTGAGTTCATAAGATGAACAGTCCTAGAGATATGAGAAAGATCTACATACAAACAGAGATTCCCCGCTTTATAGATAGATACTTGTATATATAAACTCTATACATGTAATATAACTTACGTTTTATAAAATTAAATAACTTCCGTTCAGCCCTTCTCAAGTCTGTGTGACGTCACACCCTTTTGAGCCCAAGCTAGGTATAAACAAAGCTGAACATTTTGGAAACTGTGGGGCTTTAAAACAATATTCACCCCAAAACAATGTGAAGCTTAAGCAGTTTTGATGGTTCTTGTTTCACTGGCGCAAAAATAAATGAGCAATTGGAATTTGACTTGATGAGCATCGATTGCTTACGTGTGACAACCCCTGTTTATACAAGAACCAGTCCAATGGAGACTCTCCCAGTAGTTGGCACATCTCGTCCTTTTACCAAAGCAATTAACTCAATCACTAATACATTCACTTCTTCAATGGTCACTCAGACACATGTTGGACATCCGCATGTTTGTTTACTTCTGAGCATGACCATGTCCAATTTATTGTAGTCAGAGGTTTTGTGAAAAAGGCTATTCTTTAGGTTCTTCATACAAGGCTCTTTTTCCTGTCATGCTATCAATTCAAGGCATAGGGCATATGACAGTTGAGAATCCATAGATCCCAAAATGATGAACAATGTCATGCTGTTACCAAAACTAGCCAAACCTGTCGGGAAAGAAAATACTTCACTTTTCCTAAATGACAACCATATATGTCTACCTTTATAATACTTAGAATGATCAAACTACTGTATCTATCGCACACACACACACACACACACACACACACACACACACACACACACACACACAACACACACACACACACACACACACACACACACACACACACACACACACACACACACACACACACACACACGCAAACACACACACACACACACACACACACACACACACACACACACACACACACACAGAACACACACACACAACCACACACACACACACAACACACACACACACACACACACACACACACACACACACACACACACACACACACACACACACACACACACACACACACACACACACACACACACACACACACACACACAACTGAAAGCTTTACTGCATTTTATTCCATCATATTTTTAATTGTCACCTGGTGCCTGAATTAATTGTTTTCCTTTACATAAATAAAATAATTTCCAGGATAAATGTATGCAGAGAAGGGACCTAATAAATCCCCAGAATGCAGGAAATTAAGTGTTTGATGCACAAAATTCCCTCAAAGGACTCCTTCGCCTTTGATTTGCTCACTAGTTTAAAGTGTTTTCCCAACTGAAAAGGAGACCCCAATATGTATTTTAATTACTTTTACAGCAGGAAGTGAACTTTGAAACATTGTTCGTTTTTTAGGTTTTTTTCTGGGACAGCAGATCTGTTCTGATTACTGAAGCTGATCCATGTCATAGGTCACATGAAATGGTCGCCCATTAATGCCAGGAGGACACGCAAATTTACATCAGTCCACTTCAACGTCAGCTGAGAAGTTGTACATATGTATATAATATTATAATTGTATTATTATTTTATTATTTTAACATTTGGCAGTGTGATCTTGATTTGATTTGTCTTGTCACCAGCTATGGTTTGTACAGACCAATTATAACCTCTTATTAGAGTCTAGCAAGTTGAGTTCCGTTCATTTCTGTCACTTTTGCCTAAGCTATTGAAGTGAGGGAATCTATATGGCTGGGATTTATATCCTAGTTCATAACAGAGCTGCTTCATAGGCTAATGTGGTTTGACTTCAGAAATACAGCTAAATTGACACAACCGTTGCTCTAAAAATATGTTGGTGCCTTAAAAATATTGTCATTTTCAGTCGCGTTCTTAATTGTCTGTTATTTATTTGTGTGTATTTTCCAAGGATCTATCATTGGCTCATCCAAAGTGTGGGTCAACCTGCAAAAACAAAGAAATGGCACCAAAACGTAAGTACTACACTTGCACTTTCAACTGTCAGCAAAGTCAAATCTTACCTGAAGGGATCCAAATCATGTTTGAACAAAACATTATATGCGTATGCAGCTGTCATAACATTAGACGTCCTTTGTTTGAAGCACTACAAAAGCCCTAATGACA
Organism: Melanogrammus aeglefinus; assembly: GCA_900291075.1. Classification (NCBI taxonomy): domain Eukaryota; kingdom Metazoa; phylum Chordata; class Actinopteri; order Gadiformes; family Gadidae; genus Melanogrammus; species Melanogrammus aeglefinus. The sequence continues at coordinate 522,581 of OLKM01000014.1, forward strand.
GCTGTCAATTTAATGCGTAGTTAATTGAGATGCGCAGTTGGCGGTCATACTGCGCATCCCTCCCCGTGGATAAATGAGTCGGGGTGGATTGCGGGAAAACATGAATACTTGGATGAATTGCGGGCGGGGTTGCTTGCGGTAAATAAATAAATGAATAAATAATTAGTAGGTTAACATATTGACTAGGTCTGAAATGTGAACATCCTGAAAACATTATATCTCATCAGGCAGAAATAAGTTGACCTAGACAATTAGTTCTGTCTGCTTCTGAAATGCATGATCATCTCCGCCCAGCGCTTCCACTGGTTTACATCAGCATCCATTGTGCGACCATCCCTGTTGTGCATGCCCTCACACATTGTTGAAATATGCTGGATGCATAATTCTCTCTATGTGGGATTTCAGTTGATGATTGGGCTCTAATAAAACTATGTTGGCTATGTTATCACTGTCAACAGGGGACATTTTATAGTGGGTGGTGGAAACCAGGACATTTTAGCATCGCGACAGGCTTTTTGGCGGGAATCGGGACACACAACTCAAAATCGGGCTGTCCCTGCAAAACCGGGACGTCGCTAGTGAATGATGGTCGGGCGGGTAAAGATGTTACAGGGATGATCCGTTGGGTATTAAGTCACCTGTCCCTAATTAAAGTAAATGTATGAAAATAAATAGGAATGAAAAAACACATATAAATAGAGTTAGGGTGGTTCTATGTTTAAGACCACACCAACTGACTGGGCACTTACCCTATTGCATAAAAAAATACATATTTTTAAGTTATTGTTCCTGCAATGGACATCTTGTAGAATGTTAATCTTTGGTAGCTGTATGTGCCTTTGACTCACAACAAAGCTGAATTAGCAACAAAAGTAGTTGCTAATATTCTATCCACAACATTTCAGGGTAACAGCAGAACGTGGTTGAAATGTTCCTTAGTTAAAGTCTGCAGAATCTTTTGGATGAAACCAGCCAGAGTAAGCTGTAGTATATGTACACAAAATAATATTAACCTGATAAGAAAGGCGGTGGTGTTGATGGCACAGGGATAAGCAGAGAGGTTGGCAGGTCCTTCACCCAAACCTTCACTCCTACCCCGCCTACCCCTTAAGCTTACGTCTTAAACCTACCCCTCAGGAATTCTGCCCCTACGAAATGCCCCCCTTCAAGCCCCAGTTACTTCATCAGTAGCCGCCGACCGCGTTTACGTAAATAGATGCGACAAGTCTGTTGTTTTGAGTTTCACAATACCGGCTACAGCTGTGGTGTTTCTTCTTTGCGTGGGTTTTAAACATATTTTTGCTGTCTAAGAAATGTGGAGAAAATAAGACTCGATCAATGCCGTATCTGCTGCCTGGGAATGGATTCCTTTTAGGTATGTAGAATATACTGTAAAAAGTTGTGTTGTAGTTAACATAGGCACACAGCATGCTTATATAACAAAAGTTAATGTTGTTGGATCAACCCCTTTGTGATACACTTAATAAACAATAAAAATAAACAGTTTACTTTGAAACATGTTCAGGTCTGATAGGATAGAATACCATACACATGCATTGTATGCAACTAGTGTCAAGTAGTAAAAGTCCTTCCAATTCGGAATATATGCAATTTATTTACTTTTCCAGACCAGTCGTCCATCGTACTGCAAGTACAATCTAAAGGTGCCCAACCTGCGTTTGTGGTTCAATATAGAGCTGGAGGAGCAGGACTTGCCCCTCAAGAGAAAGCCATGCATGGTCTGCAGAAGCTGCTTATTGCTTTTCTCTGTGATGTGCACTAGTTCTTTTTAAACTCTTTAATTTCTGAATAAATCTTTTTATACTTCAATATGTGTCCCTGGAAGGGACACATATGGTAACCTTGGTAACCATATGGTCAGGATGGTAACCTTACCCACATGGAAAGAATGCGGTATGATTAGATAAGAATATTATCCATGCTTATGTCGTGGCAATTCCTTTACCAGATATTGCGTCTAAGGCAGATGAGATTTCCAAACGCAAAAAGCACAAAATACTTGTAGACAATTATGGTCATATATATTTGTAATAATAGTACAAACAACGAAACATCAGAACATGCATCAACAAACAATAGAATAGGCATACAATACAATGGTCTGAAGCCTAAGATGGGAGCTCGCCCTGTGTCTCTCTAAAGGTTTGCAAGGAGAAGTCCACTGCATGGCTTAAGTCAAGAGTTCTTATACACTTCTGTCGGGTTCCTGAGGGCAGCTGTGCCCCACTAACCAAAAAGCCTTTGTTAACCTGATCGTATTCTATTGGTTGAAGCTCCTCAACATGTCATAAAGGGGGTCTCGACCATGCCTTACCAGATGGAACCCTTCACTTCTCGACGCTCCCCAGGGTGTCAAGAGAACAGGCCAAAACCAACAAGAGGCAGCGAGATTTACGGAATGTGAAAACAGATATACATCACGTGAAACGCAAAGGTTTACATTTTAAACAACCCTGTAGAAGACCATACATGGAATAGTAAACAACGCCTAAGTTCATGAAGAGAAACGTAACAACATGTGGATTTTCCATCACACTCACAATCTGTTAGAAACTGCAATAATGCACTTGGATTTTTCTTAATTTTCCATTTTCTCTGAACATATTGCGGGAGCAAGTCACAACCCACGTTTGCTAGTGTGCCCATCAAAAATCGCACTGTTGTTAGCCCCCCCCCCCCCCACCCCCTACCCACTTACCCACTTACCCCTCAATAAAATGACTATCGGGACATGACTAACCTGCGCATGAACGCGCAAAAAGTGAGGCGTAGGTGTGAGGGTTAGGGTGAAGAGGTGTATTGGGAATCAGCATTAGACACCTGGCTCGATTCCTGTTAAATTTTTTGCTAGGTAGCTGTACGATGACACCAGATAATGTTGGGAAGAATGAAAGAAGCACAATATCTTGACAGACCGAAGATTTCCTTCTAGCTGTAAGATAGATAATGAAAGTTCTCGAACATCAATAGTATTTGAAAGCTCCCTATGATGGCTTGTGACTGTAAGATGAGCTCATATTTCATCACATACGTGATCACATATGTGATCACATACATAAATGGGTGAAAGAAAAACTTTGATAACTGAAGAAATATGGATTATGATTTTGATATAAATCCCCAGAGATGTCACTTTTCAGATGAAACGATTTGACAGCTATTCTCCATAATGCTTGTAGTTAGTCTGTGATTTCACTTACCCTAAAAGGTGTGCGATCGATGTTGGCAACTTGTGTTGATGTCTTCATCATTTTAGCCAGACTCCCTAGACACAGGCATGTCACAAAATTGTAAGAAAAAAGTAAGTAAAGTATATATGGAGTCTGGAGCTATATGGAGAAAAAGAAAGAAAACTATCTGTTTACATTTTAGTTTCCTAGAAAGACACTTCCATCACAGTTATGATAAGACAGACAGTTCCTAAGATCAGATATGTCAGTTTTTATTTTTCAGCTGATGATTATGCTCTAAGCAGTTATTGATATCGATTTAAAAGTCCAAACATTTAGGTACATAGAATTGTCTTCGTATTTTATTATTCAAATGGAAATATTAAAAGATGTCTCTCTGGCACTCATCTACAAATACCTTGTCTCTTTTGTCCAGTCAAATTTCTCACTCTCCCTTGTCCTTGGGTTGTTTTTTTTATGTTCAAGGTAATAGATGGAAGGAAGTCTTTGTTTTGGGGATTGACAAGTTAAAAAGTGTTCGTACCTAAGAAGAGCAACTCTTTAAAAATAAGCATTTGGTTTTTTTTTTAGTCTTCTTTGTTCAAAGGCAACAGAAAATTAAATCGATGGAGTAAATGGTTTTCGACCTGAAGCGTGCACTTGCAAGGACTAAGGAAAGGGATTAGTAAAGGAGCCAGGCCTAAGAGGTGCTATGTTGTATTTTGCATGGACATATTACTCTGAATAGGCAGAAACTAGTCAGTTCTGGTGTTAGCGCTAATACTGTGTCAGGTCAAATGGGGTAATAGAGGAAATATATTTATATCAGTGGGATCATCCACTTTGATGGAGTTACACTGAAAGGACACAAGTCAACTCCTGTTTCTTTATTTTTCTTTATCTATTTAATGAGCGTTGATCGGCAACTACATAACTAAATTGTTTGTCTGACTGGCCATAGGATTTGGGCTCCTTATAGTTTAAAAGCCAACCCAATCCCACACCAAAATGTAAACCCAATAAATTGTGTTTTGATAACATTTCTTGCGAGATTTCATTAGTTTCGTTTAGTGAAATCGAACCACCATTGTTCCTGTACCCAAGAAAACAAAAGCCCTTAAATGACTACCGCCCCATAGCTCTCACATCGGTCATCACGAAGTGCCTTGAACGGCTAGTCAATATTAGTAGCTAGTAGCTAGTCATATTCCCTCTTTTCTGCCTGACACCCTGAATTCTCTACAGTTCACCTACAGGTCAAAAAGGTATACTGATGGCGCCATTGCCCTCACCCGCCACACTGCCCTCTCCAACCTGAACCAGAGGAGCGCAATGTCAGCATCATAGTGCACTCTAACCTTATCACCAAGCTCAGGGACCTAATATAGCCCTATGCAGCTGGATACTGGACTTTCTGGCGGGCAGACCCCGGGCTGTAAGGATGGGAAACAACACCTCCTCCACTCTGACTCTCAGTACTGGTGCACCACAGGGCTGCATGTTCAGCCCCCTCCTTTACTCGCTGTTCACGCAGGACTGCATGGCCAAACACAGCTAAAATACCATTGTTAAGTTTGCTGACAACACCACAGTCATTGGCCTGATCTCCGACAATGATGAACCGCATACAGAATGGAGGTGAGGGCCCTGTCAACCAGTGGGGATTTATTTTGAGGAAGCCAAATGAGACAAAACCTTTAATCGACATGCCTTTTTGAAGGTGGGGAACAGGAAAGAGTACGTCACAGCTTGTATCTATTGAATGTAACTACAAGAGCTATTTCAGCGCCTGGTAATTTTACCAGGACTTGCACACACCTGTTATCTGACAGACAAACGCACTCGCTCTCTCTCTCTCTCTGCTCTCTCTCTCTCTCTCTCTCTCTCTCTCTCTCTCTCTCTCTCTCTCTCTCTCTCTCTCTCTCTCTCTCTCTCTCTCTCTCTCTCTCCTCTCTCTCTCTCTCTCTCTCTCTCTCTCTCTCTCTCTCTCTCTCTCTCTCTCTCTCTCACGCACACGCACACGCACACGCACACGCACACGCACACACACACACACACACACACACACCACAGTCCTCCTAAACAATGTTCCTTATACAACACTACTTAAAAGACAACACAAGGACAACCCACAACAAACGGCTAAAATCAACCACAGCCGCATGTGTTCAGGTGAGCCCTGTTGTCCCTGGTGCTGATTCTCAGCGTTAACGGCCGCGATAAAACAACAACTTCATTTGATTGACCAATGCAACTTATTCCAGACAATCAATGCACAGTTAGAAATATAATAACACAAAAAATAATAAACAGACAGCTCAGGGAACAGTAATGTCACAACGGGAGGTGGGTATTTTACTCACCCTGTTTGTAGATGAAGGCCATTCTCCTGTCTTTCATGGTGGCGAAGAGGTCAATAAGAGACCCAGGGATTGTTCAGGGTGCATGAATCTTTGTGAAAAAGAAAACATGGCCAGCAAAATAATAGCTGAAGTTTAGCGCTACCAGCTAGCCACTCGGTGAGGACATAGTTCTCCTCATTGAAAGTGCGATAACCACTCTTCTTTCTCTCCACACGCAGCTGAAGCCTCGGCATTGGCCTGCAGTCAGATTCAATATTTAGTTGCTGCCCATATGGCAGTTTGGTTAAATTTGACTAAATACTCTAAATCTGAACCCTCCATCACTGCACTTGCGTATATGATAATATGATAAAAATGCAAAAGTGCAATCAAATGCCTTGATTTGATTGGTGTGAAGCCAAGGGCCCGGTGGCTTCCCTTGGCACCCTGCTGACTAATCACAGGAGGGCAGTGTCATGACGGTAGCCTCACCTAATTGGTTAATCCTTCTTTTTTCTCTTCACCAAGGGATCCCATCTCGGGCTGGCTTCGTCACGGACATACAGTGTGCAATGTCATGTTTGACCGCGTATTCATTCCTTACAATTTAGAGGGGCGCTGTTTCGCACGTTTTGAAATGCTCAATGAGACGAGAAAATTTGGAAGAAATGACAGCAACACAGCACCAAAGAATAACCAAAACTGTTAATATAAATGTTTTTATTGGATGTCTAGAAAACAGGGAAGGCTGGCATCCCTTGGCCTCCGGGAGAAAACGCCATGTCGACATGGCACCATGACAACAACCTCTATCTCAAAGTCAGCAAAACTAAGGAGCTCATAGTGGACTACAGGAAGCTGCAGGGAGTAGAGCACTCCCCCATCCACAAAGATGGGCCTGCAGTAGAGAGAGACAGCAGCTTCAGGTTCCTTGGGTAAAACATCACTGAGGACCTGTCCTAGTCACCCAACAACGAAATTGTTGTAAAGGCAGCTAGACAACGGCTCTTCTTCCTCCGCAGACTGGAGAGATTCGGTATGGACTCCAGGATACTCAGAGAGAATCATGGCTGCATCACTGCCTGGCATGAGAATTGAAATGACCGTGAGCGTAATGCTCTGCAGAGGGTCGAGGAAACTGCACAGCACATCACCAGGTCTGATCTGCCATCCATACAAGACCTCTACACTCTGAGATGTAGGAGAAAAGCACTGAGCATCAGGATACGAAACCGCCAGGCTCAAGACCAGCTTCTTTCCATGCACCACAAGACTCTTGAGCTCTTAACATTCATGCATATATCCTGTATTAAATACATTGACATGTCACATGAACACAATATTCTGAACATCCCTCTAACATGTATTTTTTAGGGTCCTGTGATAGAAGCGGGATGCTGTGATAGGTAACATTATGTAAGCACAGTTCACGTTCCAAACAAGTGTATGAGTTCCATGTTAAGTTTAATTTCCACAAACCTAGATGTATGTATGACCTGCATAATGCAGTTAATTTACTAATTGAAAGATAAACAGCTCTGCTCCAAACCAGAGTGCACTCATTGCATAACAATTTTAAATGTGGCAGCTGTGCTGCCATAAATGGATTTGTTTTATGCGTAACGTAGGTTCAACTGGCTAGGAAATATACACATATTCTAAGGTGCCTTTTGATGGCCACCCACAGTCAACCCAGTTAAGTTGTTAGTGACTCATTTAAAAAAAAAATTATCACTGTAAGGGGGCTAGTTATGTCTCTCCGAGAGATGTATTAGCATGGATTAATTTGGCAGTGATACAGATGATAACCTATTCTTGAAAGCAAAGTTATGAGTGGCCGCTTGGGACAGAATTCATACTTTGTCTTGCACACACTATTATAATCTCGCATATATACCACTTATACTCATACAAACACACTATTATACTCCTTTTACATGTATGCAGAGTGTATAGTCGTGTATGTGAGGGAGAATAGTAGTGTATGTGAGAGAGTAAAGTGGTGTATGTGAGAGAGTATAGTTGTTTATGCAAGAGAATGTAGTAGTGTGTGTTAGAAAGAGAATTGTAGTGTGTGTGAGAGAGTTTGACTGAAAAGGTAGCAAGTTTGATTCCTCAGTTCCTGATGGGCTGACAGAACAGGTTGTAGCTTCTGGCGCTCAAAATACTGCGCTGTCATTTCACTCTGGAATTTCCAGCAATTTTGTTATGCTGCGTTCGCAGCAAAAAAATGATTTGGCCGCTTGTTTGCGTAGTCGCCTGAGTTTGAGAGAGGCTTCCTCTTGTAACCGCCAATTCATTCTCAACCATGGTCAGTCTCTACGTGTCAGAAAAACTTGACTGTCATTTAGGATTCATAATATCATCCCATCTATTAAATTTGTAAGGGATAATGCCTGACGAGGTGTCCATTGTCAGGAATTAACGGATGACGCAGAGCCGTGAACCGTCCTATGCCCAGCGGAGGACGGTTGCCTCCGCGAAGTCCATTGATTTATTTCCGTGCACTTGCCAAAGAAAACCAATTAAGACATTTATATTTTCATTCATTTTACAATCCAAATGAGAAGTTCTCATAGCCATAACTTTGTTTCGGTGGCACGCCTGGCGTGTTAACTAATATGAAAACAAGCAACACCACCATCATTATATTTTCATTTATTTTACAATCCAAATATAAGTTTTTCACAAGCCATAACTTTGTTTCGCTGGTAACGCCTGAGGGTTTGACTAATACCTGGAGCAATCATTAGGCCTACCCTCCCGTAAGGTTATTATGCAACGGAAATGTTGTTTACTCCTCCAGTAATTAGGACGGACCTTAGCTATGACTTGGCAAGGTATGAATCTCATAATCACGCTCCACAAATGATCAACAGCATAAACACTCACACATTCTATATCTATCTTTTTAATGTATGATCGGTGCTGTGCTGTTTGCTGGAACCTCAATTTCCCTGAGGGTAACCTCTCAAGGGATCAATAAAGTACTATCTATCTATCTCTATCTACACGCTTTCATCACTAGACAAGGCAAATGAAATCGTGGTGGTATACAGCAACGTTATGCATTGTACATATTTATAATGTGAAATTCGTCCCAGCCTTTATACCACACATACTATAGGGTCTATAGCAAATAACCGCGTTTTCTGATTACAGTGTAATGCATTTTTCACAATTTACCAGCTCTCGTTTTGGATGCTGAACAGACAACTAGACTCGAACTACTTAACAGGTGTCAGTATATCAGGTGTTAATGCGCACCCTGGCCCTGCATCCAATCAGAATCAAGTATTCCCCCAGACCGTGGTATAATCTCATCAAGCACACTCCGGGAGCTCCGGCGGGGGTCCTGGAGCTCTATATCTAAATAAAATGAGATGATATAATATATAGATATCTATCATAAATACCATTCAATCTCACGTCCATTTCATTCAAACCCTCTCACACACACTACTATTACTCTCTCACACACACACACTATATACTCTTTCACATACACAAATATACTCTCTCTCACACACTACTATTCTCTCTCACATATCACAAATTATACTTGCTCTCACACACTACTATACTCCCTCACATACACTACTATATTCTCTCGCATAAACAACTATACTCTCTCACATACACAAATATACTCACTCTCACACACCTACATTACTTCTCATCTCACATACCCAACTATATACTCTCTCTCTCAAACACTACTATAAATCCTTCACATACACTACTATACTTAGCCTGGCTCCGCCCGCCTAACTACTTCCGCTTAATTCAAATTTCCCTTCAGTACTACGTCTGGGTTGTACTGTATGTTAGTGGGTTTTCTCAGTCCAAATTTTGTGCGTCCAATCAGCGAACAGAGGGAGTGGCTGAAAACAACTGTTGGCGCCATTTCATTAGTTTGTTGTTTTTTCATTTCATCAGGCTGTTGTTTACAGCCTGCGCGCAACGTGATTCCCGTTCCGGTTGGGCTAGAGCCTCCAAACGTATAATTTTAATAGAGTTTAATGCCCTCAGTCATAAAAAAGTGGAGAATATGAGTACAACAGGCACCAACCTATAAATTGAGACGTTAACGAGGGGCCTGGCTGTCAAGGCAACTTGGCCTTGGGCATACACACACTAGGGGAAGATACACACACACACACACACACACACACACACACACACACACACACACACACACACACACACACACACACACACACACACACACACACACACACACACACACACACACACACACACACACACACACACACACACATAGCATACTAAGCTGTTCCGTCTTCCCACACACTCGATAATGTGGTTGATATTTGAGATAATTCAGATAGATTCTATTTTCCATCTTTAGCAATTTAAAAAACTATAAATCTGGTTCTGTAGTCCTATACATATGCAGCTGTTGTTCATACTCATGTATTAAATGCAGGATGCATACATACATCCACTTCTTAAACAAAATATATCCTATCTCGATATTGTCCCTCAAAACACCCAAATAGGCATGAAAAATGCCATGACCACTGACTGACAAAACATAATATACAATCACGGATGAAGTTAATGACGATAAAATAGACATTTCCGACTAGAACTTTTATCAAAAAGCATTTTAATGTCGAAACAATGTTAATACTGCTTTGATAACCATATGAATGTCAGCCATGTTTGGTTTTCAGCGATAAAAGTGTCCTTATCCACTACCATAGCAACAATATAAAACATTGTTTACCAACAATTTTGAGAGACCTGAAATGATTTTCGTAATTGCTAACAAAACGAATGCCAGATACAATCAACTTAATGAATTTTTATGAAAGTTTAAGACACTTTTCTAGCCAAAAATTTATCAAAACCTTTTTATTGCTGAAATCTAATCAAAAATATTGCATATTCCAAGAAGAAATGTTGTTTTGCTTTTGCAGACATTCACAGGACACAGGCATATAGAAAAGAGTAGGCCATAAATCCTAGGCATCTCACATTTTTAGAGCCGTTATTGTAGAACGACAACGTTTTCCAATTTGGACCAACATAGTTATACTACATTTCGGTGTGAGACTGAGGGTTGTAAAAGGAATATGGTAGCAATAATTTTCAAAAACCTCTGAATTTGAATTCTGGCAGTCAAATTAGTGGACTGCTTTCTCCCATGGGAGAGCTCATGCTCACACTCCCAGCGGTGTTAGCATGAAATAAGGTCAGAATACCTGGACGGACAGTTCTCAAATGAAGGCTAAGGAACACGACACCTCAAGATGGTTTAAGTGGCAATCACAATCTCCAAATATTTTCATGTAAATGAATGTCAGCTAAGTCACAATCTACCGCTGAATGATGTTATCCTATGGTGATTGAGCCTATGAGACCACTGATGAAAGCCATAATGTTATAAATGTTACGTACTGGGTGTCTGTGGCGACATTACCGCCATGCATTCAAATGAAAGGCGGAGCAATTAATGACGCATACTCCATCACCCGGCAGCGGTAATTCAGCAAGAGAGGGGATGGGGGAGCTGCCACCACAGACTGGCTCTTCAACTCACTTGTGTGTGTGTGCAGCGGCTTGCTGTTTTTGTTTCACCATAGCTGCCGCCTATAGGACAACGAAATGGAGATCTTCGAGATTGCCACTTTGTGCTGTCAACATAAAAAAAACAAAAAACAATGATACTAGTATTTGCCTATATATTGTTCTAAGAGAAGAATTATCTGGATTATAATGGCTTTGCATGAAACCACTCTCAGAATATGAATGCCATGTCACTGACCCCTTGATCAATAGTGCACTATAGTTGTTGCCAAGTAGATGTAGACAACCTGTGTTTCCGGTATGGTGAGTGTACTTAAGTATCTTACAGAAACAAAAACCTTGACCCACTGGCAGACGTGGCCATGCACACGCGCACACACACGCCACACACACACACAACACACCTCACACCACACACAGCCACACACACACACACACACACACACACACACACACACACACACACACACACACACACACACACACACACACACACACACACACACACACACACACACACACGCACACACACATACACACACAGATTGATTGGGGATATAACTCATCAGAGATCCAAGATGCTACATAATTTACATCCTAATGATGGTAATGATGGGCTGTCAGAAATATATATCATTTGAAATATAAATGACTTGAATGGACAAGCAATGTGAACATGATCCAAGTGGGGATATGCAACACCGCTGTACACCACCACGATTTCATTTGCCTTGTCTAGTGATGAAAGCGTGTTTATGCTGTTGATCATTTGTGGAGCGTGATTATGAGATTCATTGAGAAAAGTGATTAGTCTAGCCGATGACAAATTATGTGAAAAGATAGAGAAAGGCAGAGATGATGCCAAATGTTAGTCCATAAACAAACATGTCGGTCTAGACCAACATGCAATCATGTCATTCGTACATCCAACCCAGCCTGACTAGCTGTTGGAATAGCAATAGCCACATATAGCCATGGAACACTGTCAAATCTACCAGACAGGGGAAAAATATCTCTGTCAACAAACTTGGGTTTCATTCCTGATCCTGTGTGCTTGGTATGTTTGCGTGTGTCTGTTTGCCCAGGATGCGCAGTGATAGAGAAGTTCCATGTTTGTTGAATGCACTGAAGCTGATTAGTAAAATAAATTATTTAAAGGACCAAAAGCTGCTTTTGATAATCCTCAGATTAGTCAAATAAAATGAGGATTGTCTCCCCCACTCACACATACACACAAAACGTTGGGCTTTGGATCCGTCATAAAGTCAGAAGCTGGTTTCAATCCCCCCTATGCTACATACATACAACCCCCTCCATACAGCTTGGGACAAGAGATAGGACTGAACTGGGAGACTAAGATGGGCTGCCAGACCAGTGGTTCCCAGTGTGAGATGATCCTGGTGCGTTGTGGTTCATGTGGCCGGCCAGTACGTCTCTGTGCTGGGCTGAAGCTTAACCCACAGGCGCAGTTTTGAAAAGAATGATTCGGTTTTGTTCTCTCTTTTCTTTTCTCTTCAGAAACTTGGGAGGATTTATGAGTTAAGTTACTTCCTATTGTGAAAGAGAGAATGAATAGAATACAGAGCGATAGAGAGAGCTGGATTCAGACAGAGTAGAGAGTTGAAAAGTGAATGTAATGTAATATAAAGAAGTGCTCATGGATGAAGGATGATGTTAATATCAATGAGCTTTGATTGATATATATATACCGCGTAATACGAATACTTCCGAAACTTCCATCCATTAAATCACCTTAATTATGCATTTATTCCATTGGTTATAAAGTAATATAAATTGTATTAGTTTTGTTCCTTTGTGGTTAGATAACTTGTTTTTCCCAAGTATAGTGTTTGCATAATGACTGAAGTGAAACAATATTTAATAAAAAAGAACCAAAGATTATTAGACTGTTCTTAAAGCATAAACTGTAAACACAACACAGTTATCCAGTCTTGTGCATTGGCATGGATGGCACAGATGAAAGAGTGAATAGCAGAGCAAAGCAGCAAACACATTGATCAACGTCTGTTTGACCTTGAAGGAATTTCTCAAACAAATGGCAAGGAAACAATTTCAGTTGCTAAATAGTCGGTGGAGAGAATGGGAAAGGCTGATTCAGTTGCAAGCATCTCAAAAGGACCGTTTTGCATTCCACTTCTCACACACTGACAAAAGGTTGCGTAGCATCTGTACTGGACTGGCAGTAGAAAAAGCAGCAACAGCCTGTGGGACAGAAGACTCCCAGGGTGGGGAAAAAAAACAAGCACTAACCATGTAATGAGTGAATGTATACGGTAGCTTTATACCAGAGGGGGCCTTTCACACGGACAATGTTGAGGAGTGCAGGGATGCATACGGTGCTGGACGCCAGCTTCTTCTCTCTGCAACCTCATAAAAAGACCAAAGAGTGCATCTTTTAATGTATTCTTTTAAGGAAGAAATGCTATTCAGTGGGGCGTGAATTGAGCTCTTTTCATTAGAGTCCATCTCACGAGAGTGTGAAATGAGTTGAAAATAAGATGAATTAAAGAGGCAGTCTTGCCAGGAAGTCTGGCTGAATACCTGCAGGAGGTGACTCAAACAAACCATCTCTTGAAGGGAGTCAAGGGTGAATACAACGCTGGGTAACAAGCAGGCTGACAGGCCTTTTCTCCCTGTCTGCGGGGAGGCATGTTGGGGCTATTGCTGTCATGCAGCCCCTCTCTGCCCTTTTGGGCAGCATATGCACACACACATGCACACAAGCACACAAGCGCACACACACACACACACACACACACACACACACACACACACACACACACACACACACACACACACACACACACACACACACACACACACACACACACACACACACACACACACACACACACACACACACACACACACACACACACAGACACACACACACACAGACACACACACACACACTAAAACACACACATACACAGACACACATGCAGACACACAAACATACACAGACACGCACGCACACACACAAACAAGCACACACACGCGCACACACACATGCACACACAAACACATACAGTACGCACACACATACGCACACACAAAGATACACACATACATATATAAAGATGCAGGCATGCACACACATACACAGACACACATGCAGACACACAAACATACACAGACACGCACGCACACACACAAACAAGCACACACACGCGCACACACACATGCACACACAAACACAGACAGTACGCACACACATACGCAAAGATACACACATACATCTATAAAGATGCAGGCATGCACACACACACACAGACATTAATAGACATGCACACATCAACACACATCCCTTAACACAAACAGTAATGCTCACATAAACTTGCGCACACACTCAAACACAGAGCAACACAGACAAAAGGAGTCACTTGAATAAGCATAAACATGCACATACACACACACAGACTCTCACTTCCACAACTGGTGCATGTGATCGACGTCCTTGTGGGACACGGGAACATGCCACACACACACACACACACACACACACACACACACACACACACACACACACACACACACACACACACACACACACACACACACACACACACACACACACACACACACACACACACACACACACACACACACACATAAGCAATAAATAAAACAAAGCGAATAAGCACGTTGCTTTTAGCTTAATCATTTACAAACAGAAAAAAATATGCAATTAATATATGCTATGGCTGTGACATGATAAACTAAACGGCAGCCCTGTAATTCTCCTGGTAGCAGGGAGTTGTTCCATACGAAGGAGTCTGCCTGCTGCATATTTATCAAAGTGACAGCAGGCGTCAGGGAGACAGGTTCTCCAACACAACCACTTACTCACTAATGGCCTACACAGACACGGATCATTATTCCCTTATAGCCCGCCACTGCAGAGTTCCACTATCGCTCCACTATCGCACCACCATCACACCACCATCGCACCACCCTAGCTCCACCAGCTGAGAAGCACTGGAAAGAAAAGGGGTTCGGGGCTGATGTGATCTTTTGCGTGTTCTCTAAGAATAACAGTTTTTGTCTGCACACCTCGATGGTCCCGTGATGCGACTTGATCAATGCTTTCTTGAGTACTACATCGGGAATTAATGCACAACTGCAATGGCTAAACTCTAGACTCGCAGTGTGTCACATAATAATAATAATAATAATAATAATAATAATAATAATAATAATAACTGCTGTTTTGTTTTGAAGTAAGAGTATCAAGTATTCATGTGTAGCTCTATGTTTGCATATAATTCATATAATATTCATATAATATGAAAAATAATGATCGGTCTTTGTTGGTTGCTTTAATGGGTTTTTCCCTCGCTGGGTAGGCGAGGAGAGCATTCCCAGCGAGAGAAAAGTGAAAAGCTGACAATTTCAAAAGCAAAATGCAGAGTTTGTTAAATGACATGGTGCTTGTAGTTGGTGCTGCAGTGATGTTAAACACAAATGCGTTGCCCAGATGTACCATCCGTTGTCATCCTCGCGAGGGCCAAAATGTGACAGAGTGTGACTACTCTCTTTCAAAAAAATCGGACCCCATAACTCAATCAATCTCAATGTCAAGTTTCTTCGGCCCCTAGGTCTGTTGGTTGCACCACTTAGGGGCTACCACCCCATGTAGATAATTGTTGTCTTTTGAAAATCTTTTCCGTCTGCCTTACTGCCTTAATATATCTTTACACATATATAGAATAAACCATGGAATGGAGATATAGATATCCAATGGACAACACTAAATACTAAGAACCTGTGGCGCACAAAGTCTTCAGACTTCATCAAACAAAAAATAACAACAACATAACATAACAACTGACAATGAGTTATAAAAACATGCAAGCTACATGGTTTCAGCAAAAGCAGTGTCCATAGCAACCACCGTGGGGATGTTAGAAAACAATCAAAAACGTTGTAAAGACTCACTGAACTAAGATTATTAAAAAAAAGCATATCTTGCTCGAAATGTTACCAAATAGAAATAAAATTGCCAAAACAATCGTAAAATTTTCAAGTGAGAATAAGAGGAATTCTATCCATTCCGATTTCACAGAGAGAACCTTGACAGTCACTTGATGTATTGATCCCCAGTCGATAGGGACGCTAAGGCAGCAAATATGGGTCATTTTGGGTCATATTGACGCGTAATATTCATATTGTTCATATTGACGAATTTTGTCATGCCGACTGCTAACAAGTTTGTGAACGTTCTACTCTGCTCAAAACTCATTTGTATTATTTTTATGACTCTGTGCCCTTTCTGAGGTACTTTGACGTCATGACTAAGGTACGAGTTGTGTGTGGATGTGGGGACTTCTGTCTGGACAGTGGTTTATGCTTTTTGCCATGTCTTAGAGAGGCTTAAGCCTCTTGGAAACCTAGAGTAGGACTATAATGCCATAGTATCTGGGGCATGGCATATAAAACTCACTCTTTATAACACATAAACAACTCAGTACTAGCTAAAAAATATTATCACAAACTTGCCGTGGGTCATAATAACACAATATCCTCCTTCATATAACTTTTAGCACAAAACATATTATATTTTGTCTCATAGTGTTCGAATTCAAGCTGAAACAGGGGGTTCAGATACATTTTAAGCAACTCCAATGGGCTCCATGTTGTCTCTCTAATGGTAAATGAAGATTCACCCCAGGTCACACTATTACAGTTCATTGTAA
>OLKM01000014.1:541886-559386 GCA_900291075.1 Melanogrammus aeglefinus
CACACACACACACACACACACACACACACACACACACACAAACTGTAGCTCTAATGAGAGTGCCAACTGCGGGCTTGAAGGTGATGCGACAGAAAGAGATTATCTGTCAGACAGCCTGATCTTAGTTAAACCTTGGATCTGGATCAAGAGAAAAATAAGGCCTGGTTTGCTCAAAAAAGAACCAGCAATAAAAGCGCTCTTTATATCTAATATCAAGGTACACCAAGCATAGTTCTTTTTTTTCTCGGTGACATGTTGAAATGAAAAATGGGGCCAGGTTGATGGATGACGGGGTCCCAAAGTAACCCGAGAGGTCGTGAGTTTGAATCTCACATCAAGCAGAAAGTCCATATCCCAAGAGTGAGGGATACACAATGTCTGATTAATTCCATCTCAAAAAACCCTGATAAGCCACACAAAGTAAACAATACAAAAAAAGTATGAGAAAGTGAAGTTGAGTGTGGTCGTCTCAGAAGGCTGGGTCAATAACCAGACATTGAAACATAGAAAACAAAGAAACCTCTGGAGAGAATGGGAGCATCTAAACATACACATGGACTATCATTTTGATCTGATAAAAGGGCTGCATCCTGACCATGATTATGTCTACAGAAATCAATCAGACTCTGAGAAAAGGCATAATTGATCATTTATTTCCAGAGAGTCTCTGAATCTATAGATAGGGTGGATTTATATTCAAACAAGAGTCCTCCACATTTAAAACACTTGTTGTGCAGTGTGCTTAACACTGAGGCTATTTTTCTCTCTCTTTCATACTGCCCGCCCTCCCTCCGTCCGCCGTCCGCCCCCGCCCGCCCGCCGCCGCCGTCCGTCCGTCCGTCCGTCCGTCCGTCCGTCCGTCCGTCCGTCCGGTCCGTCCGTCCGTCCGTCCGTCCGTCCGTCCCCCCCCCCCTCCCCCCCTCCCTCTCCTCCTCTCTCTCTCCCTCCCCTCCTCTCTCTCTCTCTCTCCCCTCCTCTCTCTCTCTCTCTCTCTCTCTCTCTCTCTCTCTCTCCTCTCTCTCTCTCTCTCTCTCTCTCTCTCTCTCTCTCTCTCTCTCTCTCTCTCTCTCTCTCTCTCTCTCTCTCTCTCTCTCTCTCTCTCTCTCTCTCTCTCTCTCTCTCTCTCTCTCTCTCTCTCTCTCTCTCTCTGACCATCTCACACAGGGTCTGTGTGCAAAAGAAAGTGAAAGATGGAAAGACATAGAGATAAGACAGAAACAGACGGACCCACCAGAGGGACACAGCTAAGGAACAGTGTGGCTGGCTGTCCTTGTGAACCGGCCAAGGATCGGGAGGGCAGGCAGCGTCTCCAGTGACGACAGACAGGGAGGGGCGCAGTGCCAGACACACGCGCTGCCACTGCCTTCCCTCTCCCTATTGATCATCTGTCCTCTATCTCCCCTGACAGAAGGGCCCGCACAAGCATGCACATACACACATTTGTGTTAACACACACACACACACACGCACACGCACACACGCACGCACGCACGCACGCACACACACACACACACACACACACACACACACACACACACACACACACACACACACACACACACACACACACACACACACACACACCAAAATTAACAATTGTTCATCTGGCCTCATTGATGGCTTTCCCTGGTCTTCCGTTGCTGCGGCAACCTGACCTTATTGTCTCCCTCACTGTGATGACCTCGATGGACTACGGATGTGGCAATTTATGCCTGCGGAACCCTTTGCCGGGAGGTTAATGAAAACAAACACACAGACGCCAGTGGTGATGAAATGCACACACACACACACACACACACACAGACACACGCGAGCACACAAGTACACAAAGGACACTGCCTATCTGTTGACAAATCTTAATTGGAGCTGCTATTCCTATCCACATGGACCCTCCTCACTGCTTCCACCACCCTTCTCGTCGCCCTATCTCTCTTATAGACCTCCTGTCCTGTCCATGGCCTTTCCTCTAAGCGTTTGCGTTTTGAGACAACCGTTCGCTGAGTCAATCTGCTGGGGATCTGGAGTTCTATTCAAACATGACATAATGGCAACGCCCTCTTCCCTCTTCGCCCTCCTCCTCCTCCTCCTCCTCCTCCTCCTCCTCCTCCTCCTCCTCCTCCTCCTCCTCCTCCTCCTCCTCCTCCTCCTCCTCCTCCTCATCCATTCCCCCGATCCCTACCCTCCTCCTCCTCCCTCTCCTTCTCCTACACCTCCTGCTCCTCCCCATCCTTCTCTATCTCTTCTGAGTCTCACTTTCTTCTCTCTCTCTCTCTCCCTCTCAGTGTCCCTCCTCGGTCCGTCCTCCCTTAAGGCTGGTTTATACTACTCCGTAAAGTGCTGTACGTAGAACAAGGAGAGCCCTCTCTCCGTTGTCGGAGACCCTCTCCATAGATCTACGTGTGCATAAAACATTTAGCTATTCGTCGAGGCAACGGAGACAGACGGAGAAGGCAAGGGCTGTGATTGGTCCTCTAAAGCAATCATTTACGGAATCACTTTTCCCGGTTTGACTTATTTTCTTTGGACCTTTTTTACTTTGCCTATTAAGGACCAATATGACACCAAATAAGATTTGAAAAGCTCTGGGAGTTTACTTACAACACTATTTACATGGTTAGTATTCAGATCGATCGGGCAGCGAATTGCATTACGTGTCCGACGTCTCAGCGGAGGACATCGAAGTTTCGAGGGGTCTCCGTAGTTACGGATTCTGATTACGGATCACGGAGTCGGAGTAGTATACTTCGGCCTTCAGGCTCCATCTGTGCTTTGTTCTCTTCCCTCGTTGGGTGCGTGGGAGGGTCAGGGTTGGGCCCTAGTGGCGTGGTGTGGTCAAGCCGGAAGCTTTGACCAGAGAGGAAGCCAGGAAAGGTCAAACATCGGCAAGTAGTTAGTGCTCATCTCGGGCCGTGTCTCGAAATGTTGCCCGAGCAAATTCACAAACACGCCCACACACTCACGCATACATGCCCACACACACACACATACATGCACACATACAGACGCATGCACGTACACACACATAGACCCTAGCACCCTTGCAAACATGTGCATACCTGCACACACATACACGCACACACACACACACACAAGAACAATAAGCAACATCACTGCTGTTTACTGCCCGCATAAGCATTATTTGTGACTGATTGGTTGAGGTCGCCCCGTGCAGTGATCAGACTGCATGCAAGTTCAGCCAACAGTAGGAGCAGGTGATTCTCCAGTGTTGTTGAGCACATTCAAATAGCTGGCACATTTGTTCCATTCCCTGGCTGAGCAGATTCAGAGGCTGAAAAGCCCCGACAAAACACAACACCATCTAACCTAGCATGACACATACAAAAACAGCTGATACGTGCATAAGTGAAAATGTATTATTGTTTTTTTTTAAATAAGTGCTGACTTTCAAAGTGAATTGCAACCGTAGGAGGGTTTGAGGCGTGTATAAAATGGGTAGAGGAACAGGGAGAACAATAGAGATCAATTGAAGAAGAGAAGAGAGGAGGAGAGTTGAGACGAGAAGAAGATGGAAGACCTAAGAAGAAAAGGGGAGAGTGAGGAGTCAAGCGTAAATAGGGATATTGGAAGCGCCGTAGGAAATGAGGAGAGGGTTGAGAGGGCTAATTTAGGAGTGCTGGCCCAGGTAAATTCATAATTTCCTGTCCCAGGTATTTTCGCACGTGTTCTCTGTGGGAGCTTGTGTGTTCTGTGTGTGTCTGTCTGTTCTGTTTCTTCTGTGTGTATGCGTGTGCATTTGTGTGTGTGTGACCAGGGCGCCTGCAGTGTGGCATCCTGAATCACAGCTGCTCTCGGAGCAGCACAGGTCGGTTTGGTAATAAACACCCCTGACAGCGGGACCAACCTACACATTGCCTTGTAGCAGAGTTTAGGGAGATTTGTTATGGCCCCATTGAGCTAAATTGTCTCTCCCCCACTAGCATTCTTGCAACGATGTTCGGAAATGTATAAAATGAATGCTACCTAAAACTTGCTCTGCAAAAACTCACTGTGGCTCTCAATTGTGTGTAGGTTGACCAAAAGTCTTGGGAGACTACCTTTTAGCGACGCGCACAAAAACGGAATAACAACAACCCGTCTTGTGTTGTAATTGGCTGGCATTTGTAGGGTACGATGTAATTTACACCTCCTCTGCATATTGTGCAGTCCATTTGTCGAGGGGGAAAATAAAGCAAATTAAATAAAATGAACAGTGAACTTGTGTTGCCATCACATTAGCACAGTGCGTTAGTAGGCAAGCTACTTGCTACTTAAAACTAGCTAGGAAGGTCCAACGAGTGCCAAGGGGCCTTGTGTTATGGTTGTCCTAAATGGACTAGACGGGCTGGCCTTTCAGGTAGACATTCAGCAATCGCCAGCAGTCGCCGGGAAACAGAAAGTAATCACAGCTGGGGGTCCGCAAGGAATAATAATGAAGTGAAAGTGATCATTTGAACCTCGGTGGACGACGAGAGTATGCCTGTGGACAGCACATTAAAGGTTACCGTCAACTGGATACCATAATAGTTGGCTCGCTGTGCTTTTCTTTGGTGTAATTGTGGGACATTACTGTGCAGGGGATAACTTACATCATTGTGATTTTCCCGGTGTCTCAATTACTCTATTACGTATGTAAATGAAGCATATGTTTCGCCACTAGCTATGGGTTTTAATGTGCTGTAATACTGAAGCGCTGATGTATTGGCTTCATAAAAGGATTATTACGTTTCGCTACAGACGGAGTGTGCTAATCGTACCACAATGTTTTACAACATCTGGAGGAGAGCATTAAATAATATCCCCGTGCCACAGTTTGCTTTTACCTCCCATAAATATTAAAGCAGGTATGGTCACGTTATGAAATAGTGATGATGGAGTGAGCCTAGTTCAATATAGCCTCTATTATAATGAGTCAGGTGCATTCCAGAGCCACTGTGGGAACACCAATAGACAGCGGCCTGTGGTGAAAATGACACCGAAAGAAGATGGAGTCGATGTACCAAGTTTTGTCACTGGACTGATGAGGAAATAACAATGGTTATTTCCCCTTTTCTAATCATGCATTGGTAATATAATGAACATGATTTTATTATTTTAGTGAGTCATCGGTTGCATTAAGTCTGTTAAAACTATGGATTAATATAATCAATTCCAAGCCTTGCGCTTGTAATTTAAGTAAACAGATGAAGACACGTGTGTGCTGACACACACACACACACACACACACACACCACACACACACACACACACACACACACACACACACACACACACACACACACACACACACACACACACACACACACACACACACACACACACACACACACACACACACACACAGTGTGCGACAGAAAGACACATGACTAACACACACTCAGAAATACTAACATATGTATTGGGGTGGACGAGGGGGAGGTTAATGAGGAGGCGAGGGGGGGAAGCAGCCAGACACAGGGTTGAGGTGGGAGTCTAAACACAGCCAGGTCTGCATGGTGGAGTACTGCTCCTCCAGAGAAGTGCTGGGAGGCAGATGAGGGCGGGGTGAAGTGGAATAATTGTTAGAGATGGCCCGTATTCTCAACTCTCTCAGTCGCTCACTCACTTGAAAAGCCCGCCACAAACAGCTGAAGCACACTCATACAAGGAGTCAGCTATGAGCACAAACAACCGACCCAGACACACCTAAACAAGGCAAACACCGAAATAAAAGTTTGGCATGACACACTTCCACGAGTACACACTTTTGCCACGGCCAATACTGGTGGAGTAGCAGGGAAAAAATGGGATAGGATCAAAATACAGGCGAGAACTCAGGAAACCCACAACAATGGTCCAGGGAACGAAGGAAGTGAACTAATGACTAATGAGGGAATGCGATTCAGGTAGGAAGATCGACAAGGACGCTCAGGTCAGGGGAATGAAGAGATTGCAGATGGGAGTAGCATGCATGCCCGTAGCCAGCTACGAGGTCACTGATATTTCTGAGAGCTAAAAATAAATTTGAAATAAAATACAAATGTAAAAATAATCTGCAGTTCAGAACTTTTCAACTAAATTACATGAATACAGTCAGACTATGGCACACTCTTCCCTTCTTTAAAGTCACTACAGTAGTAGAGCCAGCAATTAGCTGTGTGTGAAAGTGGTTGGAGGTCAATGTGTGTTAGAAGGAGATAAACTCTGTAGTAATCCTCTACTAGCCAAGACCTGACTGTATAGGTCCCAAAAATACTTCACAGAGAACATCACTCAACCTTCAAAAACCTAAAGACACCACAACACACACACACACACACACACACACACACACACACACACACAACACACACACACCACACACACACACACACACACACAAACACACACACACACACAAACACACACACACACACACACACACACACACACACACACACACACACACACACACACACACACACACGAACACACACAGATCCATGGACATAGTGGTGGTGTGGTGTAAATGCACAAACACGTGCACATATAAAGAAAACCACACAAACACGCACAATGACGCAAATCCATCCTGCAGTGTAGTACTCATGCCATTCAACAGCCCACAGCACAAGCTAGCATGCTTTCCCTCCACAAAATGGCTGGCTCAAAATACTAATCTGACTATGACAAGTTTTATGTTTTGCTCTCACTGCTATCAACAACAATGCAGCAGTCCCTGGAACTGCATCAATCAAATATTCTCACTTGTCGTGACCTTCAAATATCAATCAGGAATCAATCTGCCCTCTGTGCAAACTATTATTAGTTTAAATAATTTGATTGATGTAGGGATGTGTGATGTGTCTAACGGCTTCTGGTGTTCTATTAGTGTTTGAACAAACAGTGTTGACGATTTCATATTATCATATTCATTCGTTTATTCAGTTTCAAAATTGCTGTTGGAGAATCCTTAAATCTTTCATGAAGTTTCAAAGGAATATTTACAAATCATATCTTGAGAGATAAATTACGGATGGAAACTGTTCTATGGAAGATATAACGGCTCCTGCTTTACATTGTAGATATGTTGAGTTAGTGATTAGAAAATGAAGATTCAGCTAACCTTGCAAATGTTTGGTCGAGATAGGGGTTGGGCACAAATGGTCTTGTTGGATTGTTTCATTGGGAATATTGACATGATGAAAAACTATTGCACCGCCATCGTCCTCATTCACATTTAAAGAAAGAATCTGTAGATGAACCAGAAAAGCTTTCACTGGATTAGAAAGCAATTCCATTGTGTGTGTTTTCTCTCTACTGTTGTTTGCTATAAACATTCCCTTTCTTTAGTTTCACTCATTTATTCATTCTTTGTTTGACTTTTCAGCAAAAATAATGAATAATTCCCCCAGCAGTTCCCCAAGATCTTTCCATTTCACTTGTGTATGTGGAGACAAATGCGTGTTGTTGTGCAATATTACCAGAGAGTAGTAACGAGTTAGTCATCAACATCCCTTCCTTGACAGCCCCCAGTCTCAAACATACACCCCCTCCATTCAGTCTCCTTTCACTCATTTACTTCCTTGTTTGCCTCATTTTCCCCACATTTCTTGTCCCATCCCATGTCTTTATAATCTCTGCACTCTGGGAACTGAGACATACCAACATGGCCACACAGACAGGCAACACTTAGTACTATTCTCATCAGTTTCAGGCAATCCTCTGAATGTACAAATTGGTCCTGTCATTAAAGGCCCATTGTTTTGTCTTTAAATGGAAGGAGGAGGAAATCAAGTTAAAAGAAACCGATTAACATTGTTTTTGGTTGTTTGTTTTAGAAAGACAGAAAAAGTCGATTGTTGCGTTCAATAGTGCTTGTGCTCAGAACGTCTGTTGTTGTGTCCTGCCCTTAGTGCAAGAGTTAGTGTTTTTAACTTTTATATGTATCCCCCTGGCAAAGAACAAGGATTTATTTATTAAAGGATTCCCATAAACTGAAAATGCTGTAGTCCACCCCTTTCTGGGGTCCATGTATAACACATAAGACAAAAACAACATTAAAGGAATGCATCCGCAAATGCAATGGCATGCAATAATAGAGTTCAATATAGGCAGATAGACACAACCAAACATCAAAATATATATGGGCATGTTTACAGTAATTTTGCATCACCTACCATAGGAGTATGCCATTGTTAGAAAGGTTCATAGGGTTTATATTAAAGTAAAGGTTCAGCTCATCTTACTCATCATTTGATGAGCGTTCCAATGGTAACCTAATTGTAGCCTGGTCCTACCTGACTCTCATACTTAATTTCATTTGCACAGAGAGTCTAGCCTCTCGCCATTGACAGACGTTAACTCATTTGAGGGCAGGTGTCTGTTGGAGATTAAAACTATTGGTTCTGCCCAGTGCAATTCTGGATCTCGCATAACGAATCGCTATCGTTTGACTACAACTCCAACTAGCGCACAACCTCAACGTCATTGTTATCAGCCACTCCCTCTTCTGCTGATTGGACTGGCAAAATTTGGCCGGAGAAAATCTGTGAATATACCGCAAACCCAGACGTAGTACTGAAGGGAAATGAGGATTGACCAAGTAAGTAGTCGGGCAGAGACAGGTTAACATAATTGTTCCTTTTCGGTCCTTTTGGGTCAAATTTCCAGTAGAGGCCCCAGCGTGTTTTTGACTACAGTAGCAGAGCCAGCAATTAGCATTTTTTGCTCCTGCATACACATGTTTTGGTCGTACATTTCTGTGTGTAGAGCACTGTTGCGTTGCTTATAGACAGCTACCTTTGGTAACATGTTACTCCCCTCTCATTGTATCTAAAAGCATGTTTTTTTACAGCTATAGCATTAAAGCACAACTATTGATATGTTTGAGAGCTTTGTTAAAGCCAAGCTAAATCCCGTTTTGTGAGCAAGCAATTTAACTAATACCCCAGGGCAAGTCAATGAATGCTGAACCCTCACAAGAAATATGGAGTCCTTTAATCAGAATCTTTAAACATACATGACTATATTTAATATCCACCTAAATCTGACCAAATCATATGAAGGAATGTTTGGCTAGCCCTAAAAAAAATCCTGGCCAGTTGGCGATAACCCCCGACAGAATAATCATCATGATTGAGTAATTAAGGTAGACAGAGTACACCTTTACATAAAATGCTTATTTGTAGTAAATGGATTAAGGTCAGATTACTGCACACCCTAATACACACCAAACAGTAACACACACACACACACACACACACACACACACACACACACACACACACACACACACACACACACACACCACACACACACACACACACACACACACACACACACACACACACACACACACACACACACACACACACACACACACACACACGCACACACACACAGGTTTGCATTAGCTATCAGGATAAGGGGAAGGCAGCAAAATGTGAATCAATAGTCTTTTACCTCAATGTGTGGTAAGGAGACAATCGATGGCTGTGGAACTAAGCTGTAGTTCTAAAAATAGCTGTATTCAAATAAATTCAACACCAGCCCGCAAAATGCTTCATGAAATGCATAAAACAAACCATTTAACTTGGGTACATTAACATATAAAAACAGAAAATATACTTGCACAACTGTGTGCTTCCAGTAATAATTTCCCTACCGGGCAACTCCATTTCCAAAAGTCTAATTGTTTCTGGGAAGATGGATTAAGACGTCTGGAGAGCTTGTGTCCAGAAGCCAACCTCAGTCTGTTATTTCATATCAAACTAACAGTGTCCACATGGGGGGTCAGTGGCACCAGAATAATTTGTATTGGGCCAAAATTGAAATGTTCTTCCTCTTTACTCTGCCTAGCTTGTATTCAGTTCTTGAATCAGACTGGTACCTGACTTATTATTAATGCATACCACTACTTATTGACGAATCTAGGTACGAACCCTGCAGATATTATTCATGTTGTGGATACCTTCCACCACTTATCTGTGAATCTAAGGACACATGTAAGTCATCATTCATTTTTTGGATATCTGTAATAATGCATAATAATATGCCTTTGTGTTTTAGAAGGATTATAAGGAAGCACAAGTGTTTTCATTCTCAAAGTTAGGGTAAATCATCGTGTAATATTTTATCATAGGAACTTTGTATGCATTCTTCATATTTATCATGACACGATTCACAATGCTCAGTGACCATGGCGAATTGAGATCAGAATTGAGATCAAAAATTGTGTTGGTAAAGATCTGATATTAAGTAAGTAAACAAGGGTGATTAAAGGCTATGTAAACAGTGGGCCGAAGCTCTAGACAGTAGTGTTATAGTTTCGAAAATACAGCTACCTTGTCCATCCGTTTGCATCTTCTCAGCAAATAAATTAAATGCTAGGCTAGCATGCGAATAAAGTTGCATCAAGTGTTGATTATTGTCGTATATGGTATTGCTATTGACTTGGTAAATACCATAAGTATTAAAATATAGGGGCATTTGTGGCTATATGGTGCTTTGCGACTTAAATACCTGTGGGACAAGTTCAGGCGCCCGTTCATGGAGTGAAGAGGTACAACTTCTCTTTTACCTATTCATTTGAATGTTTGGGTTACAACATTTCAATCCAAATGCAGAAAAACTGTTTGCACATTGTACAAAACATGATTTGTGACAGGGTCCCTTGATGGAGTGAAAGTAGCTTTGGTCGACTCATTTGGATTCCACATGGTTAGACTATTGAAGACACACTTGACATCATTAAACCAACACGAGGGAGGTGTGGAGTGAAATGGAAAACCATTAAAGCACATAGAGCGCTGATGTCTTGGACCTATTTTAATCTCACTTTCCCTTCCCTTGGATGGCATCACAGGTCTTCTCTCATCTCCTTTCATTGAAGTAGCAGCCTGTGTCTCCATTCTGTTTGTGTATGGGCCCAATTCAATCGTGTCACAATCATGTTGATGTTTAGAACAATCTATCAATTGCATAAGAAGATGAAGAGTGATGACAGCAAAATGGAGAGGCTAATGATTTGTTGTGTTGTTTGCCATTGGCTCATTAATAGATAAGAGTACCTCACTGCAGGGCCTGATTAACGGGACACGTTACTGCTCCGGGTACAAGTCTGCATCGTCTTCAATAATTCATACTTCCCTGGAAGTTTATTCAAATCAGCGTTAACGGGAGAAAAAATAAAACCACACAAACAAAGAGTTCATGCCAGACAAAGAGAAAGAGGGATAGCAATAGAGAAAACAGACAAAAAGAGAACAATAAGAAAGAACAAAAGATGGAAGAGAGGAACGGGAAAACGGGAATTAGGCTTGGAAAGAGGGAGCAAGATAGACAGAGGCAGGGAGAAAGAACAAGAAAGTGAAAGAAAGAAAAAGAGGGGTAGAGGGAGTGTTATTTCTCTGAGGATCAGTGTGCAGTATCTCAGATGAAGGCCTCTGGCTCAGCATCACTCCAACTAGACTAATTACAGTCCGACGGGAGCGGGAGAGCCTTGTTTCCACCCAGTAGGCTTCTGCAAGAGAACAGCAGGAACTCAGCCTTGTGTGCCATAACCAAGTTAAATGTTTTTATTATCATTTGTTTTGCAAGGATATATTTAGTTAGATTTGTTGCCCTATTTTCAGGAATAATCTTCCCATTATAAAATGTGGCCTTAAGGTTATTATGATGATGATTTAAAGTCATTCCTCCAGCGACAGTTACAGTATCTGTATTGAGTGCAATGCAACCTAATTCGAGATCAAGACTTCTCTGCAAAATAAACCTATTTTAATAAATACAACTGTCTGAGATCCTGAAAGGGGCCATTGAGGTTATGATGGGATCAGGGTTATGGTTGGGTAGTTGGAGGTCTGGTTTAAGGTGGATGGGCTTGCGTTGGCATAGAGACAGGGGTGTACTGCTTAAGATGGCGGTAGGTGCTGCTTAAGATGGCGGTAGGTGTGTTGGGGGGGGGGGGGGGGGGGGGGGGTGAGATGAGGCAGAAAGGAATGGAGATCACGCCAGTCACTCAACATTCATTAATGTCATCCCCAAAGATACAGCCATCTGCCACCTTGAGGTAGCTGGGTTCAATCAGTGTGTGTGTGTGTGTGTGTGTGTGTGTGTGTGTGTGTGTGTGTGTGTGTGTGTGTGTGTGTGTGTGTGTGTGTGTGTGTGTGTGTGTGTGTGTGTGTGTGTGTGTGTGTGTGTGTGTGTGTGTGTGTGTGTGTGCGTGTGTGTCATGTGCCTATGCAGGCACGCTAAGATGACAGTGTTAGGGCTGGTGGCAGCACTCTGGGGGCAGACCGGGGGGCATGTCTAAAGCCCGAGGATTGTGGGTAATATGGGGGTTGTAGTGCAATTGCATGGATGTTATGACTGCAACCTTAGCATAGATTTATTGATGACTGCCAATGTCACTTTTGTTTTCATGTTTTCCGTTGTCCTGTAGGCCCACTATTTCGCAAATACGCACACACACAAACAAACACAGTTTGATATCAATTGTAACCTTTAAATAGGAAGGAAAAGGAAAAAGCAAACTCATATTCATTTGCTTCAAGAGTAATTACTTTGACACTAAAATAATTAATCTCATCTGTGTATTGAAATTTAAATTAGTCAATGTGTTTGGCGGAATTGAGGTTAAATAAGTTATTTCAGAAATGTTCGAAGGAAAATTGAGGTCAAATATTGCCCGATAAAGTACCGAAGACTATACCTATTTCTGAGTTTCACAAAGGGATGGTTTGTTTCTCTCTCTCTCTCTCTCTCTCTCTCTCTCTCTCTCTCTCTCTCTCTCTCTCTCTCTCTCTCTCTCTCTCTCTCTCTCTCTCTCTCTCTCTCTCTCTCTCTCTCTCTCCTCTCTCTCCCTCTCCCTCTCCTCTCTCTCTCTCTCTCTCTCTCTCTCTCTCTCTCTCTCTCTCTCTCTCTCTCTCTCTCTCTCTCTCTCTCTCTCTCTCTCTCTCTCTCTCTCTCTCTCTCACTATCACACGCACACTCAACAACACACACAGAAATGCCTGCAATCACACAGAAATGCACATACACATAATCAAGCAGTCCTGAAAGTGGATGTAGGCCTAATTTGCCGATGTTTATGATTTTATTATTACAATTCTGTTTTCTATGCTAAAGCACCATAGTAAACATTATTTTGGTGGCTATTGCATGCTCAAGTTTATATGCATGTGTGTGTGTGTGTGTGTGTGTGTGTGTGCATTTGTGCATGTATGTGTGATTTGTGGGTCTGTATTGCGCGTGTTGTGTTGTGTGCCTATGCAGGCACGTAAGCTTAGGGATTCAGGCACATTAGGAATGTCTGTCTTTCAGCTAAATTATGGGGGAGGAAGTTAATTTCGTTAGAAGCTAATTAGAATGAATACAGGATGGCCCGAACTCCCCTGAGATGCCAACCACCGTCATCCGTTCTTCACTGTCTCTCCAAGCCAGCCTCCTTTCACTGCTACCTCATTTGCTCTCTCTCAAATGCACCCTGCTTGTATTCAAATGCAACATCTTAGTTTTAAGGCAACCTAAAAACAGACAGAGAGGGAGACGGAGGTAATGCATGAATACTTTTTTTTTTTTCTAAAATGATGCTAACACCTTTATTTATTGTTGTATTGGACATAAACTGCCGTAAATCATATCGAGGATTTAAGAGTAGGTGCAAACATAGCATAGCAATGTTCTCGTAGAGGATGTGCAAGTTATGTCAAATGAATGACATTTTTGGAATCACTGCCGTAGAGCTGAGCTCAATGAAATGTATGTGTGAGTTTGTGCATGGAGGTGACTCTTTTCTGTTTCATCCAGATAATCGGACAAAATCTCGCCACGCCTTGTGTGCATTTCTTCTCATATTCCACTTACAGAGCGGAAACCCCAAGCTCCACCAACGCCATAGTCAAGAGTCAATGTTAAATACTCTTTTAAAATGGTCACATCATTTGTCCTGTGCCAATTCTTCTTCTAAATCGATTGATTCTCTGTAATGCAGCCATGTCTTGATTTGAAGTGTGCCTGTGCCTGAATCCATGCTTGGAGTCTGTCTCAAAAAAGACACACGGCCAGTCTATCGTCATTGAAGGCCAGCATAGTACTTCACACGCAGGTTCAGAAACAACAAGTCTTTATCAGCATTGCCAGTCTCAGGCTGCTCTGAGGCTATGCTAATGAGAGAAATGGGCTGATCCAGTGCATGGATGGTTTAATCTGAATGCCCTATTGGTTCTCTGTTCAATCTGTGTGAGATCACATCAGTCGGTCATTCACTTGACTGAGGGATCGTAAGTACCAGGCTGTCTAATGTATCATGTCCGTTTGATTCAGCCTGGCCCAATTGCTTTGTTTATCATACTCTCTAATTTTCACAGAGTGTACACACATACAAAGACAGTACATGCGTACCCACAAGAGATTTGAACGTTCATAAAACAACACATGGTTGTACATTTATATGTCACAATCGACGGCAACGTGTTCAAATTCCAGCGATTGAACACCTTTCTGTTCACACGCTGTTAACACCTGCAAATTTCCATGAGCACCCAATGATCCGAGCTGATATTACATGGATAGATGGAACATTAGGTTGGCGTACTAGGGGGTTCAGAATTACCAGCCAGCATAAACAAGCAGCAGCGGTGAGTCGTTTGTCCTCTGCAGTAACCTTGTTATAGTGGTTTTATATTTCCCGAAATGAGTCCCGCAAAGATCGTCTCAGTACCAAGCTGGAGATAGTGCAGTCCCTTGTTTTCTTTGTTGTTAGTATGTTTGTTTAAGGATTGGGAATTTTTGAGTCATAGTAGTGATTAAAAAATATGCTATTGGCCACAGGAACAAGGTTACGATCAACTCTCACCACGTCCTGATCCCTTACACACGTCTTTAATGACACAACGAACGCACAAAACAACAACATAGGACCGTTATTTTATTATCAGCCAACAGGGCCAGTACATCAGCAATATAAATGCTTATTGCAGAGCTCCAGCAACAGGGGGGCCTTGCTAACAGGCTCACAGAGAGTTTTTACGAGACTTATTACGGCGACAGAGCCAGGGTAATGTCCCCTGGCATGCAGCAGCAGATGTGCGTCGCCTCGCCGACATCTTCCACGTGAGATTTTTCTGCGGCATTACAGAGGAGCGTGTCAACCCTCTCTGACATTCACTCACACACACACACAGACAAAGCAGAACACACGCACGCACACACACAAGGGCAAGCCACCTTCTGTTGCTAATTCCCTACCCTGATATTTCCTCTGTTTTTCACACATTCTAGGGTTTAGAGAGGAGTCTCAAGCCCTTTGTCATTGTGCAACCCTCTTTCGTCATCTCTCCCTCTCTCTCTCTCTCTCTCTCTCTCTCTCTCTCTCTCTCTCTCTCTCTCTCTCTCTCTCTCTCTCTCTCTCTCTCTCTCTCTCTCTCTCTCTCTCTCTCTCTCTCTCTCTCTCTCTCTCTCTCTCTCTCTCTCCCTCTCACTCAGCAGGAGCATGACATGGGGCCATCACCTGTACAACCGTCACATCTCATCTGTTTGATGGGATCTAACAACAAAGAATGGATAAGGATTTAAAGCTTGATCGTGTGTGCTGGTGTATTTGTGCATTTTATTTATGAGCATGTGTGTGGGGGTGTGTATACTTGTGTGTGTGTGTGTGTGTGTGTGTGTGTGTGTGTGTGTGTGTGTGTGTGTGTGTGTGTGTGTGTGTGTGTGTGTGTGTGTGTGTGTGTGTGTGTGTGTGTGTGTGTGTCTGTGTGTGTGTTTGTGTGTGTACATGCACGTTTGTGTATCTCAGGGAGTGTGGCTTAATCTAATCATGCATTCCAGTGCTTTCTTATCCCTCAGCCACCCTCCTAAACACATAAACTGTCTGATGGACCCACACACACGCGCGCACACACACACACACACCCTCACACACAAGTTCATCCCTTGGTCTAATGCAGCAAGCCATTATGTAGCTCTATTGATCATGCTGATGAGGGAAAAGAGCAGAGTATGCAAGCAGACAGGGGTTAAGCAATGTCATGCCTGACAGCTCTGTGACAAGGACAGGGATGGCACCCAATGTATGTGTATGTATGTCTGTGTGTGTGTGTGTGTGTGTGTGTGTGTGTGTGTGTGTGTGTGTGTGTGTGTGTGTGTGTGTGTGTGTGTGTGTGTGTGTGTGTGTGTGTGTGTGTGTGTGTGTGTGTGTGTGTGTGTGTGTGTGTGCGTGTGTCTGTGCGTACTTGTGTGTGTATTTGTGTGTGTGTGCGTGTATTTTTGCGCGCGTGTGTGTGTGAATGGGCTTGTGTGCGTGGACATCTGTGTGATAAAGGGCTGTACGGTCGTGTGCATATTTGTGTTATTTTTGTGTGTTTATGTGTGTTTATGTGTGTGTGTGTGTGTGTGTGTGTGTGTGTGTGTGTGTGTGTGTGTGTGTTTGTGTGGACGATGTGGAATGCGCGTGCCTGCGCATTCCACATCGTGGTAAACAGAATGATCCCGAGGAAAAAAAAACCTATATATCATGTATTTCTGAAGATTCTTTTAGCTTCAAATGTTCTCTCTTAATCATTTAAGAATTGATGTATGAAGTAGACGTCCTAAATAAACATAATTGCATGCCACCAGTCTCCCAGCTGGAAAAATAAATGAACCCGATACTGAGTTTGATTGTTGCAAAGCAACATGCTGACTCCTAATACATTGTGTTTAGATATTGCCGTCTGCAGCAGGGTGTAAAGATAGAGACATGCCCCTTGATGGCGCGCAGGGAGATGAGCAAATCACATTCAGAAGCCCTACAGAGGAGGAGGTGGAGGGGGGGGGGTATAGGAGGAGTTAGAGGAGGGGGGGGGGGATAGGAGGAGGTGGAGGGGGGGGGGATAGGAGGAGTTAGAGGAGGGGGGGATAGGAGGGAGGTGGAGGGGGGGGGGGGAGATAGGAGGAGTTAGAGGAGAGGGGGGATAGGAGGAGGTGGAGGGGGGGGGGGGATAGGAGGAGTTAGAGGAGGGGGGGGGGGGATAGGAGGAGGTTGGAGGGGTGGGGGATAGGAGGAGTTAGAGGAGGGGGGGGGATAGGAGGAGTTAGAGGAGAGAGGGGGGATAGGAGGAGGTGGAGGGAGGGGGCGATAGGAGGAGTTAGAGAGAGGGGGGGGGGATAGGAGGAGTTAGAGGAGGGGGGGGATAGGAGGAGGTGGAGGGGGGGGGATAGGAGGAGTTAGAGGAGGGGGGGGGGGATAGGAGGAGGTGGAGGGGGGGGGATAGGAGGGAGTTAGAGGAGGGGGGGGGGGAGATAGGAGGAGGTGGAGCGGGGGTGGGTAGGAGGATTAGAGGAGGAGGGGTAGGGGAGATAGAGGAGGTGAGAGGGGGGGGGGGGTAGATAGGAGGAGTTAGAGGAGGGGGGGGATAGGAGGAGTGGGAGGAGGAGCAGATAGAAAACAAGAGCAGGAGGGTGAAAGGAGGGGGAGTCAAGCCAACGCCCTGTCCAGCCTTCCATCATATTAGGCCCTTTCCTTCCTCCCCAGCTCCTTTATCCCTTTGTTTGTTCTTTG
>OLKM01000014.1:561886-569386 GCA_900291075.1 Melanogrammus aeglefinus
TAAGCATTGATTAGCAGAATGCCACCTATGGCGGCAGCCTGCCCAGAGCCAATCAAGCATGAATTATTCCACCCCAGCTTCTTAGTAAAGAACAAGGACAACTCTCTCTCTCTCTCTCTCTCTCTCTCTCTCTCTCTCTCTCTCTCTCTCTCTCTCTCTCTCTCTCTCTCTCTCTCTCTCTCTCTCTCTCTCTCTCTCTCTCTCTCTCTCTCTCCCTCTCCTCTCCTCCCTCCTCCCTCCCTCTCCTTCTCCCCCCTCCCCCTCCCTCCCTCCCCCCTCCCTCCCTCCTCCCTCCCTTCCCTCTCTCTCTCTCTCTCTCTCTCTCTCTCTCTCTCTCTCTCCTCTCTCTCTTCTCTCTCTCTCTCTCTCTCTCTCTCTCTCTCTCTCTCTCTCTCTCTCTCTCTCTCTCTCTCTCTCTCTCTCTCTCTCTCTCTCTCTCTCTCTGCTGAGTTAAACTCAGAAATAATTACCCATGTCAGTCGGCGCCACTATCTCCATGATTGGTTGAGTGCTAAGGCGAAAGCTATTAAGAATTTATTTTTTTTCATTAGAATCTTTTTTTACATACGATTTCAATTAAAGCGGTTCAAAACTCTAGGTCTTTCTCTAAATGACAGCGTTGGAGGAGGGAGGAGACATTGTACTGTACCCATCAACACTCCAATTAGACCTTGCCTTTTATCTTTCTGGATAAAAATGTGCATTGCCACAAAAGCATATTATCCTGCTCTCATAAAGTCAATTCCCAGGGCTTTCTCAACATATAATTTAATTAAGGAATGATAGTCATTCATCAATGGAATGAAAATTTCCATTAATGACAGTTTCACTGAATATATTATACATTTGTCCATTTATTGGGATATCACGCTTGAGTTCAGTCATATCTCATGAATATAGCATTAGATGGTGAACATTTGAATGCTTGTGTGTGTGTGTATGTGTGTGTGTATGTGTGTGTGTGTGTGTGTGTGTGTGAGTGTGAGTGTGTGTGTGTGTGTGTGTGTGTGTGTGTGTGTGTGTGTGTGTGTGTGTGTGTGTGTGTGTGTGTGTGTGTGTGTGTGTGTGTGTGTGTGTGTGTGTGTGTGTGTGTGTTTGTCTGTGGTTGTGTCCCACATCACAAATGATATCATCGCTAGCATCATGAAACAGGCATTTGCATCTTAAAATACTTTTAATCGTTGCTTACTTTTAAACTACTGTGCTTATAGAAGTCAACTCAAGCGTAGTCAGAGTCAACAAATTTACATCAAAACTAACGAGATCCTATTAATTCTCTAACCCCAATTATATTCAAAGTTGTCTGGCCACCAAATAATTGGTAGAAATTCCGGGGCCATGCCAATATTGAATCTCTGTTATTCACACATGTCATAGGTACAAATTCAGATGTGTCATCATGTTGAGTAAAATCCTAGACAAAATAATTGGACTAAATGACATGTCCTTACTAAACCAAATTAAAACATCTAGACAAATTGGAAAAACCAAGACTCTCGTTACAGGTCAAATGAAATGTTGTAGAGATGGTTAGTGATGATGTTTAAACAACATGGAGAAAGAAAAGGAGTGTGAAAGGAGGACGATGTGTTCCTGAGAGAAAACGGTTGTTTAGGATTAGCAGATGTGAGGTTGTATAATGTATTTATAATCTATCTATGCTTTGTTAGACTGGGTGACAATAGAGCAGAATTTGGCATCACAATACCCCCTATTAGGTATCATAACCAGTGCAATACAAATCCTTTTACTTCTTCAGGGAGGTTTGGGCAAATTCTGAAAATATCACTTTTCAAACAACTGTGTTTTTCATTATGGCCAATTATGAAATACAATGTATATTCGATGGATTGCTTGATTACTCCCTGACTTTGTAATGTGCGTTGATTATTCTCTGTCTTGTTAATAGCCAGATTTCGCCTGATGTAGCGATGATATACACAAGTCATACATTTCGTAACATGTGTTGATACACAACATTATTTTGTCCTGGAATGTCTCTTATTTGTGATATTGTTTGAAATGATCAAATTAGGCACCAACACAATAAAGGTGGATATTTTAGGCGGTGACCTGAAATCTTTTCATGTAGATACACAGCGAATAGCGTCTAGGGTCCGAGGAGCATAAATATATGGCCTGTAAAGCCCTTTGAGATTGTACCAGTGATTAAGGGCTAAACAAATGCAATTTAATTGAAATTAAATATGAATAGAATACACATTCACTATTCCTAAACTCAATCACCATTGGGTTGCCTAATGAGGTAATCCAATTGTGATTGAGCCTATGGCCTACTGACGAAAAGCCCTTGCATCTTCAGAATTTGGAATGGTGTTGCCAGCGACACCATTGGGATATGTTCGGACAATTACAAAATGGAAATCTTTGACATGGACGCTTTATATGCCCATTTATGCTTTTCTTCTTAATGTTAGAGTTCAACACAAGTCATCCCCTAACCTGAGTCAGTGTGGCTCGAAACACGCTGTGCCCCATCTCTCAGCTCCGTCCTCGTTAGCATTCTCTCAGCTAACGAACAGCTCCATGTCTCGGCTAACCCTTTAATATCATTCGTCCTCACGTATATAATTTTCTCAATCACAGCAACAATCACTACGCAGAGGTTGATGGATCCAATCATTAGGGGTAGGTCACAGTCAAGTGTGTCCCTGCGTTCATACATCATGAATAATTTCTCGAATTGGATTAATTCCGTTCGGCCGGGTCCATTTGCTCATCAGTGAGTCCTGGAATAAATAGCGCGCAATTAGGCCTACTCATTGGACTAAGTGGAGTTCAATGCAAATGAGTGAACCAAGTTTGCTGCGGGGATGGCTGAGTGACCTGGATTTCATGAGATCAAGTGGTACCTGGAAAAAAAAACCCATTACACAAATAGAATAGAATAAATTATATATTATATGTGTCCATCCAAGCTGGCAACTATATTTGAAGTCATTCTGCCGTATCCCCACTCTCCCATGGAGGTGATTTAAGCAAACAGCAGTATAACTAATGCTGATTTTCCATTAGCGCGGGTCCACCCGTTTAAAGGGGCCTGAACCGCGTCGGCTGGGTCTTCGATACAACGTCGAGTCTGTGGTCGACGTGCAGCCGGGAGACTCTGATGGTGCTAGCTAGCGCGGCGCTAGGGAGTCTTCTCCCACCTCATCTGAGCTACAGCGGCAACATTAAACCAAATTGGTTGAAACTGGCTCGAACAAAGCAAAAGGCAATGCACACTGCCCAAAGTAATGGATATGCAAATCCGTGCTCCAAACGCGTGTTCTGAACATGGGAAGGCACCTGGCGGATTCTATCTGTACCTCAGGGGTACCCCAGTTAGTAGATCCAAACCAACGCAGCCGATTGCCAATCATTTATTTATCCTTCATCATGCTAGTGAGGAACAATAAATAGTTTTCATCTGCAATTCTTTAGTGAGGGATTAGAAATCACAGTGGTGGCCAGTATGTAAATAAAACCCAAGTACCCCATTTGGGTTAAATACAAAACATATGGCCCTTTCGCCTATGCTTGGCAAGTGGACACATGTGAACACACACGCACACACACACACACACACACACACACACACACACACACACACACACACACACACACACACACACACACACACACACACACACACACACACACACACGCACGCACGCACGCGCGCGCACACGCACACGCACACGCACACACACACACACACACACACACACACACAAAACAGTCATTAACAGGTATGCAAAGAGCAGCAATAAGGTGCATAAGGAGTGTTATCAGCTGTGGCACACACTCTGCATTATTGTTTGGCTCCAGTTATATGGTCCACACGACTCAATTCATTAGTCCTGATTCCCCCCATGGCATATCCAGGTCTGTGTGTGTGTGTGTGTGTGTGTGTGTGTGTGTGTGTGTGTGTGTGTGTGTGTGTGTGTGTGTGTGTGTGTGTGTGTGTGTGTGTGGTGTGTGTGTGTGTTGTGTGTGTGCGGTGTGTGTAGCGCGGGGGGGGGGGTATAGATGTGTGGGTACGTGACCACCGGGCCCGAGGTCCATTGAGGGGGAAGGCGATCTTCATAATACACCATGTCTGTTAAACGTTTCCCTCGAGTACAAGTCACATGTCCAAGCTGATCGGCCCTCTTCTGCTCCTCCTGTCAGCTAGAAGAAAACCCTTTCCTTCCTACAGACCAGCTCCCGCTGAGCAAGGCGGCCCATGCTCACAGTGTACAGTTCATTGTTACGACGCCGCTAATAGTTTTATTTCTAATCTCCAAAAGAGGTGGCACTTGCCGTAACGCTTAACGGGGTGCTACTCGATGACTTTTAAATAGAACAGTGTGCAGCCATTCCGTAATCTAATTGTGATCATAAAAACATCCTTCACTTTTTACTTTGGCTCGACAAAACTTTTGTCATATCTGTTTGGTCACACTTCCAATGATTTGACAAGAAGTGTCTTAGGTCATATATCAGAGAGGGAACGGGGTTGGCTGGTTCTGGCACCGCACACCCATGTTCAGAAGTATTTACTTCTGTAATCCCTCCTGGAAGGTGGACACTTGACTAAACATGACCCCCACTCACAATATTTCAGTCTTGTCAATCTCCTGCCTCCTATTGTGGTGGTCTTGCGCATCCCAGTGTTGCTCCATCCATGGAGGATGGGAGTGGCATCTGCCAAGGTGCAACCACTGATGCACGCCAGCACACTCCAGTACGCCACCTACGCTTGCGTCATTTCATTTGTGCATTAGGACAAAAAAAAAAAAAAATATATATAATATATATATATATACACAATAAGTGAAAAATATATAATAAAACTCTCAGAGAAAAGTTTCTTTCAGACTCCCTCCCCCTGCTCCATCAGTATGTCCTGGAGAGCGGCGCGGAGCTAAGGAGTGTGTGGGAGGCCGGCGTCATTGAGCTCGGGGGCCTGTGCTAATGGGCAGAGTGAGGGCTGCGACGGTCTCGGGCGTTCCCTGGTCTGTCGGGGAGCATCACGGCGGAGCCCTGACGACGGGAGACTCCCTGCTCACCTGCTGTTCCTCCGTCTGGCTGCTCCACGCACACACGCGGACACACAATCTATGGTCATAAGCGTATTTCTATCCAAACTTGTGGTCATTTCTTCTTCTTCTTCTTTCTCTTACCGCGGAGGGGGTTGTGTTCGGGGTTGATTTTGATTGTTTAATATGTACGCTTAATTTACTGGCTGAACAGGAAATGTTTCACGCATGATTTTGCAGTGCATCTCCGTTCACTTGGAGGAGGTGATTTTCCGTGGCACACACACCTGAAGCTTGTTTTCAATTAGGAGTGCTAATTGTGTGCATGTCTGTGGGAGTGAGGCAAGGGCGAGGGGAGTGGTGGTGTGTTGAGGGTTGTGGTTGAGAACGTCTAGCCTTGTGAGACCATCCAGATATTCAATGATGTGGTTTGCATTGAATATCAGTCTGGCCTTATGCCTGGCACACACATAAAGATAATCGGGCTGATTTTGCCCCGATTTTCCCCCTTCCGAACACGGACAGACATCGCCCGATTATCTTAAGCTCTTAAGATTATTTTATAAGATTCTCTTGTAGTGTGTGGTGTGTTAAGAGTGAAATTCGGCCGACAATCGGCTCCGAAATCAGTCGGCGCCGACAATCGTAAATATTAAACATGTTCAATATTTACGATTGTCGGCGGAGAACGTTGTGGTGTCAAATCGTCTTGTGTGGGGGGGAAGCCGACAATCGGGAGTCCCCATTGACAAATCTTAATGTGTGTTGTGTGCTGTGTTTGGAATATCGCAGGACACCACACACAATACGATCAAAACTGTTAAATCACAGATTTTTTATCTTCATGTGTGGGGTCTCTCACAGATAAAAAATCGGTTGAGATTTATAAAATCTTCATGTGTGTGGCAGGCTTTAGCTTACAATGTTAACATGATATCCCACCTCAAAGACAGAACAGCTAGTTTGTCAATATGACCCAAAACATCCCATATGAGTTTTATTAAAAAAAAAAGAAGCATTTACCAATGAGAATAAAATGGTTGTCATCCATTTTGTGTTGATAGAGAGAAACTTGACATACGTGACCTTGTGCTGTTCTCTTTGAACTCCTCAACCAGCTTCTTGTTGAATCTGCAGTAAGAAAAAACACAGATTAATATTAATCTTTTAACTTTGTCATTCAGTCTATTTCAGATGATTAAATCATGAACTCAAACCTCCTCCTGAGTGCTGATTGGACCTATCTTTTTTCATTTGTGGAGGAGTCTTTCAACAGGCTTAAGGCCAGACTTATCAGAAACATCATGAACTCAGGAAAACAGGTTTGTCTTGCGAGACTGGAGGAAGGTATGGCTCACCTCCAAACACACAGACACAGAGATAAAGAGTGCTGTAGCTAAAGAATTCTTCTTATCTCAACATCATTTATTTGCATCATATAACTCTTTTTCATTTTTGATATTGTTGTAAGTATCACTTCCATCCATCCCATAATACTATTCTTTTTCATTTTGAATATGGGCGTTAAAGAATGTGTCAACATGGTTTTTCAAATGGGTCCATTCTTCAGGAGGAATACAGTAAGACGTCTTGGCATTGTCCTGCGTTGATCCAATAAACACACAGTGAACGCACTCTTCTGCATTTACTGACATGTGCACAAAGAAACAAAAAGTCCGACAAAAAGGGGCCACGCACAAAGCCACGCACGCAGCGAGCAACCTGCGTCGCCTGTGGGGTGTGAAAAGAAGAAGAGGTGTTCCCATAACGTCTGCTCTGAAAACCATCTCTTTTTCTCCTTCTCTTTCAGTGTTGCGAGGGAGAAGTGTGTTCTTGTGTGTGTTTCATCAGAGGATTTTGGCGAGTGTGTCCATCGCTATGACGGATACTGAACCCGTGCAGGTGCATAGGTTCATCTTTCTCTGGGGAATTGGCTTCAATGTCTCAAGTCTGATGAGATTCTGTGTGATTCATGGAGAGAACGTTTCAACTCAGCTCTGTGAAGCAGGAGAGAATAGATTTTATTATCCATTAAAACTAGAAACTCTTAACGCCATGCAGACGAAATGGACTATTGAGCAGAATGAGGTCATTTGAGCATATCAATCATGTTGACTCCAAGCTGTATCTATTGTATCTGCTGTGTGTGTGTGTGTTTCTCTGTGTACTTTGCATATAAAGAGACTGATCAAACACATAGCTCAGGCCTCTTGCACACACAGACACACACACACACACACACACACACACACACACACACACACACACACACACACACACACACACACACACACACACACACACACACACACACACACACACACACACACACACACACACACACACACACACACACGTACACGCGCACACACACACACAGCAACTAAATTGAAAAATATCACAGAGTACCTCATTCGCTCTCAGACCATGTGTAATGTTCCCCTCAGCAATAAAGCAACCAAAACATAACAACAAA
>OLKM01000014.1:574386-576886 GCA_900291075.1 Melanogrammus aeglefinus
CTCATTCAGCGCAACTGTTAGGTGCTTGCAAGTAGCTCAGCAGTAAAGGCTACACATTAATGTCATTGTGTGTGCCTGAATATATTTGTATGCATTCGCTTGTGTGTCTGTTTCTTTTTGTGGCTATATGTGTGTAATAGCCCCGCCTTCTATTCAATCTGATTGGGAGCTTTTTGTTTTGCAGTATTTTGTTTTCCTCCTGCACCAAGGGGAATTACTCTTGCCCGGGAGAGGAGACGGCTGCCTGTTTGTTCCCAGGTAGAAATTTCGAGACTGGTGAGTGCAAGAAGTGTCAATAGGATTTGTGTCAGGAAAAAAAGCTTCCTCGGGCTTCTTTCTACAGTAAGTCATCGTGAAAGCATCCAAAGAAAGAAAACCCGACAACAAGACACAGCACAGTGAACAGCCCACCATTTAGACACGGTGACAACTCTCTGAGCCAGTCTCTGAGCTGTCACTCGCCACTGCCCCGGGCCACGCCCCACTCTACACTTCATTCACTCGCCACTGCTTTAGAAGTTCTTTGCCCGAGCCCTAGTGAAATGAACTATTGTGCTTGCTCAGTCATCATTGTGGACGATATTCTCCTGAAACACAGC
Organism: Melanogrammus aeglefinus; assembly: GCA_900291075.1. NCBI lineage: Eukaryota > Metazoa > Chordata > Actinopteri > Gadiformes > Gadidae > Melanogrammus > Melanogrammus aeglefinus. The sequence continues at coordinate 574,986 of OLKM01000014.1, forward strand.
TCTGGGGCCGGCCCTGTAGGACGGAGCGGGCTGTTGTTGCCAGGCTGGCTCCAAACCCTCACATTACTAGGGCCTTTATTGGTGACTGGCAGGACCTCAGTCCTCAGACCTGTGTGTGTGTGTGTGTGTTGTGTGTGTGTGTGTGTGTGTGTGTGTGTGTGTGTGTGTGTGTGTGTGTGTGTGTGTGTGTGTGTGGTGTGTGTGTGTGTGTGTGTGTGTGTGTGTGTGATGTGTGTGTGTGTGTGTGTGTGTGTGTGTGTGTGTGTGTGTGTGTGTGTGTGTGTGTGTGTGTGTGTGTGTGTGTGTGTGTGTTTGTTTGAGCGTGCGTGTGTGAGTGTGTGTGTGTGTTTGTTTGAGCGTACGTGTGTGTGTGTGTGTGTGTGTGTGTGTGTGTGTGTGTGTGTGTGTGTGTGTGTGTGTGTGTGTGTGTGTGTGTGTGTGTGTGTGTGTGTGTGTGTGTGTGTGTGTGTGTGTGTGTGTGTGTGTGTGTGTGTGTGTGTGTGTGTGTGTGTGTGTGTGTGTGTGTGTGTGTGTGTGTGTGTGTGTGTGTGTGTGTGTGTGTGTGTGTGTGTGTGTGTGTGTGTGTGTGTGTGTGTGTGTGTGTGTGTATATGTGCACATCTGTCCGAATGAGAAAGAGACTGAGAGTCCTTACGGAGCAGGGGTGGAGGAACAATAACCATGCCCTTACTTTGGGTGGCGTGCTAGGACTTTGAATGCTCAAGCTCCTCCCTTGTCCTCCCGCTTTCTCCCCCCCCCACATTTCTTTTTCTCCCCTGGCGTTCCCACAAGTGTGTCTGATGGCTGTTTCCCACTGCCTTGCTCTTTGGCTCTGACCCCAATCCGTCTCCTTAAACATAATTGGAAATGAGCGGGACATTTGCCTCGTTGGTTATATATCTGCTCCGGTGGGAAATCGGTACCTGCTGATGCCCCCTTGCTAAATCAAAGGCAGGGATTTCTAACCCAGAGGTAAAATCATTTACAAAGATCCATGTAGAGGTTGAGGAAGGGTTGGGGGGGGGCGGAGGTTAGACTGTCATACAGATATTTCAAAGGCAACGCTTTGGGACTTGACTCACAGCACTTGAGTTACATAGAAAGTACCAATCTCTGCTTTTTCCCCGTTTCCTTTTAAATGACAGATTGAGGCAGAAAGCCACACCCCACGCCACAGGTGCTGCTAAAAGATGCAAGGTGAAGTAACAAAAGATGTGTTAGCCATTTCCTGGCTTCCCTGACAGCATCATTATGTTTACTTTATGCTGTCCTGCCTTTTGTAGTACAGGAGGAAATCTCCCCTTGCTGCAGCAGAAGAAAGGAGTCATCCTGAAGGCATTTCTGCATGACGGAGGATGCATTTCATTGGAGTGCAGGATACTACTGCAGCATCAGGTGTATTTCTACAAAATGCTTCTTTTTTTTTTTTTAAATTCTGAATATAGTAAATGGAATGCACTTTTCCAGCATTTTTATCTAATATGGCTACTTAATCAAAGTGAAATGCTATTATATTCCGTCAACACACTGTACAAGGCAATTGCTAGTTCATGGAATCAGCAGTTACGTTTTTCGTGCACCTCCTCAATAACTCACTCACTGCAAACAGTATACATATATAACCCCTCCAACACACACGTATGCACGCACACACACACACACACACACCCTCGCACGCACACACATATGCACACTTATACCTTTTAGTTGTAGCTAAACTCATGGTGTAATCTCTTGCTCTATGATATATTGACGACAATGTCCTTGGAAATAAACTCAGAAAGGTTACAGTTTGACAAAGAAGTGTGTGTGTGTGTGTGTGTGTGTGTGTGTGTGTGTGTGTGTGTGTGTGTGTGTGTGTGTGTGTGTGTGTGTGTGTGTGGTGGTGTGTGTGTGTGTGTG
>OLKM01000014.1:579386-581886 GCA_900291075.1 Melanogrammus aeglefinus
TCAGAGGAAGATCGCTGCACGGCGGACTCAAGGGAGCGGGGGTCATCAAAGACGTATAAGCTGAACAGAGGGCTTGAAAAATATGACAATTAGTCTTTTGCTCTAAATGACACTGAAATTGAATATATTTATATATTATCAGTTAAAGTGCTCCATTCAACGTTTTTCTCAAGTGGAGTAAAGAGTCGTAATAAATGTGTATATTTAAGTCTTAAAGTGCTGGTTAATCACTGTGCCCTTGTATTTAGTCAGAATAGTGCAGATCCCATCCGGTATCCCTTCACCTCTATGTATTATGCCGAACGACTTGACCTGGACTGTGCCCTCGCTGTCACCCCTCTTACAAGAGTTGGCTCAAATCAAGCCGGTTTCCATTGCCTTTGAATGAACCAGCGGCATAAGCTCGACGTGACCCATTTTAAATTTCACATTTAATATTTTCATGCTTTAGAGGCTGGCCATCTGAAGCATGGTCCAAAACACTACATAATCCACATAGTACAGTGTCTTAACCAGAGGTATAACAAACACTGCTCTAAATATAGTAACAGATGTATAGACACTGAAGAACAATGTAGTAATTCCGTCCTCCTCAATAGCAATTCTTTTAAAATATGTGATTATTTTACGTGCAAAGTCATGCAAAGAGAATGCATGCCTATAAAAGTAAGTGGGATTGCGCACACACAAATCCGCGCCATACAAACCCGCTCGCACACACAGACTCACAAAAGCCACGCGTGCTTGCAAGCGCACGCACATCAACTACAACTGGGCACAGTGTGCAAAGATTAAAGACTCTTTTGTTCTTTTCAAACCACAAACAGACGGTCCAATGGAAAAGACAGCCTGCTCTCAAACTTTCCCTCTGCATCTCTTCTTCTACTAACAATTACTTATCCGCCGACATCCCAAGCACTCCAGCAGCCGCGGTCCAGACCACTGGGACGCTGCACAGAGCGTGTATCCCCGTCGGTAGCCATCTGCCTGCGTCGGCCCTGCCGTCATTAGCGGATCTTTCAGACGATTCCCAACACATATCATTGGCCGCAATCTGCCCGTCTGCCGCCAACGCAAACATCTAAGCGGCTTGGCTCCCTCCACTGTCAGAGGGCTCAGAACCTCTCCTTTCTTTCCTCTCTGCCCGTGCTCAGAATCTCTTCCGGGCTTTTCTCCCGGGAAGGTATTCTCCTGCAAACCTTTTCTCAGTTGTCAACCACGACACCTCTTACGTCCAAGACGCCATGACCGAGTGCTTTGGCGTTCCCGTTACCCCCAACTCCCCCCCACCCCACATCGCCCTATTCCCCCCCCCCTGCCCTCCAACAGGGGCCCGTTAATGTCCCTGCACCGCCAGTGTGTTGCAGCCATTTATCCGCCACCCCTGTACCCGTCGGGAGTGAGCGATTGGGCGCATCTCTTTTTCCCGTGAGGGGGGGGGGGGGGGGGGGGGTGCTATTCATCACATCCGCCCGTACCCAACAACACATGCAATTATCCCCCCAGAAACCCACGTTTACGGGAGGACAAACACACGACCTGCGGGCGGAGGGGAAGGGGAAGAGGTAGAGAGAGGGAGAGGAGGACAGATGCTACTGGAGCTGTGCCAGTGCAGCAGTAGGTGACTGAACTCCCCTCGTCGAGGAGGCTATCGAGCTTGGAGCCGCTTCAGACGTTGTGCTCTTTAGGCCTTCGACCCGGAGGACAGCTCGGGTGCTTCAGGGCACAGCCGAGCTCCTCCACCTGCACCTCCCCGCCGCCGCGCTGGGGGCCCTCAGAGCCATGGTTTACCACCCCTCCCACACGTGCGTGCATAAGCACGCATGCACGCACACGCACGCAGACATGCACACACGCACACAAGCGCACCCATGCACACACATGCATGCACGCACGCCTGGATACACACACACACACACACACACACACACACACACACACACACACACACACACACACACACACACACACACACACACACACACACACACACACACACGGTTGCACCCTTGACTTGCTCACATATAATTATTTATATATACCCCCACACACACACACGCACGCACACACACACACACACACACACACACACACACACACACACACACACACACACACACACACACACACACACACACACACACACACACACACACACACAAACAGACTTGACTTCACCCACCACTCCCCCCACAGCTCCGTACAAGAGAAAGGCCCCCCGGCTGGGTCCCCTGTGATTGGTTCAGTTGCTTCCCAGTTTGAGCTGTGGAGCTGACTGTGTGCACCTGCACTGCTCCTGCTGCTGCTGCTTCTCAAGCTTCGCCTTGTGTTCCCTGCTGGCGCCGCGCCCATCTGTACACCTGCAGCAGAGTGGGATTGAGAATAGACTTGGAGCTGGCACAGGACTCTCATATAAAAAGCACAGACAAAGACAGGCTGCCTCTCAACCCAAAGGCAATACTTGAAGAGATCCTTGCAACAGCCAAAAAGCTCTCGGTCC
>OLKM01000014.1:586886-589386 GCA_900291075.1 Melanogrammus aeglefinus
ACAACCTCCTCCATCCCCGCACTACACATCAAACTGAGTGCGCGGGAATAGTGACACTCATATATATATAGTGACAACCCCAGCTGTCAATCCACTGGCAGAGCATCCCCGCACTACACATCAAACTGAGTGCGCGGGAATAGTGACACTCATATATATATAGTGACAACCCCAGCTGTCAATCCACTGGCAGAGCACCCCCGACCCTTGTCTTCTATTCCCCTTCTCATCGTCGCGGTTCCATCTCAAATGGCCGTCCTGTGGAACAGTGGCTCACTCCGTTGTGTTGTTCCTGTTTCGTGTGCTGCTGCTGAAGCGTGATATATCCGTCTGTGTGAGCCAGCGAACACATGTCGTGTGATTTGAGACCTGCATCACACAGGGCGGGTTTCAAATACATTCTGACCACGCACACACACACACACACACACACACACACACACACACACACACACACACACACACACACACACACACACACACACACACATACATGCATACTACATGCAATACACACACACGTACACACGTACACACACACACGCCCACACACACACAAACACACATACATACATACATACATACATACATGCAACACACACACATACACACGTACACACGTACACACGTACACACACACACACACACACACACACACACACACACACACACACACAAACACACACACAAGCACACACACATACAGGCACACAAATTCGTGCACACACTCACACACTCATTCCCACACATGCACAATTACACGCACTCACAAAAACATACACACACACACAAACACACATGCAGTGGACACATACACACACACACAAACACACACACATGCACACACACAGACACACAAATTCCCACACACACACACACACAACACACATTCCCACACACACACACACACACACACACACACACACACACACACACAACACACACACACACACACACACACACACACACACACACACACACACACACACACACACACACACACACACACACACACACAGGACTAAGGCTGTAATGACCTTGGGAGTGTACCCTATTTTTTCTGTTCTCTCTCTCACTCTCTCTCCATTTTGTGTCTTTAGATCCCTGTCTCTATGCATTTTTCTTTCTCTCTCTCTCTCTCTCTCTCTCTCTCTCTCTCTCTCTCTCTCTCTCTCTCTCTCTCTCTCTCTCTCTCTCTCTCTCTCTCTCCCTCTCTCTCTCTCTCTCTCTCTCTCTCTCTCTCTCTCTCTCTCTCTCTCTCTCTCTCTCTCTCTCTCTCTCTCTCTCTCTCTCTCTCTCTCTCCCTCTCTCCCTCTCTCTCTCTCTCTTTTTCTGCCTTTATTTCCTCTGTAGTCTCTGATTGTGTTTTGACGGATGGCTCCTCGGATCTGCTCCGACAATGAGAAGCTGCTGCTGTTTCACAGGGTTTCAGTCGCAGTTGCTGTTAACGGTGGGATGCCCAGACCCAGGTCCACCTTGACAGAAGGTTGTTTCACACACTGTGGAATACATCAGAACAAGCACCCACAAACCCACAACGTATGCAATGCAAATACTGCATTCTCTTTTTGTTACACTGTATGCCTGCGCACTGGCACATGACACGTACTAAGGTGTGTGTGGCGGTAAGATAAGTGTCTGAATGTAATGAATAGCATGTTGATATGTATACCATATATATACTGTACATAGTCTATACAATATTGAGTCGATCGTGTGTGTGCGTGTGTGTGTGTGTGTTTGTGTGTGTCTGTGTGTGTTTGTGAGCATGTCTGTTTATGTATGTGCATCAGTGTCTATGTGTCTCTGATGTGTTTGTGCACATCTGTTTTTGTGTGGGTGGATACGTGTGCCTGTGTGTCTGTGTGTGTGTGTGTGTGTGTGTGTGTGTGTGTGTGTGTGTGTGTGTGTGTGTGTGTGTGTGTGTGTGTGTGTGTGTGTGTGTGTGTGTGTGTGTGTGTGTGTGTGTTATAATTGTGCAACAAATGGATGTGACAGTAAAATTAGCTGCTGTAGCTGGGAAAAAACATGTTGGGTATCTTGGCTATATATTGTGTGTGTGTGTGTGTGTATGTGCGTTTGTGTGTACACTGTGTGTGTGTGTGTGTGTGTGTGTGTGTGTGTGTGTGTGTGTGTGTGTGTGTGTGTGTGTGTGTGTGTGTGTGTGTGTGTGTGTGTGTGTCTGTGTGTGTGTGTGTGTGTGTGTGTGCACGCGCTGCGCGTGTGTGTGTGTGTGTGTGTGTGCGCGTGCGTCTGTGTGTGTGTGTGTGTGTGTGTGGTGTGTGTGTGTGTGTGTGTGTGTGTGTGTGTGCGTGCATCTGTGTGTGCGTGTGTGTGCACGCGCGTCTGTGTGTGTGTGTGTGTGCACATCCTGTACATCTGTTTGTTTGCAGGATGTTGGGGTCTTTAAAGGGCAAGAGGCAGAGCGGGAGCTGGCAGCAGAGAGACTGGACCAGTCCAAGCAGTGGCTTGGACCATTGTTAGGAGGGATAATCCAGAA
>OLKM01000014.1:594386-597698 GCA_900291075.1 Melanogrammus aeglefinus
TATCCATTATTTAATGATGAATAAAATAAATGTTGTAATAAAATTGTCCAGTTTGATAACCAGTGTGGTGTTGTAGGCTTCAGTGAATATCTATGTGTGCATGATGAATTATAGAGCAAACCAAACAGACATATAATAATATATATTTCATGAATAAACTGAAGTTAAGATGTACCACTAATGTCAACTATGGTGAATGCTGTACTAATCGGCCTAGTCAGTGACAGTTTTAGACAAAGGGCCATCCTTAAAACAAAATGGAAAACAGGGCTGGAAACACAGTATAGGGTAGACTCCATCTGGCAAACAACATCCTCCTTTTTTTGTTCTTGGCAAAACTTTTCTTGAAGAATAGCGAGAGGAGAGTGGATTCTTTGTTATGGGAATATCCACCAGTTATTAATGGCACCCTGACAGGAAGTGATAAGGCACAAATGTGAACGTGTTGAAACACAGTGACAACAAGTGACTTAATAGAGGGAACCGCACATTGCATAGCACAGCTGAGACACTGAGTGAAGGCCTCTCAGTGTGTTTCACGCTCCTAAACAAAGCACCAAAAGGAAGAATAGAGCAGCTGCAGTGTTACTCATCGACGTCTATAATACGACCGCCTCCGTTTCTTAACTCACTGTTTCTGTTGTGAATGGGCAATGATGCAAGCACACACACATCTGTAAGAGGCACACTCGTGCGCTCACACACAGGTAAATAACCATCAGTGAGTGGCGCATGCAGACACACAAAACTAAGCATAATTAGACCCGTTATGCTCCACCAAACATAACCAGCCATACATTAATCAAAAGAGAGGCAAACATTGAAGGATACATAGTTCCCTGTTCTCTATACTTTCCCGATAGACAGGCCGTTAATATCTGTATATCGTACGCATACTATGCATTTAAGATGCTATCGAGTGTATAATGTGTGCTATTTAATTGATTTTAATATCATGCTGCTAACCTATAAATCCCTCCATGCCTCAGGGCCAAAGTATATATCTGATCCTCTACATAAGCCTTCTAGACCACTAGGATCTTCTGAGACCTTTGAGGCCTTGTGTACGAAAAGTGCTACACAAATAAAGTTTCCTTGCCTTGCCTTGTCTACATGTATGAAAGGGGAAGGGTTTACATCCAGCTCTGCAGGAGATAAGTAAACATGCAATATGCCTATACCTCCAGGCCACATCTCTGTATCTCTCTCTCGCCTCTCCGTTCAACGCCACAACCATCCTGGGGCCCCATGCCGTTTAATCACATGCCCTCCACCTTTCTGGTGCCATCCTCTCCTTTGTTAAAAGTCATCCATCCCTCCGTCTTGTCCTAATGAGGCTGAAAGCCTCACCACACGCAGGCACACACACACTCACACACACTCACACACACGTGCATGCACACACACACACACACACACACACAAACACATACAAACACACACACACAAACCCATACATACATACACATGCATACAAACGCACAGACTCACACATACACACAGACACACACAGCCATCCGCCAAACCACTAACTCCTCCACCTGGACCATCTCTCTCTCTCTCTCTCTCTCTCTCTCTCTCTCTCTCTCTCTCTCTCTCTCTCCTCTCTCTCCTCTCTCTCTCTCCCTCATCTCTCTCTCTCTCTCTCTCTCTCTCTCTCTCTCCTCTCTCTCTCTCTCCTCTCTCTCTCTCTCTCTCTCTCTCTCTCTCTCTCTCTCTCACACTCTCTCTCTCTCTCTCTCGTTCTCTTTCTGTCACCGTGGAGGAACAATGTGAGAACCAAGGTGTGTGGGGAGGGGGTGTGGGGATGGGGCGGTCTCTACTGGTGCCACTAATGAGCTGTAATCTGGAACAGCAGGGGGGGAGGGCCGAGCCACCATAGCTTGCCATATTAGCTGCTTGAAAAGGGGGAACGGGAAGGCTTTGGTTATTTTTCTCTGGGTGTTGCTTTGTCGCCCGGGAAGAGGTGGTTTGGCACAAACTGAAAGTGGTGCCGGTGGTTATGGTGGCGTGGTTTTTAGCGTTGATAACGGTGTGGTGAAATAATGATTTTGCTTTATCCAAGCTAATTTTATTCTCTAAAACGGGTACATGACAAAAGTAGAAAAAATATATGGAAGTATTCAGAAAGGATGAATGAGTCATTTTGCTGTATAGTGCTATCATCGTAAATGCTTTCTAATATTACTGCTATGCACATCAATGTCTTGCATGCTGGATTTGTTAATGGAAAAGAATGTCCATACAACCTATTGTTTGCTATAAATTTGCCTACATACTATTTTTGTATTGTTACTTTATTATTTTCCGTAGTTGCTATGAAAATACCATATGATTAATCTAATCTTTCGTAAATCATTGCTAGGAGGTCAGCAAGGCAAGGTTTAAAAACATAATATATTAAATGGTATGCTCACTACTGCTGAAAATATTAATGGTGACTGGTTGCTGGGTTAAATGTGTTGTTTATCCCTGTTCATGGTAGGTAGAATGAATGGCTGGGTATCTGCGCTATAAATAAACCTTGATGCACGACAGGTGTGCGAGATTGAACTTATTTTCAGACCTTCTCTACCTGTGATTCAAATGTGTGATTGCTTACTTTTTAAACTAATTAATCCTTATTTGAAAACGTTAATACAAACACAAAACTTTATACACATTGGCCATATGTCCCTGCCTGTAGAATGACTATTTTACATTGTCATACGGTGGAAAAATAAACCGTGTGTGATGAATTTATATATTTGGCAAGAATACAGTGCTTTTAAACATCGCAATGTCCACCTGCAGCGTATCTACATGAAATGCATATTCATATACATTTCAGATTCATACCATTAACTTTGAAAAACAAAACATCGGCCATTTCGAGAAAAGTGCATTGTATAGATTACATCAATGATTAGACCAAGCATAGACATTAGACATGCCTGGTAAGTATAGGGTAGGTTATGGTTGCCCTGGCCTGGCTTTGCCTTGTGGGGTCAGCTGTGTTGTGAGCGTCGTGGACTAGACCTGCCTGGAGGGACTACGGGAGTTATGAGGTGGAGGGTGGGTGTTTAGTGTCACAAGAGCGCACTTCCCCAGTAATGAGATTGCAGGTGAAGTGAAAGACCAGAGAGAGCAGGGCACCATTACTTCCTCCCCCTCTTTACCGCACCTCCTTTACACCAGCCATTACTCCCTCACACCCCGCTGTCTGGTTCAATCAACTACAGTGACCCCCCACACACACTGCAAACACACACACACACACACACACACACACACCCACAAAGACACACACACATTCTTTCACTGATATGCTTC
>OLKM01000014.1:601020-603520 GCA_900291075.1 Melanogrammus aeglefinus
TCTGCGTTTTTCTTTTTTCATTTCACCGGGAGACATAGACGGATATTGATCGTCTTCTGGTGAGACGTCCTCTCCCAGGTGCCCATCCATCAAGCCACAAACACATCAGGGATCATGTAGTGTGCCACGCCCCCTACCCCCTTGCGGCGGTGGGGCATTATGGGAATTATACCTCAACATCGGGTGGGGAGGGGGGGGGGGGGGGGCGTCACCCGCTGCGTTGCCCCCTGTGGATATCAGACCATGTGGAAGATCGGAAAAAATAAATTGTGCCTTCTGATAAATATTGCATGATTATGTAGTGAGGTCACAGAGATCCTGAGATAAAAAGAACTCCATCTGCTTTGCATCTTTTTTATTCCCTGCATGCAGACAAAAACCTTTATGGAGAATTTCATATTCATGCCATTGTCCGCTTCCAATCATGAATTTGCGTCGGAGAAAAGAACAGGAGTCGAGGATGCACGCTTCTAACCGACTGTGGACATTAACACAGACACAAACAAACAGAACAGCACGCATCCTCTTTCCTGTGACAGAGTCAGAGATTGCTAATTGGTGACAGTATTGCAGCAGCATGGATTCAGCGTCGGGGGGGGGGGGGGTTAATATGCTGTGTTTGTGTGGAAATGACCACACAAATACACTGGTTTGACAGATGTTTTGAATGCAAAGAAGTAAAATTTGTGTCAGAGAGAGAGAGAGAGAGAGAGAGAGAGAGAGAGAGAGAGAGAGAGAGAGAGAGAGAGAGAGAGAGAGAGAGAGAGAGAGAGAGAGAGAGAGAGAGAGAGAGAGAGAGAGAGAGAGAGAGAGAGAGAGAGAGAGAGAGAGAGATCAAGATGGAAACAGCCAGATATTTTTACCACATCAGCAGCCGGGGTGCACCTGCGCCACAAGTGATCTCCCGGATGTGTCTATCAAATCTGCCTCACAGGTGGTGGCATAAAAGTGTATGTGTGAATGTTTTTTTGTGTGTCTGTGTGTTTGTTTATAGACGTGGGTGTATAGGTTTGAGGCTGTATATCAGAGTGTAGTTGAGTGTGTGTGTGTGTGTGTGTGTGTGTGTGTGTGTGTGTGTGTGTGTGTGTGTGTGTGTGTGTGTGTGTGTGTGTGTGTGTGTGTGTGTGTGTGTGTGTGTGTGTGTGTGTGTGTGTGTGTGTGTGTGTGTGTTTTGTGTGTGTGTCTGTTGTGTGTGTGTGTGTGTGTGTGTGGTGTGTGTGTGTGTGTGTGTGTGTGTGTGTGTGTGTGTGTGTGTGTGTGTGTGTGTGTGTGTGTGTGTGTGTGTGTGTGTGTGTAGTCTGTCTGCCTGCTTGTGTGCATGCCTCCCAGTGTGGATGCAGGGATGTCTGTACAAGGTGTGCTTGCTGAGCTGAAGAAATGGACATAGCTCAGTCTCAGGTGGGGCTTGACTGGTGCTCTGGGCTGAGACCAGGGACGGGCCTCCCCTCTGATCCCCTGTCCTAAAGTAAATGTTCCCCAGAGAGGAGACAAGGCCTGGGCTGTCCACGAGTAAAGAGACATCCTCTCTGGACCAACATCCACACAGAGGCTTCCAGCAACACTAGGGTGATGTTTACCAGGATGAGAACACCATTAAGAGTAATTGCAACAATCCCTCATGTGAAAATTAGCAGGAAGCTGTTAAGAATTGAATGTGTAGAGGATAAATACATTGATCGATAAAAAACTGCTTTTTTTTGCTTCGCAAATTATGGTTCTGAGATTGGAAGAGAGGAATAACTTTGACATCAATCACATTAAAAACACATGTACACACACGTAGACATTAGGGGTGTGACGAGATCTCGTGCCACGAGATCTCGCGAGATTAAACTCGACGATATTACCCGTCGCGTTAAAAATCTGTCTCGCGAGATTTCGGAGCTATCCAAACTTCTATTTGTGGCCTGTAGGGGCAGTAATGCGCCTTTGATACGTCTAGCCTGCCAGAACCTTACGAAGGAGAAGGAAAACAAGAAGAGGAGGAGAAGGAGGGGAAGCAGGGGAAGCAGCCATAGGCAGCCAGAATGACGTCGGAAAATACCCGTATTACCGTCGAAGATGCCCCCGCCACTTTTAAATGATTTGTTTGGCAGCATTTTGGGTACCCGGCGGAAATTATGAATGGCAGTAGAGTGACTGATAAGACACGGACAATACCAAGTTGTCAGTGACATAGGCCTACTTGGTCAGACTCTGTTTGCACTATTTGCACTCTGTATTGATGGAGTAGAACTTTGATTTGGTTTTGCACATAATATTGTTTGCACTTGAAAAAAAGAGAATTATTTAATTTAATTTATTTTACTTCAACTTTTATAAATTTTAGTTTTAGTTTCAATTTATGAATGTTAAGAGTTATAATAAAACATTTCAAAATGCATGTGCAACTCGGTTTAATAAAAGTCTGTTGCTCCAGTCATATATTTTGTCATTGCAGTTTTTTTTAAATCTCGTCTCGTCTCGATCTCGTGAACCGAATATCGTGTCTCGTCTCGTC
>OLKM01000014.1:608520-609577 GCA_900291075.1 Melanogrammus aeglefinus
GGTATGTTCATACCACTATAAAAATTCTGTAAGGGCTACATGCAGAGTGAAGCTTTTACAAATGTGATCATTTGTCATGCATTTGTATTTAGTTTTTGCTGTGCATACGTGTTTACCTGAGGCATCCCTTTGGTTGAAATACACCAAAACTGATCGGTTCGAAGTGCTCGAAGTATAATATAAATAGAGACGGCCCAAAGGGACCTAAGTGAGGAGGATGCACTGAGGCCAACAGAGAAGACAGAGAGTAGTATATATATATATATTATTATTATATATATTATATATATATTTATAATATATATAATATATTTATATATATATATATATATTATTATATATATATATGTATGATATGTATGTATTGTAGTATGTAGTACTTGTATGGTATGTATTGTATGTATGGTATGTGTATAGAGAGATGAGAGCGAGAAGAAGAGCGAGATGAGAGAGAGAGAAGAGAGAGAGAGAGAGAGAGAGAGAGAGTAGAGAGAGAGAGAGAGGAGAGAAGAGAGAGAGAGAGAGAGAGAGGAGAGACACGCCAGAGATGCGAGGGACAGAGAAAGAATGGCCATGGTTCAGCAGTGTTTTGTGTTTATATGGCTTGGTCTAGAAGCCCTTCAACTTTTGGCCACAAATCAGCACTCTAACCCCGGAGATGAAAGGTAGTTAAGTTACATGTGAGCTTAAGTGTATTTCAGTGTCATGCTGAAACTACTTGCTGTTATCAATATTTTTTATTTTGCAGTTGTGTGTGTCTGGCCTGGTTTGCAGTTTCTGTGTGTCAGTATGTGTGGTTTGAGTGTTTTGTGTGTGGGGTGTGTGTGTGTGTGTGTGTGTGTGGTGTGTGATGTTGTGTGTGTGTGTGTGTGTGTGTGTGTGTGTGGTGTGTGTGTGTGTGTGTGTTCATTTGTGTGCAAGTGAGCAAAAACTTAAACAAAAAAATGCAAAGTTGTAACAGTAGTATATTTAATAAGTTGGTGGTGGATAGGATGAAGCAGGGCATGTAGAAGGGCGAACAGCCAAGATCCCTCATCTTACATTCCCTCTCTGGGAT
>OLKM01000014.1:609602-637102 GCA_900291075.1 Melanogrammus aeglefinus
GTTTGTGCCGTGCGTCTGTGTGTGCCCTGTGTGGGTGTGTGTGTGTGTGTGGTGTGTTGTGTGTGTGTGGTGTGTGTGGTGTGTGTGTGTGTGTGTGTGTTAGTTCTGTCTGCCTGCTTGTGTGCAGCCTCCCAGTGGATGCAGGGATGTCTGTACAAGGTGCTAGCTGCTGAGCCTGAAGAAATGGACATAGCTCAGTCTCAGTGGGGCTTTGACTTGGTGCTCTGGGCTGGACCAGGGACGGGTGCCTCCCCTCTGATCCCCTGTCCTAAGTAAATGTTCCCCAGAGAGGAGACAAGGCCTGGGCTGTCCACGAGTAAAGAGACATCCTCTCTGGTACCAACACCACACAGAGGGCTTCGAGCAACACTAGGGTTGATGTTTAACCAGGATGAGAAACTACATTAAGAGTAAATTGCACAAATCCTCATGGGTAGAAAAATTAGCAGGAAGCTGTTAAGAATTGAATGGTGTTAGAAGGATAAATACATTGAGTCGATTAAAAAACTGCTTTTTTTGCTCGCAAATTAGGTTCTGAGATGGGAAGAGAGGAATAACTTTGACATCAATTCACATTAAAAAAAACCCCACCCCAAATTTTTTGGGTAACCCCCCACCAAACACGGTTAAAAGGAACATATTAGGGGTGTGACGAGATCTCGTGGCCACGAGATCTCGCGAGATTAAACTCGACCGATATTTACCCGTCGCGTTAAAAATCTGTCTCGGCGAGATTTCGGAGCTATTCCAAACTTCTTTATTTGTGGGCCTGTAGGCGGCAGTAATGCGCCTTTGATACTGTCTTAGGCTGCCAGCAACCTTACGAAGAGAAGGAAACAAGAAGAGGAGCGAGAAGGAGGGGAAGCAGGGGAAGGCAGCATAGGCAGCCAGAATGACGTCGGAAAATTACCCGTATTACCGTCGAAGTGCCCCCGCGCACTTTTTAAATGATTTGTTTGGCAAGCATTTGGGTACCCGGCGGAAATTATGAATGGCAGTAGAGTGACTGATAAGACACGGACAATACCAAGTTGTCAGTGACATACTTGGTCAGACTCTGTTTGCACTATTTGCACTCTGTATTGATGGAGTAGAACTTTGATTTGGTTTTGCACATAATATTGTTTGCACTTGAAAAAAAAGAGAATTATTTAATTTAATTTATTTTACTTCAACTTTTATAAATTTTAGTTTTAGTTTCAATTTATGAATGTTAAGAGTTATAATAAAACATTTCAAAATGCATGTGCAACTCGGTTTAATAAAAGTCTGTTGCTCCAGTCATATATTTTGTCATTTGCAGTTTTTTTTTAAATCTCGTCTCCGTCTCGATCTCGTATGGACCGAATATCGTTGTCTCGTCTCGTCTCGTGAGCTATATCGTCACACCCCTAGTAGACATACATGCGTAATGCAATCTATGGAAGAGATTGTGGGACAGGGTAATAACGTTTCATTTAAAAGCAATAATCTTTCCGCACCTGCAGCTGTGCTGGGCTGTTCTGTGTTAAATATTTCACCGGTCTGCCGTGACACTGACACTTTAACCAGGTTGTAAACGCACCTTGTACTCTTTAGAGACACGTTGGATGTGTGTTAAATCTATCAAGCTCGTGACTTTTTCACATCCTGTGCTCCCACCTAAGAAAACATGTTGTGAACCTCACAAGCCTTAGTTTTCCCATCTTCCAAGGCTGCCACAGAAACTGATGATTATTTTAGTTTTGATGGAATCAATCTGCAGACGAAAATAAATGTGTTCTCTACAACGTGCAAAGTCACACACGCACACAAACAAGCATCCATGTAATCAATCACGCACGCGCGCACACACACCACACACACGCACGCACACACGCACGCACGCACACACACACACACACACACACACACACACACACACACACACACACACACACACACACACACACATCTGCTGATACGTGTGATAACTTTTTGCTTGAAACGATTCATTCCAGGGTATTTGTGATCAACATGCATGATAGTGTGCATGTACTTGAGGGATATATCTGTTAACATCAAAGGCAAGTTATTAGGCATGCTGATAGACTGCCTCTTGAGACCATCCCCATCTTGCAAGTTCACTTTCTGTTTCTCTCTGCAGATGAGTCTGGCCTTGAGCACGTTGAATGCCTCTTCCACAAATAAAAAATGATAGGACCAATCAGTGCTCAGGGAGGGACCAACAGCAGCACTTCAAGTGATGCAGTCATCCGCAGAATTATAAAGACTGTGGTGGCAAGTGTAGCAATATATGGCTTAATCAAAACCAAAGTTTTATCAAAGTTAACTGAATAACGATGGTAGAAGATTAACAGATTGATTATTTTTTTTATCTCCCAACTGGTCTGGCAAAAGTTGAAGCACCTGGTTGTTTAATCTGATTGGTTTGGAGTTTTTAGAACAAGGTAAAACCACGCCCAATAAGTGGAAATCAATTTCTGCCCAGTCGAGACCAGATGACATTCAGTGTGAGACATACACTTGAATGGATGATCTCAGGAGGCAAAAGCTGATAGAAGAAATTGATTAATAAAAAAATTTTGGTCCCATAAGTGAGTGCGTGAAATATCACAGACTTTGTTTGTATGAATTGGATTGGGCACTGCCAATCCAAGAAGCTCTACTGAGTACTAGGCTACCTGGATCCCATGGGTAATGGATGACCTTATGTAAAGGCCACCTGACAGCACACATACACAGCCAGCTGACACACACACACACACACACACACACACACATACACACACACACACACACACACACACACACCCATACGTACAAACAAAAACAAATGTGCACATGCACACACACCCACACGCACACGCACACACGCAAGCAAGCGCGCCTGCACATACCACAAACTCAATCACATACACATAAACACACACACGCACACGCAAACACACGCACACGCACACAGCACACACACACACACGCACACGCACACGCACACACACACACACACACACACACACACACACACACACACACACACACACACACAGCCAGTAGCATGGTATATAAGGACAAGTCTTGTCTATATGAATTTGTGTCTGAGTCATGAATGTACTTTTGTTGTTTGTTTGACCTTTATATTTTGCAACGTCATTCTATTTTAAATACTAAACCAAATGAAATCTGACATCTTGAAATTACCATTAGACTGCCAAAAAAAATGGGCTGAATTACAAAAGTAAACATGTTAAATTAAGCACCAAGAACATGTTACAATGTAGTGAAACCAGTCGATGCTCAGTGGCCAGTAAAGGTTCATAGCGGTGTCCTGAAATCTTGACTTGCCAGTCTTTCTTTATCCATGTGGCTTTAACTTTGATCCCAGATTTTTCTTGGATGTGCAGGTGCCATTTATATCCCGAGTCCGAGACAAAGGTGCTGGCATTCTTTCATTTCCATGTTTTGACCTGTCACAGCCTCTTCCTTAAGGTTGTGACAGAGATCAGATTCTGTTTCCGGTCCATGTGCAGAGCCTTTATTTGATTTGCCTCGTTAAGTAATACCTCACTCTTCACATCTATCCCTTTTTATCTTCATCAAGTCAGCCTTCCGCACCATTGCATTGTCTGATACTGCCAGCCGTAAGAGGCAGCTGTACGCCTCCACCTTCTTGTTGGAGATCTTCTCCATTAAAAGCCGCCATGTGCACCTGGTGCTATGACCTCTCCGTCTTGAAGGCGTCCATCTCCTGCATGATATTTTCTCTCTCCATCTGGAAGGCCTTTCTTGCCTCTGCCCTGTCATCCCCTTCTTCACTGAACTGATCCTCCTCCCTCAGAACGGCCTCTTCACCTCTATCACCCTTCTCTCCTTCAAGCAGGCTTTTCTCAGCATTGCCAGCTCTGCACTTCCAGCCTGAAGTCCTCCCTCTTGTTAGAGATCACTTCCTTCTCATCTCTGAATGCCTTTCTTTACTTCCAGTGTTTAGTACTTTCCTTCCTGAGGCGTCCATCTCCTGCCTGATGTGTGCTCTCGCCCTTGGGAAGGTCTCGCCCTTGCCTCAGCCCTTTCCAGCCATGTCAGCCACCTCTTCAGTAAATGTTACCCTCTCTAAAGCCAGGCTGGATCTAAGCTCCAGGGCAGCTCCTCTTAGGGATACAACATCCTTGTTCATTTGAATTTTTCCAGATCACGGGAAAAGGATTATCATCTGTTACTGGAACGCGATCTCGATGATTGGCTGTTCTTCTCTCTTCTCAGAATCTCAACGAGTTGCTTGGCGTCTTGTCCATTCTAGACAACACCATTATACGTATTGGTCCGACCAGGAAGGCCCATTGCTGGGACATATACAGTTCTTCCTGTGTCTCAACATGGGGAGGGCTCATTTAAATGGGCTCAAAAAAGATATATGAAGCAGTAAATGTGTAGGTTGAGGGACAGGACCGTGTGTCTCCATAGAGAGGAGGCGTGTGGAGCAGAGGAGCTGTTATTTATAGAGGCGGTGACACTTTTTCTCTTTCCAGCACTACAGACGACAGGGAGAGCTCACGCAAGACACACAAGGTACCTGTGCACCTGAATAAATACAGACAGAGACACACACACGTACAGACACCCAGGCACACAAACACATGCACACACACAGACACATACATACATGCACACATGCACACACGGCATGAACAGCCTGTGAGGAGATATTGGATGCGGAAAGTTTCTTTACAGAGGGTAATTCTGGAATGATGATAGGAAACATACATGTGTGTGCACACATGTATGCACACACACAAATGCACACACCCACACGCTCACACGCTCACACACACACACACACACACACACAACACACACACACACACACACACACACACACACACACACACACACACACACACACACACACACACACACACACACACACACACCACACACACACACGCACACACACACAACGCGATGCAACACACACGCACACACACACACATACAAGCCAACACATGATGTTCATCAAGAAAACCAACCTCCCTCTTACACATCAACTCAAATGAACAGCAATGGCCTGCTCCTTCCACAGGAAGCCAACCCTTGTACAGCACTCAACATCTAGCACGGCACAGAATGCCAGAAAAACTCTAATCAACTAATCATCCACCTCCACATCATTTCCTTCCACTGGTGTCCTGCCCCCTGCCAACAGTGCCTCGCCTAACGTCTACTGCCATAAGAAGGTGGTATTGGCTTCTATTTCTGCGGACCGGGCTACTAATTAACGTGCTATAAACACTCGCCACCCAGAGGATCCATCAGCACCTCCTCTCCGGCCAACCCGACTGCATGGAGAGCAGCTGCCGGAGCCAAGGCTGAGGGGGGCCTTGGAGATCAAGCTCACGCCACACATATTAAGACCTCGTATCGATAGAGCGCAGAGAGGAAGGGGGGCCATGGGAGCGTCTGGCCATGAGAAGATGATTGATGTATTCCTGTGGCAGCGGCCAGCAGCGGTGCCCCAGGGAGACAGGCCCCTGTAAATGGGCATGGCTGCCTGGCGCTGAGAGAAAGAGGGAGAGGGAGAGAGAGAGAGAGAGAGAGAGAGAGAGAGAGAGAGAGAGAGAGAGAGAGAGAGAGAGAGAGAGAGAGAGAGAGAGAGAGAGAGAGAGAGAGAGAGAGAGAGAGAGAGAGAGAGATATTTCGGAGAGAGACAAAACAAAAAACATATTGTTTAACTAGTGTTGATAAGAATATTTATATGTTATATTTAGATTTATATATACATATTTGCTATCATTTCCTTATTTACATTGTCTGAAATATGTTAGCATTATGATTTATATTCTTTTCTATTTTTGACCTTGTGACCTTATTGGTTTGAGATTACTTTCTTTGCATTTGCTGCCTCCTATGCATGTCGCAAGAAACTTCTCTCGTCAGAATGACCCCGTGGTACACTGTGCATATGATAAATAACACACTTGGAAGACTTTTGTGCGTTACTTTGATTGAACGTGTACAGAGCATGCAGATGGGAAATGTGGACACACTCTGGCAATTCCGTACACAACAGCTTGAAACTTTGAGTTATAACGCCTTCACTTGGCTGCGCTGGTGAGGGAGCGAGGTGGTGCCTAATAGCACTTTAGATGGCCGTTAATATTTAGTATTCAACAGACTGCGTGCAGCCCCTCGGATTAATTATTCACTGAAACCATTAGGAATCGTCTGATCTGCGTCACGGTGCCTATGCGGAATGGACAGCCCCCGCCCGCCGCGCTATAATTACAACCATTTGTTATTGATGTTTGCTACGTGTCACACGATGGAGAATGCAATATTAATACGTTGAGGGGGAATTCAATCAGGACTCCAGCGAGCGTAAGACACATCGTAGGACTGTGTCTTAGGCAGGTATGTCATACCACTATGAAAAATCAGTAAGGCTACATGCAGAGTGAAGCTTTCAAATGCTGATCATTTTTTCATGCATGTCATTTATTTTTGCTGTGCATACGTTTACCTGAGGGCATCCCTTTGGTTGAAATACACAAAACATGACGTTCCGAATTGCTCGAATAAATATTAAAATAGAGACGGGCCCAAAGGACCTAAGTGAGCCAGGATGCACTGAGGCAACAGAGAGAGACAGAGAGTTAGATATATATATATGTATATATATACTATATATATATATATATATATATATATATATATATATATATATATATATATATAATATATATATATATATATATATATATGTATGTATGTATGTATGTATGTATGTATGTATGTATGTATGTATGTATGTATGTATGTATGTATGTATAGAGAGAGAGAGCGAGAGAGAGCGAGAGAGAGAGAGAGAGAGAGAGAGAGAGAGAGAGAGAGAGAGAGAGAGAGAGAGAGAGAGAGAGAGAGAGAGAGAGAGAGAGAGAGAGAGAGAGAGAGAGAGAGAGAGACACCCAGAGAACGAGGGACAGAGAGAGATGGCCATGGTCTCAGCAGTGTCTTGTGTCTTATTATCGGCTGGTCTGAAAGCCCTTCACTTTTGGCCACAAAATCAGCACTCTAACCCCGGAAGATGAAAGGATAGTTAATTACATAGTGAGCTTAAGTTATTTCAGTGTTCTGCTGAAACTACTTTGCTGTTATCAAATATTTTATTATTTTGCAGTTGTGTGTGTCTGGCTGGTTTTGCAGTTCTGTGTGTCAGTATGTGTGTTTGAGTGTTTGTGTTGTGTGTGTGTGGTGTGTGTGTGTGTGTGTGTGTGTGTGTGTGTGTGTGTGTGTGAGTGTGTGTGTGTGTGTGTGTGTGTGTGTGTGTGTGTGTGTTTGTGTTATTGTGTGCAAGTGAGCAAAAAACTAAACAAAAAATGCAAAGTGTAGCAGTAGTATATTTAATAAGTGAGTGGTGGATAGGATGGAAGCAGGGCATGGTAGAAGGAGGACAGCCAGATCCCTCCTTTCATTCCCACCTCCTGGTGGTAGGAGCAATGCAGCCCGTCCCAGCCTACCGCTGTCTCCTCTCAGAGACTCCCATGCTCCGCGCTTAACGCCGCAATTTCACACCACGGGCCTCGATCTGGCAACACAAAGCCAGAATAATGGCCGAGTGCATTCTCCTTTCAGAGCCTCATCTCTCCCCCGCGCAGATGAAAGAAATCCGTGATGAGCAGAGGCAATGAAAATAGTGTGTGTGTGTGTGTGTGTGTGTGTGTGTGTGTGTGTGTGTGTGTGTGTGTGTGTGTGTGTGTGTGTGTGTGTGTGTGTGTGTGTGTGTGGTGTGTGTGTGGTGTGTGTGTGTGTGTGTGCGTGTGCGTGCGTGCGTGCGTGCGTGCGTGCGTGCGTGCGTGTGCGCGCGCGCGTGCGTGCGTGCGTGTGTATGTGTGTGTGTGCACAATGCATGCGCAGCAAATATGTGGGGTGGTTTGTAGCATTCTGTGTCTTTTCATGTTGGGTCTGGTTCTGGTGGTTATTCTCTATCTTGTACCATCCTCTGGCAGGGTATGTCCTGGTTTCTGTGCCTGGTCGGGTTAATTGCTTTGTCATAAGCTCTTATGAAATGCAGAGCCCACTGCCATCTTTTAGCCATTGGGTTTTCCTTACATATCTCTCAGAGCAGGTGAGCTGTTATTGTGTTTGCAGCCGTTATTGGTTTTAAGACTGCAGACTGCATTGAGACTAAAAACCTAGATTAGAGTGAAAGCCATTGAAAGCACTTTACTATATACTTACTACCCTCTATTTCCTCTTAACCAAATCTTAAAAAACAAACTAGACAGAGGACATTATTTACAATCGCATGGAAAATTACACAATGGTATGATGCTTGCTTTGTATACACACACCAACGCATAATGTCTTGTCATATACTGCATTTGATATAGTGTCATTCACATGAAGTGGAATTTGCATGTTTGGTTTTAGTTGAGTTCAGTGTTCATTGATTGTGGTTTGTTATTCAGCTATGATTATCGAAAGTGTGACAAGTTTGAATCCCACAAGCGTGTTTACTGTAAATATTACATTACGGTCCTCATTAGGCATCTTCATCAAAGCGGGAAACAGCCAAGCAAACACAAGCAAACAAAGACCACTTTGTAAGACTCACACACAGCTGATGAAACACAGATGTTGCTAATTAATAAACTCCACTGCCAGTGCTTGCATTGTTCCTCTATTAATAGACCTGGAAGCAGGTGAAGGAAAAATCCAAAGGCCATCAGTGGTTGGCCCTAAGACCCTAAGACTAAGTGTGGAAGCAGCGTTTCCCAAAGTCACAGGCTTGGGCTGCTGTGTTCTAATTAACATGGCTCAATACAGCACTTTACCACCGCCATGATAAATAGCACCAGCTTTATCTCCCACTCTCGCACCGACTCATTTAATCAAGAGGGAAAATTGACGTTCTTCTTTGGTTTTAGTTTTTTCTGTGTTCTTGCTGCACAGTACTTTCGATTTCCCGCTCTCTCGTGAGAGAGCTGGGATAAACCCAACGGGATGGAGGGGTAGAAAGAGTGTGGCGGGGGGGGGTGCGGGCAGGTGACCTTGGAAACCAGGACAACACTGTGACATTGACTACAACTATTCAAAAGGGATCCAGGAGGCAGAGAGGTGTTCGCTCACTCGGTGTTCAATAGCTTCACGTTGTTAAAGTCAGAAGACCTCCCTCTGACTCCTGCAAAGTGTATTGACTTTATATTACATTTCACTGCACTCTTGTTTATTTGATTTTGATTTTGAATGTACTCACAAGCCCTCTGTAGATGGCTTCAGCGTGATATGAAGACCATAACGCTACACGACTATATGCCCTGTAAAGAACAATCGTTAAGTAGAATCCTTGTTAAAACTCGCTATGGCACTTTGTTTTTTTTATATATATGTTTATTTACCAAATGTAATTTTCAAGGTTATCAAAGGTTCCTTGCATTGATTGTCTAAACAACAGGACACAGAACTGGTATTTTGTCACGAATGACAAAGCCATATATGGGCAACAGGTCACTTCGTGTAGGATTTTAGATAAAATGGCAGGAACAAGCAGGCTGCAGTTCAGGTATGGCCATAGGGGTCAGTCATGAGAAGGAATTTGAGTACCTTTAAAGTCAGTGCATAACAACATTGAGATTGCATATTGGAGAGAGTACAAATCGCAGACGATACCAGAGATCCCATTTCATGTAGCAGCATTAATTGTAAGGTATTCTTATTATAAATATAAATAATATAAGTAGTTAAATATGACAACGTGCCTTACCCTTCACGTATCACATAAATGGGACGTGATGGGGAAAAGGAGTCTGTGTGCTCTGCTCCTCTAGCCCTCAGCGTTGCGCCATACGCTGCTCCGAGCTGGTGAGACGTCACCGCAAGGTCACCGGCTGGTGTTTACAGCCCTGCCTGGTTGAAGCTGTGCAGCAGATGATACAGTTCTCTCTGGGAAAATCCATCCGAGGCGTTAACCAAGCGTCAACTCCCTCTGGTCCCGTTGCCACAGCGATGCCCGGGCCCCCATGTGTGTGCACCTTACCAAATGCAGATATCGCAATAATCAGTGACTGGCACATGTGATACACATGCACACATTCACACACATGCACACAAACACACAAACGCACAAATGGACACATGCAGACAAGACAGTTAATTATACACAAACAAACCATACACACAGCACAAACATACACACAAACACACACACACATACACACACATACACACACAACACAAACACGCAATCCAAACACACAAATTCACACATGCAGACAAGACAGGCATTCACACACGCACAAACATACACACAAAAAAGCCCAAACAAACAGATGCACACATACAGACAAGACCAACAATCACATAAAAACACACACGTCCATCCAACAAACACACACACACACACACACACACACACACACACACACACACACACACACACACACACACACACACACACACACAGTGCAGCTCAATGTCACAGCACGATGGCCACAATAGCAGATGTTACCGCTGGGTTGATGTCTTCATTTGTCAGGACTATGTTCCTGCTGGTATCGGCCAATATGTTTGCCCTCATCTACGGACAAAGACTTCGGCAAATTCACCCAGTGTGATGTGTATTGTCTGTAATACAGACCTCATTACCAAAACCAACACAAGCGTTGACACCTTCACTGTGCAGTGTTAGTGCCCCGTGAATGTGCTCCAGTACCAGAGAACCACATGCCTAGAGTCCTCAGGCTCAACATTGTTCCAATTTTAGCAATACAATTTTTATAATTAATAATCGTTAATATTTTTTGGGGCTTTTTTTTTTAAATACATGTAACACAGTGAAGTCCTTTTCATATATAACTATTTGCTCTGGCATACCTGATGACTAAACCAGGTTTGCATCTCTGCTTTTAGCCTTCAGAACAGCAGCAGTCTCGGTTACAGGCGCTCCCCGCCGCACCAGGGCTCGTTTCCATCCGCTCTCAACCACAGTGGGATTTGAATTTCTTCTGCTTTTCTGAACATACAAGGAATTCTGAGCTAGCGTTTCTTTTTGCAGAAAACCGGTAATTAGTGGCGTGTTTTGGTGGTTGAACGTGGGAAGAGCCATGGCACTGGCAGAAAATTAAACAAAACCCAAAAGACAAAAACCAAAGACTACATAAATAATATTTCTGAAATAGATGACCCAAGCAAGAAATACCTCAAAAGCTGACACAGATATAAATACACAGCTTCATTCTATGGTTTTGCTTCCACAAGGCCATCTTTTGTAACTGCTCTGGCAGCCTGAAATACCTACTGTATACCGCCACAACTATGTTCAGTGACATGAAGAGAAAACTGTGGGCCACTGAAGTATAAAAATACACATTACGCCAATAAGGATGCCGTGACTAAAATATAGACAGTAGCGATTTGTGAAAAAAGTCAAAACTTTCGAACAAACTTCTTTCTGTTTAATTATTTGACATTATATTTTAATAATTATTAACTATAGTAAGTTATTCTCATGTAATAAGTAAGAATGCTGCAAAGTTGTAAAGGTGATTGAAATACGATGAACATTACAGGAGTCTGATGAGAATCTAAAGTTATGTGCAGCGTCTTTCAACGATGTTATTGTTAAGATAAACCTTTGAAAAGCTATGTTTTGAGATGTTGCTGTTTGGCAGGGTTTCTGAGAAACCTGTTATAATGTGATGCATGTTTTGCCAGTAATCACATGTCCTGCCACAAAAGGTATTGTTCAGACAACTTGTTCTCTCAAAGCACACTGCTGGCTGAGAAATGGCCCTGGGCACAACTGTAGAATTAAAAACCAAATATCACGTCTGACTCAAGTCATCATCTCAAAGAAAGGCAGCATTCACATGTGATTAATAGGAAGGTAAAGGTCAATTTTTCACAAACCAAATTCATTAATGATTTTTAAGGATCTACAAGATTTGACTTGCGCTGATACTTTCCTCTGTATGGTGTAACTATGGTGTAAGAGGGAAACAAAAGGCCTAATACAAAACTGTGCTAAAATACACCGCCTTAGAAATCCAGTGGTACAAAACTGAATCTATCATGTCCAAATGTTATAAAAAAGGAAAAGCTCTTGAAATAAAAAGCTGCGAAGGAAAGTTTCAGTATTTTCTGAAAAAGCTTCCCACCAGGCCTGCCTGGTTCAGACCCCAGTTTATGGACCCCACTGCAGTTCTGGGTTAGGGTGTTGGCTTCAGTGTGGGCCTTGGCAGCTTCACAGTGGACAGCTTGTATGCTATCTATCATGGCCAAACTACCTACAGCCCTCTGTTCTGAGCTGACGGGGGACTGGGGGGAGGGCAGAGGAAGGGGCCATGGGCAAACGCCAGGCTGGGCCGGATGACATCGCCTGGTGCTGTTTTGCTGGAGTTTTTTATTGCTATGAATACTGCAGCGCGACAACCAAGCTATATGGCAAAATTTGGCACGGCAAGCCGTAACATTTCCTTGAGGAAAAGTGGATTCCAGATGATGGATAGGAAGTGAAGTGAAACGCAGTGCAACCCACAGCAGAACAAAAGAAAAAACAAGCTAAGGAGGCTGGATTTTTAGGAGTTTTTTACTCCTGTGGTTCCGCAGTCTTGGAAATTCCACTCCAGGGGTACGGCGTGATCAAATAATCATCCACAACAAGGAAAATCAAGGGCCATTAAACATGACCAACAATTTGTTGCGGGTGCCTGCTTGCAAGGGATCTAAACTAATGATTACCCTGTTCCTCCACAGCTCCTGGGGCCCGGAGCGCTCACACAGAGCTCACATCTATCAACAGGCTACGCTGCATGCATATACAAACTGCACAGGGAAGTCATTACACTGCATCTGAGAAGCAAAGAGCAGGAGGACCTCGCCGAGACGGCAGTCCTTTGAAGGTTATATTTAGACTCCATGGTCGGCTGACCCAACTCCCGACCCAACTCCCAACCCCACAAACGACCCTGGACACAAGCCTCAAAGCTTTTCAAACTGCTCGATGGAATTTAGAAACGGACCATCACGGTTCAACGTGTGCCTATTAGGGAAGGGTAATCCAAGCAAATACTAGTTGACCAAGTGACCATATACATAGTAATTTCTGCCTCTGAAAAAAAAGGAAATGAGAAAAGTAACTATTCTGAATATTAATCGTATTACAAATGCAGTACATGAACGTATACAATCTCAGAAACAATCGGCTAGAACAGGCAATATTGCCGGGGTTCAGACCTAGCTGGATAACGGATATCCAGGATTCTGTGGAAGATATCCGCTTCGGCAGAATACACAGGCATCAATATTTTTCGTATGGGGGTCAGGTCCGGATTAAATTTTGGTTAATCTCTATAAACACACATCAATGTTAATAAAAAAGCTATTGACTCCCAATAGCCAATGGGTTCTGAGAATGTAGCTCTCGACTCGCACCGTTTACCTGCATGCGTCCAAAGCTTGCTAAAATGGGATTCCTCAATACTACTAGGACAACAAACAGACTACAGAGAGACACCTGATCACGTCTAATACAAAAATCTTGCCCTGTTGCCTACAAATTCTGCATTCATATGCAGATATCTATCATACAGATTTGAATGTATACTTCATACAATCTCAAATCTAACATGAACTGCATCTTACAAAGTTACAAATACAAAGTTTAATCCAAGTTGGTGGCGTAGTACTAGTCTTCAAAGAATACGCAGCCCGATAAACTGTGCAAAAAAAAAATAAGAACTTGACTTTACATTGCTCTTATTTGGCAAACATTTGACACATTTGCATGCTTTTTCTCATGCTCGGAGGACAAGGAGACCAAGGCCGCCATTTAATTAAGAGTGGCTTCAAACGCTGTTCAAACAAACCGCAGTTCTACAACCAAACAACATAAGCAATTACAGCAGTGTTAATATGCAGGGCAAAGCAGCCTTTGGATTCCTCGTGCTGGGAGGGAGGGGATGGGAGGAGAGCCCTGCCATCTTCAATCCTTGCTGGTTGGAGTTGTGCTTGGTGGAGCTCAATGCTGCTGACTTTAAAAGCCTTTTCCATTCAGTGCCACCGGTTGCCATTTATGCACAGCTGTGGAACTTGTGGTTAGAGATTTCATCAGACTGCGATTCTCTGTCTGCTTGCGAAGGAAGATCAATTCAAATTCAAAATGTGTGACAATTAAAATTGCAAAAGCAATTTCACTTGCACCTGTTTTATTGTGACACAAATGAATGTTATTCAATCATATTGGGCCTTCATAGCATTGCCTCGCATTTACGAGATTTAAGACAAAATTATGACGATGTTCTCAATAACAATGCCAATCAACCCATCTACATCCAGTGCTGTGTTTGTGAGCATGGAGCCCAGACCTTCTGCCTGGCCTTTATGTCTTCTGGGGTTGCAATTAGGAGTGGAAATTGCCAGAATTTATCTGAAGTAATAAGCAAAAATATTATCCTACCACATTCAGCTCTTAAGCCAGCACAAGTCATAACTCAGGCGCTGTCCATGATTGATTTCATATTAAATCAATACAAAGAAAAAGCACATCCACCTACTACTACAAACACAGACATGTGCTCTCTCTCTCTCTCTCTCTCTCTCTCTCTCTCTCTCTCTCTCTCTCTCTCTCTTCTCTCTCTCTCTCTCTCTCTCTCTCTCTCTCTCTCTCTCTCTCTCTCTCTCTCTCTCTCTTCTCTCCCTCTCTCTCTCTCCTCTCTCTCTCTCTCTCTCTCTCTCTCTCTCTCTCTCTCTCTCTTCTCTCTCTCTCTCACACACACACACACACACACAGAACACACAAAGATGTGATGTGATAATAAACTGTTTTGTGAGCAGTATGAGACAGTGGCTGGTGACTGGGTTAACTCACTACCAGGGTCCACTCCAAACTCCCATGTTGTTGTACCACTATGCAAACCTAAAGAAAGTGTGAAACGCCTGATCCATGCTGTTGTCACACAAGCGTTAACCCGTCAGTGGCCTTGTTTTCACAAGATAATCATTGAGATTAACAAATCTTCTGATGGAATTCAAAAAGGCTACCTATTCTAGATTCAAAAACAATTTACACGTAGCCAAGATTCAGCATAGCAACCATGGCAAACCAGCATACATCCCCATTGAATAATGCTGAGAATCATGTTTAATAATAGAAATGCAAGATGTGGGACTCATGGATTTGTAACAGAACGACTGGTGACGTCTGTGCTCAGCATGTGACTTGACAATGCCTCTGCAAGAGCCTTGGTCTAGATGACAATGTATCCCCCGTCAGTCTAGATTGAATGTAGAGGTTATCTACAGTTCTCCTACAACTGTTCCCTCCAGCTGCGACAGCAGTATCACAACCGTTTTCATAACTCAATTTGCATTTGGAGATTTAGGGTCTTTTTGGCCAGTGTCAATGGAAACATTTTCAGTGACACACTATGTTGTTTTCAGTTTAGAGTCTTGTTGAGGGTTAGATTAACTGTCCTCCCATTTGCATGTGCTCTTTTTTATGCTTTTTTTTTTAGCATCCAGGCCAACAGTGAAAGTAGTATTTGGAGTTGTATATCAAAGCAGGGTCAAATACTACATGATTTATTTTGACAGAACAAATTTAAATAAGGAAAAGTAAGATTCAGTGTGTGTGTGTGTGTGTGTGTGTGTGTGTGTGTGTGTGTGTGTGTGTGTGTGTGTGTGTGTGTGTGTGTGTGTGTGTGTGTGTGTGTGTGTGTGTGTGTGTGTTCTCTACGTCTACTACATAGTTGTTGCTATGCATGTCCTGAGAATTTCTGACTTCAGAAGGACCCTGTGTTATCAGTGTGCATGTGTGTGTGTGTGTGTGTGTGTGTGTGTGTGTGTGTGTGTGTGTGTGTGTGTGTGTGTGTGTGTGTGTGTGTGTGTGTGTGTGTGTGTGTGTGTATGTGTGCATGTGTGTGTGTGTGTGTGTGTGGTCTCCCCATCTTTGGTCTCATTAAAACCCAGTTATGCTGAGGTTAATAAAGATTCATAATCCCGGGTCCACATGCTTCATAAGCTGGTTGAGCGTGAGTGTTTACTCGCCTGTGTGTGGGTGTTTCAGTGTGTGGAGGATGGAGTGTGTATCCTTATATTTATATTAGGATGTGTGGTGGTTGGTTTGTTTACAGCCTATCTCTGTGTGGGAGGTTGGGTATGAGGTTATCTGATTGTTAGAAGAATTTGCATAAGGGTGCATGTTTTGGATGGAGTATGGGTTGGTAATCGCATACCCGCGTGTATTTATGATTTTTTTTTTATCCTGGTACATACGCACAGACTTGATTTCCCCCCTTTGTGTATGTGCCTGTGTGTGCATGTGTGCGTGCGTAGCATTGGGCTCAGCATGCTCTCTATAATCTGCTTTCATAGGAAACACACACCACAGCGATGGACTCACGGCCTTCCATTCCTGTCATTAGCCCCTGGCTTAATCCTTACTTATAATTCACATGATGGGCCTGGTCAGCTTGAGGTCTGCTAATAAAAGCGATACATCAGCGCTGGGCGATGACAGCTGCGTTGGAATTCGTCAGAGATGTGACCCGTTTTCCCCACATAGACAGATCTGTGTCACTTGATTACCAAAAGGCAGTGCCACGCACCCGCTACACATACACATGCAAAATCATTTTTTTTTTACAAGCACAGACACATACACACACACCAAGGGTCGCAATCTGAAGGCAAAGGAGAAAAGTGCTGGTGATGGTGGTGTCTATGTGAAAGTTGGAGGAT
Organism: Melanogrammus aeglefinus; assembly: GCA_900291075.1. Taxonomy (NCBI): domain Eukaryota; kingdom Metazoa; phylum Chordata; class Actinopteri; order Gadiformes; family Gadidae; genus Melanogrammus; species Melanogrammus aeglefinus. The sequence goes on from OLKM01000014.1 coordinate 626,313, forward strand.
TGCTTGGCGCTATTAGAAGTCTGTACATTTGAGCAAAGTGAGGATCAAAATAAATCCTCTCTCTCTCTCTCTCTCTCTCTCTCTCTCTCTCTCTCTTCTCTCTCTCTCTCTCTCTATCTCATAAATCCTCTCTCTCTCTCTCTCTCTCTCTCTCTCTCTCTCTCTCTCTCTCTCTCTCTCTCTCTCTATCTATATATAAATAGTTCTGCCATGATCATATGTAATCCAGTGCTTGTTCTTTAATCCTCTTCCACGTCTTGACATTGAGACTCACCTTGGTTTTGTCATCTCCGTCACACCGCCCCAGGCGTCCTGAGAAAAGGGCTGTGTGTTGCACAAACAAGCTTACCCAGTCATCTCCATCAGATATGGGATTAGAACCACACACATGCATGCAGTCATTGAACTACTGTGCATGAGATCGTACATCAAGGATTAATCCTACCACAATCTCGAAATCCCTGCAGACGCTTGTTTGCACAATGGGATTATTTCTTTGACGTATGTTTGACACAAGTTTTCTTAATCGGACTATTATAGATGCCAAAGCACCATGACAGAATAAAACCCTGAAAAATGAAACCACCATAGTGGTAGTTTGCTCCGTAGGGGATTTAACCAAGGGATTTTGAACGTGTACCAGAGGCACCAAGACCACCTTTCTATCTGCCGTCTCGCCCTGCACCAGTAATGAAGGTCTTAACTCTGCCGCCGTGCTCCAACTTGGACTGAGGCATGTGTGTGTGTGTGTGTGTGTGTGTGTGTGTGTGTGTGTGTGTGTGTGTGTGTGTGTGTGTGTGTGTGTGTGTGTGTGTGTGTGTGTGTGTGTGTGTGTGTGTGTGTGTGTGTGTGTGTGTGTGTGTGTGTGTGTGTGTGAACAGGCTGTGCTTTGAAAATATGTCTCATGTCAGTCCTGGGGGAGGAGACCACAGGTATAGGGAGAGAATGAAAAATATTGGCTTCATTCGTTTTTCAATCTGGTCAACTGGCCTGAACAGGAAACCCAGCACATGGTCAAATGATCCCAAGCTGTGAGGCTACCGTCTCAGCCTCATAAACAATATTCCCATGCCTTATTCCAGGCATCCAGAGATGTGGGAGCACGAATATCGTTATATACTACGATTTGATTGCTCTCGTCTGCCAAAGTAATAAAACCAAATGATAGGACTTGAGGCAGCAATGTCAATGAACCGTAAAATGTTACGCTGATTCCCATATAACGAATCAGGAGCCACTATGAAGGTCAATGAGCGGATCAAGAGTGAGTCCATGGGATATGCAAACCACATGCAGTGGTTTAACATGTACTCTGCAAGTTTTCCCATTAGTAACCTCTGGGCTTGAGTTTTACCAAGAGTTTGCTCGATAGTTAAAGACAAGTTGCTGTCGTGTGAAAAAGGTTGATGACTCTGTATGCGTCAAGACTCGTTTTAAGATGGATACCTAGGCAACTGAGTTCTGCGAGCATGTGTTCAAACAATTACATGACCTTATTACAGCCCAAAAAATACTAGTTTTGTCTGTGCGTTGTTATGGAAGTCCAGGAAACTCGCGTCAGATATAATATAATAAGACGTATGCGCCGATGGTAGCGTTACGATTTTTGGGGTTTTATTCTTGAAAAACTTTCCATTGCAGATAATTTCTGATGGAATAAATAGCTAATGTGCAAAAATGACATAGTGAGACTTAAATAGTGCATACAAGGATTCAGCCATTTACATTTTTTTGCGTTACATTCAAACCAAAATAGAATTTTTAAAAATTAATAAACTTTTAGGGCAATCTGTCAAACCTTTGTTGTTGCACTGTACACATATGTTTGACACTTTTCCAATAGTGGTGTATATAACACCCACATTCCTTCAAAACAAATCAATCATTTATCCACTTACAATCCACAATGTTCCCCTTGTACACATTGAGTAAGCTCACAGTGTGTGCAAACCACAGTGTCCCCCTCATACATTGTGTAAGCTCACAAACTTCGATTTTGGAAAATTACCTTACAATGGCTTTACAATATTCTGACTGTTGGTGACACCGCAGAAGACAAAATCTCTTAATTTATACTGACTAACCATACATTTATATTTCGTTTTTGTCGGATGTTGATTTCAGTGAAATAGTCCAAAAGGCTAGGTTTCTTGCTCCATAAAGACCGGTGTCTGTGCGGTATCACATCATCCTGAAGTGACCCTCCGTCCACGTCAGTAAACATCAATCCCTCAACATCACAACTATTGTCACCACCTGGAAAATGCAAGGTGGTCAAAGGACGAATAAGGGAGGGCAGAGATAGAGAGAGAGAGTATAAGTGCGTGGGTTGAAATGTATAAGACAGCCATCTGGTTAAAGGTTCAAGATAAAATTGAAGATAGATAAAAGATGCATAAAAGTATATTTATTGCAAACGTCTTGCGTAACAAACACTCGAGACGATCGGTACAGCAACGTATTCAAATGCCAGTGAACCCAAGCTCCCAAATCCCAAACCGAGATTTAAAAATTTAATTAACGTTTTCTATGATCTTAATACATGCAATTCTTTCACTCCAAAGTTTCTTCCAGTCTCTGCCTACCAGTACTTTGTTATGCCTTCTACTCAGCACTGAACTGAGGTCCCATTTCCGTTGTGACACTGACGCTGAGAGGCTGATGTCTGTAGAATCGTGAGGCTCTGGGGAGGGGTTATGGTGGATGGCTGCCTCCGAGAGGGTTAAGCTTCTAGGACGCTTTCATTTTCATTTCATTATATCGCTCATTATGATGCTCTCATACTCAACTATGCGCTCTAGCTAAAGAAATTGTAGCACAAAGTTGCCGTTGGCCAAAAACTATGGGGATACCAATCCAGTCAATGACAGCCCCTTTCCTCCTCCTTCTAACCCCTCAGCTCCTCCGGAGCCATCTGCGTTGTGCTAATGAGTGTTCCGTCAACTTTTTAATTCGGCCGGAAAGGCTGCTGTAATAATCAATGGAAGGTGTTCCCAAACCCACCAGGGCTCTGCGTTTCCGATGGCTCCGGCGTCCCAACTCCAAATTTGCCAAGCATAAATTATTTTGCAACTCACCACTTTCACATGATGACATAATTCTTTGTTCATGGATGTTTTTTTTCGATTGCAAACAGAACAGTTTGGCGACCCTTCCTGTGGTACACTTAGGTTGAGACGTGAGCTGGAGCAGAAGTCGCGCAGAAGTCACGCAGAAGTCGCGCAGAAGTCGCGCAGAAGTCGCGCAGAAGTCGCGCAGAAGTCGCGCAGAAGTCGCGCAGCAGCGACCACCTGCAAACTCTCCATCCAAAACAAATGACTTCAATTGCATATCGTTCAAACGCGAGCTAAAACATTTTACCATTTTAACTGGATAACTACTAATTAAGTGACAGATAAAAACAAACTGTTAATGGCACATTGTAATATGATTGGAAGATGCCAATAGTGACAGGGCAAGTGGTACAGACAGTGAGTTTAAGTGGGATAACAAAATTAATAACATACCTATAAAGGCTGACCTGGTCATTTGAGACGGTTTTACCTACTCAATAGGCGTTCAGACCCGCAATAACACCTAATGGTGTCGCAAATCGTAAAAGAAAATACAGATACAAATTTGTTTCAACTCCCTTGTCCATGAATGCTACATGAAGTTTTCATCTCCCAGCTTGCTTCAATGGGCACAACTGGTTTTCATGGAAGGGCGGGTTTGTTCATCCGTCAGCAGCAGCCCCTCCCCTGCGGCCGAGAGAAAACGCTAAGCGAGACGAAATTAGTGCTAGCATTAAGGCAGGCCATTACAAATCGCACCGTCGAGATACAGTCACATTAAACGCTCACCCAGAGAGCGCTTTCGTCGTCTCTATGCTTCCCCCGAGACGGAGCGAGAAGGTATTCATAACACTAACTGACGAATAGAGGTCCCTGGAGCGCCAACAACCGAGACAGAGGAAGATTAACTAGATGTCCCAACAATTTCTTTCCCCGCAAAATATTCCCCCCCACCACCCCCTCTGTCGCACTGATTAGCCCAATAAACCCAGTCTTCGGTGGCGGAAATGTTGATGAGCGTGCAGAGAGGCTGTTCTTTGGCGGAACGGCACTACGATCCAATGGAGACCATTTCTTTAATTGTGAGAGCCGGGTACTGTGGGTGGGAGAGACATTTTCAAAAAGCTTCATCGTCATTACGATGGGATTAGGGTTCATCCTCAACACGGCGAACGGATCTGAATAATGTTTCACGTGGCTCACAAGGAATTACCCGGAGGAAGGCTGTCAAAATCACAACTCACTTACACATAGACACATACAATCAAACCCTTTTCTCTCATGCTCTGAGGCTGTGACACATTAATTCCCGCCCAACAACGTTGTATAACATGGAGCAAAATGTAATGGAAGGAAAAAAATACGCTCGCCAAGAAGAAAGAAGAAAAGAACAACAAGGCTGCTCAGTGTGCAGGCATCACAGTTTCAGCAGCGGACAATTAGCTGATAATTATAGCACACCGAGATGACAGGAAGTGTGTGTCTGTGTGTGCGTGTGTGCGTGTGTGTGTGTGTGTCTGTGCGTGCGCATACACACCCACACACACACCCACATATATACACACACACACACACACAATCAGACACACGGTGCCTTCCATCCACACATAACAGCACACGCAATGACACAGTGACACACATACACACAGCACCATTGGAGGGATTCCGCGGCCTTCCCAGTTTGTCAGTAAATTAGCTCAGATGAGAGAATGCGGCCCAGACAAGAGAACAACAACCGGCTGCTGGTCACACCACATCATCCCTGGGCAGATTACATTAAATGATAAACCCCAATTCTAATACAGGATGGGCTACTATTGGAGTTCCTATCAAGTCAGTGATCGGACACCAGAGTCCTGACTATATTTCAGCTGCCCTGAAAACCTGTAGCACTGTGTGTAGCTGTATGTCTACAGCAGTGTGTGTCTGTGTTTGTAAAGGAATGTGTGTAGCAGTATGGGGTGTAGCGATATTTGTGTAGCACTATGTGTCTAGCCCTTTTTGTGTATCATTCATTATGTGTGTAGCAGTATGTGTTGTAGCAGTATGTGTGAAGCAGTGTGCGATGTAGCAGTGTATGTGTGTGTGTCTGTGTAGCAGTATGTGTGTAGCAGTGTGTAACACTATGTCTGTAGCAGTGTGTTTGCAGCTCTATGTGTGTATCACTATGCGTGTAGCAGTATGTGGTGTAAAAGTGTGTGTGTAGCAGTACTTGTGTAGCGCTATGTGTATAGCAGTATGTGGTGTGGCAGTGTGTGTGTGTGTCACTACGTGTGTAACAGTATGTGGTGTAGAAGTGTGTGTGAGCGGTCCCATGACTAACACAGCTGCTGGGGAAGGGTGCTGGGGGAGATACGAGGCCGGCTGTGGAGCTGACAGCCTGTGAGGGGGTTGACTTCTCTTTCACTCTTTCGCAGTGAGATAAGCTCTGTAGGCAGAGCGGCGAGGGAGAGAGAGATAGGGCGCACCAGCCTACAGCCTTTGCTACCGATTTATCCTCATTTTTAGCTAATGAACATCCTCCTACACTTCCCCTTTCTCTTTCCTCTCTCTCGCCATCGCTCTCACTCTCCCCTGCACTCTGCTTATCTGTTTTTGTACTCTTTCTTTGTCTCTCGATTCGATCTCTTCATTATCACTCCTTTCTTGACTCCCCCCATTCCTGTTGCTGTTCTATTGCTGCACGCTGACATGGTATTGTCTTCACTCCTCCACTCCAACCTCCCTCTTATTTTCTTATACCTTTCTTCCCCCTCACCTCCCTACACCTGCCTCTCTCTCCTCTCTCCTCTCTTCTCTCTCTCATCTCTCTCTCTCTCTCTGCTCTCTCTCTCTCTCTCTCTCCCTCTCTCTCTCTCTCTCTCTCTCTCTCTCTCTCTCTCTCTCTCTCTCTCTCTCTCTCTCTCTCTCTCTCTCTCTCTCTCTCTCTCCCTCTCTCCCCCACACCAAAATCTTCCCCTTCCATTCTTCTTCTTGTGTCGCTCATTACGGTTACATGTGATCATTAGGATTGCTATCACAATCTATTGCAGTGGTGATTCCATAATTATAACCGTCTGTGCCTCTAGCGTTGTGCTGCCACGCACACTCCCGGTGGCGGTGTAAGCCTGGGCTATACCTAGCACTGCCGCGCACGCAACGGCAATTAGTAAAGGCTTATTGCCTTGGATCTATAGCACTAGTAAACAATGGGAACGATGCCTCCTTGTTAATAGCCATGTCACCCTCGGGTTAGCATCTTCAACCGCTGGTCATCCATCTGGCTGCCAGAGCGGCCACCGGCCCCCTTAGAATCCAGGCAGAGACGCTCACTAACTGTTTAATTGAGGATAAAGGGGAAAACCACACAAGTAATATAGCTATAATTGTCACATACAACTATGCTGAGGAGTGGCATCATACAATAAATGTGTAGGAAGGAAATTGGCTTTAATAAGAGTCTAGCATCATTAATGAGCACCTTTTCATGTTATTATCATTCAACGTTATCATTTATATTATAATAGCATATTATTCAAATAGTATTATTACAACTGTGGACCACTGCTTAATAGGTGCTGCCATTTCATTTCCGGTCGTTTTATTAATGTAGCAATAATGTGGTTGCTTAAAAAAAATAAAAAGCTGGACCTTTCTTTCTGAAGAGCTTTGCTAGCCATACGACTTTGCTGCCCCTAATTGCGTTCGAGGTCTTGATTAGTTCATTAAGCGTTAATTAGCTGATTGGTAAGACGTAGCCGCGGCAACGAGGGGCGAATACACCAATGAGGGAATAATACGATCGGTGTCTGACAAAGAGCAGCTCAGAGTGCCGCCTGGGCCGGTTGGCGCCGCGCGGGCTGACCCTGCCCCCTGCCTTTGTCCGCCACAGTCATGATTGGGCATACATTACCCTTGAGGTGAGACAGGGAGCAGCCTGGAATTTAAAATACCTCCCTCCCGGCTCCCTCCGCGCAGCCCGGTGTGTATTCAGCCTCCGCCTCTTAAAAGGGCTCCATGAAATGTCTTACAATCCCATTTGCTTTTCATGAGCTGTTGTGTTTGTCTTCATTTTACATAGCGGGGGGGTTTGGGGAATAATGTCTGTCCCCGGTCGGACCGCAGATTTCCACCTGTGCTGCCAAGCATGCTGAGTCTGATTCTTTCACAACCCATGTATTCATATGCTACACCCCTCTACTACAACGACACACACAGTCGCACGCACACACACACACACACACACACACACACACACACACACACACACACACACACACACACACACACACACACACACACACACACACACACACACACACACACACACACACACACACACACATGATCTGATCATGGACTGGATAGCACCAGTCGTCATGACCAATTTGCTTTATATGTGCATGGCATATGTGTATTCAACCCAGTCTCACCAAAATGCGTACAGATCGCACGGTTTGACATGCGTGCAGTACATACGCCAAATGACCATTTTGCGTACATATGATACGCAAAACCCAGCATTAACTACTGTGGAGGGCGGATGCGTACACATACCACGCATCACTTTATACCCATACCGACGTCACCAGCGATGCATGCTGCATTGAACTTTACTCAGAATTCGGGAATTTCCGGCTTCCGATAAGGAAAAGTGCAATAAAATGGTTGTTAAAGTCTGAAATTCGGTAGTACGTCACAGCCACAATCTGAATATACGCATCCGCCCTCCACATAGTTAATGCTGGGTTTTGCGTATATACGCATCCGCCCTCCACAGTAGTTTGCGTATCATATGCACGCGAAATGGTCATTTGGCGTATGTACTGCACGCATGTCAAACCGTGCGATCTGTACGCATTTTGGTGAGACTGGGTTGGTGTATTAATTGTGTGTGTGTGTGTGTGTGTGTTTTGTGTGTGTGTATTTATGTGTGTGTTGATGTGTGTGTGCGTGCATGTGTGTGAGTGTATGTGTGAGTGTGCATGTTTAAGTGTCTGTGCCTATGTGCGTGTGGGTTGTTGCTTGTGTGAGAAAGACAGGCAGAGCAGAATCCTGGTGCGTACATCAGGGACCGGGGGATTAAGACAGGAGTGGAGAAAATAATGAACGTGTTTTTTGACCTCTGCAGGACAGACAGAGGACATCATAGGCTGACAAAGTTTATATTAACCCAATGCAGAAGACACTGATCCCCCAGTTTTTCAGCTTCTCTTCTTAACGTCCCAGGAGTTGAACCTGGCAGACACTGACAGGCTTAAAGTGCTGTTGGTCAGAAGCTTTGCCTTCATCTGGCAGAACACATTTTTCTCAATGGATTACATCTGATACGTCTGACAGTGAGTTTTGTTCCGTACAGCCGAACATTGATGTGGCAGAACTCAATGTCTAGATTAAAAACCCATTACCAGGATGACAGGGCCAGTGGAGAGTGATCAATGATCCTGAGTTGACCTCGTATTGTTGCTGTGCGTGTGTGTGTTTGAGAGAGAGAGAGTGAGAGAGTGAGAGAGTGAGCGAGTGAGAGAGTGAGAGAGTGAGAGAGAGAGAGAGAGAGAGAGAGAGAGAGAGAGAGAGAGAGAGAGAGAGAGAGAGAGAGAGAGAGAGAGAGAGAGAGAGAGAGAGAGAGAGAGAGAGAGAGAGAGAGAGAGACCACGCACATTCGTGTCTCTATGCTTTTTCTTAATGTGTCAAACTCTTAACCAACTCTTACAGATTCCGATTGTGTGCAGCTAAATATGTGTGTCACTAAATGCAATCCGAACCAAGGTTGTATCCCTTCCAGTTCCTGTTCTTCATCTCGTTCTTCCTTTTTCTCTGAGCATCAAAGGCTGTTGCGGTGAGGTGTGCAGGGTGGCATGTTAGGGATGGAGGGATTGGTTACCATGGTGACCATGATGGGTGTGGTTTTGGCATTGGGGTGGTCATAATAATAAAGCCATCCACATCTGAGGAAGGGATAAACAGAAAGAAAAAATAACTGAACCACATCTTTCTCCATAGAAAAAAGAGTAAAAATAACTTTGAAATGTCAAACACTAGAAACAATCCATTCTGTTGACTTTTCATCCTGCAAAAGGTAAGGGAAGAAGATTATCATAAAAGCAATTCTTTTGACATGATTTGTATTTGATGAAAGTCTGCCAGGAAAGTGTCATATGTAATGTACAGTTGTTTCTTAAAACACAGTGACTCACACAAAGAAAAACGCCCACGTGCTTCCAGCCGTCTTTTCATATGATATACGTGCGCTAAGTATCTCCGGATCAAATATACTGTACATTTCTGTGGGTGTCTCTCTTCTTGCTTCTCATTTTAGAGAGAGGAGGGGGATTTGCTTGAGTCACTGATGGCTGCTTGACCTGTGGGCTTTACATATGCATAAGGAAAGGGTGGATTCGGCTTGCTCTTGCTCTCTCAATTTTTCAATCTCTCCCTACCCTGCACTTTTGCTCTCTCGTCCTTTCACTCTGTCTCTCTCTCAGCTTTTATTTCTGTCGCTCTCTCTTTCACCCTTGATTTCTCTCTCCCACTCTCTGCTGCTCCTTCACTTTCCTCAATCTCTTCCCCTCTCCCCCCTCCGCTGCCTCTCTTAATTTATCCCACTACCAGTATCTACCTCTCCCTTCCTCCATCTGTATCTCCTCCTCAACACTCCTTTTCCTTCCTCCCTTCCTCTCCTTCTCCTTCCCTTCCTCTCCTCTCCCTCTCTCAATCTCTCCCCCAATCTCCTATTCTGCCATTCCTTCATCTCTCTCCCTCCCCTATATATCACTACCCGTCTTCTTCTCTCTCCCCCTATCTCCCTCTCCTCTCTCCCTCCTTCTCTCCTTTGAACCGTCTTTCTCCCTCACTCCGTCTCGATATGAATCTCCCTCCCTCGATATCTCTTCCTCCCTCCCTGTCCCTCTCTTCCTCTCCCCTCCCTCTTCATCTCTCCCCCAATCTCTTCCTCTCCCTTACGTCAGTCTCCATACCTACACCCCTCTCCCTCCCCCTCTCTCTCTCTCTCTCTCTCTCTCTCTCTCTCTCTCTCTCTCTCTCTCTCTCTCTCTCTCTCATCTCTCCTCTCTTCTCTCTCCTCTCTTCTCTCTCTCTCGTCTCTCTCTCTCTCTCTCTCTCTCTCTCTCTCTCTCTCTCTCTCTCTCTCTCTCTCTCTCTCTATATCACCCCTTCCCATTCATCCTCAGGCCTCCTGCACACAGCAGGAGTTGGATGTGGTGGTGGGGGCCGTCTGACAGACAGCAGGGTCCTCCAGCCAGACCCCAGTGCCTCGCTGCGCGTTAGTATTCCACTCCAGCGAGCAGATGCAACAATGGACGGCACATGAGCGATGAAATGATCCACCCCCAGCCCGCACACACAACCTCGTATGATGTGCTAACTCTGTTATATATGGTAATCTTGGCACAGCCGCTGTGTTTCCCATTGACATCCCGTGGAAATCGATGGGTTATTGTCGGCATCAGTGCCTTCGCCGCCGCGGTGACTTTGTCCTGGCGTGATGATGTCGTCTGGCCGCGAGTCTGTGACATTTTTATTACTTCCGATTTTTGTTTTGGCTTTTCTTTTTTTCCTCAGCTGTCGGGTCTGCCTCGGTCTTTGAGATGTGTGGTGTTCTGCCGCCCACTCACGCTCACAAACTGATTAGAAAAACAAGCCCACAACTCATCGGATTTATTGTCTTTCTTGCCCGGAGAGGGAGAGGGAGTAAGAGAGAGAGAGGGAGAGAAAGCGGGCGAGTGAGGGTGGGTGGAG
>OLKM01000014.1:642102-650004 GCA_900291075.1 Melanogrammus aeglefinus
CCTTCCTCCCTCTATCCATCCCTTCCTTTCCCAATAATTCTCCATCCCTCTTTTTCGCTACTTTTTGTCTTCCTATAACTCTTTACCTCTCTACCCCCTCCTCTGTTTGAGTCCATGCTGTGCCATGCGTCTCCTCTAGTCATTTGTGCTCATAGCCAGCAAATGCTAAGACTGATCAACAGCTAATTTGATTTTATTAAAGAAAAAAGACAAGAAGGAATAAAAAAATATACACGAATTGTAAACCGATAGATACTGATTAAGTTTCAATCTCCAATCCTTCATTAAAGTGTCTATGTCTGCCTACCTGTTCTCCATTCTCAAGACATTTCAACGCTCTGGCAATGATCATCTCCATTTTCAATTTTCTCCAAGTCAGTCTGTCACTGTTTATTTTAATGAAAGCTCATCTATTCCTCTGTCTGCAATAAGTCAGTTTGTTTGTATTGAGTTAGTGTGTTGGTCTGTTGTGGCCTTCTGAGTTTGATTAACAATGATTCTCTTTTTCTTTTTTCCTTTATTGCTTCCCCATTCTCCATTAAGTTTCCCGCCGAGCCGCATATGACATTTGCTTGCGTTAATAATTAATATGGGAAATGAAAAGAGGCATTTACCAAGCTTACCATCTATCAATGCTGTAGCGACACACCCACAACACATATATATCATTATTTTTCCCTCTGGCCATAGTGTCACTGTGCTTTCATACAACCCTTTTGTCTCAGAGGCTTCCTGCCCTGCCGGCTGTATGAGGAGAACCTAATCAGGTTGAGATTAGTGCTGCGAGGGTACAGTCTTTGCATCTCATTGCTTATTTCATTGACTTATGGCTGTAATGCTTGGCAGCCTATCAATGTAGAGTAATTACAATAGCCCGCTGTGAGGCTGAATAATTGATGTGCTTCTCAGGGCTGATGCATGCTAGGAATAAAGAAAAAGAAAAACCTTTCTGCTCAGAGTTCTGTCAGTAGTTTATCACAGAGGGAGAGAGAGGGAGGGAGAGAGGGAGAGCGAGCGAGGGGGGGGGGAGGAAAGAGAGAGAAGGGGGAACAAGATTGGAGCGGAGAGGGTGGGGGAAAGAGATGGAGAGAGGGAGATGGGAGAAGAGGGGGAGAAAGAGAGAGCGAGCGATGGGCGTACAGCTTGACTGCCAATGCTTAGCGTTGTAATAATGATGCAGGCCCCAGCCTGTCAGGCCCGGCAGCAGTGGGAGTGTGTTCCCATGCCGACGGGAGAGCTCAGATATCGGCCCCGGTCTCGCCGCAGATCGATACCTGGAAGAAGAATGTTCCCCAGCTGAAAGAATCCTCCTTTTTTTCCACCCTAAGCTTTGCATGCAGCACCAACTGCTAAAGAAGTCTAATCCCTGCCGCTAAGGAACGCAGCTTACCGCTGGAATGGAGTGGGCGGAGGTTGGAGGGGAGTGGTTGGTTGTGTGTGTGTGTGTGTGTGTGTGTGTGTGTGTGTGTGTGTGTGTGTGTGTGTGTGTGTGTGTGTGTGTGTGTGTGTGTGTGTGTGTGTGTGTGTGTGTGTGTGTGTGTGTGTGTGCGTGTGTGTGTGTGTTTTGTTGTTAACAAAACACAAAATGATATTGGAGGGAAGTTTCGATGTTTTAAAGAAGTGATCGAAAAATGAAGCCAACTGCCCGTTGAAACGTTGACCACTCCCCCAATATCCCTAGTATGGTTTTACTCAATACTGCTCCTGCCAGGGAGTCTGGGTGGTCACGGCAGGTGTTCATCACACTTACCTCTCTCTTACTCTCTCTCTCTCTCTCTCACTCTCTATCTCACTCTCTCACTCTCTCACTCTCACTCTCTCTCTCTCTGTTTTCTCCTTTCTCGCTCCGTCTCTCTCTCTCATCACCCTCTAGCTCTCTCTTACACTCTCTCTCTCTCTCTCACTCTCTATCTCACTCTCTCACTCTCTCACTCTCACTCTCTCTCTCTCTGTTTTCTCCTTTCTCGCTCCGTCTCTCTCTGCAGAACCGGCTAGCCCGCAAGCCGAATCCAACGCGCCTCACTCACTGCATCTATTATGTATATGCTCAAAATTGAGGAATAACAGGCTTGAAGCTAAAGAATGAAATATAAATGATGTAAAACAAAGTTGGAAAAGAAAGCAATTAAATTGACATTGGATATGCCGGATCATTGTCTCTTTGTCGTTGTCAGTTTTTACTTCGCTATCAATCAGTGTTGCTTGATACACAACATTAGTACTTGAACATGGTAAGCTGTTTTCCCCGAGACATGTGTGTGTGTGTGTGTGTGTGTGTGTGTGTGTGTGTGTGTGTGTGTGTGTGTGTGTGTGTGTGTGTGTGTGTGTGTGTGTGTGTGTGTGTGTGTGTGTGTGTGTGTGTAGTGAGAAATGTGTAGTGAGAAATACTTTGTAGTTGTTTTGGTTGTTGTTGGTGGTGTTTTTTGTAATTATTGCTCCAACGTTGACAACCTGTTGAAAAAGTGCCACAGTAGTGGCAGCGGCAGTAGCAGCCAGCCTTGGGGGAAGAACTATGTCTGGAACATACAGTAATTACTGATGTGCCGACTGAATCCTTCACCAGTGAAACCTAATTTAGTGGCAAGTCAACATACACTCACTGAGTGGGAAAAGAAAAATATAAAATATAAAATATAACCGTAAACAGAAGCAATAAAGGAAACACAATATATGCATATACACTCAAATATATCCAGCATATTCATTACTTGTCTGGGTTAATTCTTCTGGATCGTCTGGAAGATAAAATAGTATTTTATGATCCCAGGCGGAACTTTGGGGAAATAAATGTCTACCAAATAGTAAAAAATTTAAGAATAATAAATAAAAACAACACACCCTAAAGGTTATTTTTTTACATTGAATGTGATTGTTTGTTGTGAGTATTCCCCACATGAATAAAATAATGAAAAATCATTGAGCTGAATGGGACCGTACATACAACGCAATTTAGTTTTTGCGATAAAGCGAGATTCATATGTCAAAGGCTGATTTTTGCAAATATATCAGCTTAACCACCACCAACCGTCACCATGTTTGTTGGTGGTAGGTCTACTTAATAGCAGTTTCTCACATCACAACGTCAAGTGCATCCATAGTGGTAAGCTACATCCATTGACATCCTATATTTTTTTTCCGTTTGTTAGTTTATTGATCATTGATCTCGATAGCAGTCGTGGCATCAAGCTAATGTTTACGTGCACTGCGGTAAGTGAGAATAAGTTGCTTTTGATAACATGATGGTTTACAGTTGTATCGCAAAAGTTCCTTTTTGAATACCTACTTCTAAAAGAGTGATAATCTATTTTTAGTTAATCAAACCGGCAAACATAACGAACTGGCTGTATTAAAGAACACACCAAATCTACACCCCCTTATCCCCTTATTCGCTTAACTGTTCTTCACTTGGATTAAAATGTGTATGAAAGTCCATTATAATTGAACCTTTTTAATATATAGGATATTTTCGCGTAAGGACAGAGCCTAAGCCCGTTTTCACAAGACTATGAGGTTGAGGGTTGAATATCTCCGTCTTTTTCGCCGCCTTGATTCTTATTTTAAAATGTTGCATATTCATGTTCTTCTTTCTCAGTTATTCCTGCTTTTTCGTAAAAAAAGGTACTGCTAGGATTCATTGATAAGGTGCCAGGGAAAAGTGGGTGATGAAGCATTTCTACCCTGCAGTTCGCTATTTCTACTTCCCCTTCAGCCCCGTGGAGCCTATTCTCGGAGATCCGCCACAGCTTAAGGTGGTGGTGAAAGTTTGGTCCAACTTCTCTCCCCCCGGGTGATGACACTGTGCTCCTGCACATGGGACTCTGGCTGTGCGGGGAAGTACGCCTGGCAGCGACCATTCAGGGCAGGGGGTCTTAAAGCAGAGCAGAAGCACTTTACCTCCAGCCCATTCACTGTGCCAGCTTCCATTAGGAGGGGCTCTCCACTGTGCAGCCGTCCGCTCCATACGTGAAGCCAAGGACGGTGAAAGGAACAGGCACTTAAAAAGAAGCAGTCGGCTTTCAGATAGAAAAAGGGAGAATGCTGTTTGTTCACATTCAAGCAGGATGAAAATGGAAACTAATTTATTATGCAGGTTTACAAAAAGCAAGCAGTTTACAGATGCAATGGTAATGTTATATTTGTTGAAATTATAATGATTTCCCATCATTGTGAGATGGAAAACAAATCTTTAAGGGAAAAAACAAATTATCTTAGCATTCCACGTGAATGCACCAGCAGAGGCACACACACAAACACACACACACACACTGAGTCAATCACGCCCACATAAACCCACACACTTTGGTAGAGGTTTCCAATTACAGTCCTATAATATGGACTCTTAGAGCAGCAGTAGCATTGATCCACTTGTAGATCCTATCAGTGGGAGTATTAGGTGGACGAGACCCCTCCATCCAATATCCCCACACACAGAAACGCACACAGACACACACACACAGACACACACACATACATGGTCGCAAGCTGTACATCTACACACAAACAAAAACACACACACACACACACACACACACACACACACACACACACACACACAGACACAGACACACACACACACACACACACACACACACACACACACAACACACACACACACACACACATACACGGTCGCAAGCTGTACATCTACACACAAACAAACACACACACACACACACACACACACACACACACACACACACACACACACACACACACACACACACACACACACACACACACACACACACACACAAAACTAAGTCCTGGCGTTTAGTCAAGGCCTCTGTAGCCCCTTAGAGTGCCCTCAGCTCTCTGTCCCTCCCAAAGCCCCGTCAGCTGGCTGTCAATAGAGCTCCAGCTTTCTCTCCCCTTCTCGTCTCTCTGCTCTCAGATAATCACCAGTGGGGCCAGCGGCCCCTCATTGTACCCGGTCCATTTCACGAGCGTCTAGAAAGATGAATTGGTGGAATGACGTGGGTGGGCTCTCTACCTCCTCATGTACGTTCCACCCTCATCACTACTCGTTTAAAAAAAGCACCTGTCATCGATCAAGCAACTCCTCCGACCTCACAGTAGAAATCACACAGTCGTCCAAAAGTGCAGAGACACGGATTACCTTTGCAAGTATTATCTATTCCTGTTGCCAAGCGGATTGATGGATGGCATTTGTTTTATTTGATTTGCTTTATTATTACTCATCTTTGAAGGCTTTATTGTATTTTATTATAAAAGGAGTGGAATTAGGTTATGCTTGCGGTGACTAAGGCAGCTTTCAGGTTTTATATTGGACACTATTTTTCATACTGGCTCATATAATTATGAAATATGTTCAATTTAATTAACAGAATATTTCTCAAGCAATGTCAGACTGTTGGTTTCATAAGCCCATGGCTGGTTTTAGAAGTGATTTTGTTTTGTGTCAAAATAGTACAATAATAATAAATAAAGAAAGGCCTTTCTGAATTGTGTCAACCCCCCCAACATCTTTTTGGAATAGTAAAAAGACTTGGGGCTTAGGTTCTCATTATTTAAATGTTGACCGACAAAATAACACCTTTATGAAAAAAGCAGCATTTTAAAAAGGCCACACACCAAGAGCATTTCTAGACCTGACAATAAACAATACAACCTGGGGAAAATGGATAAGTTACCAGAGGGAAAATAAGAGTTCTGAAACTGTGTGATAATTAGAACAACATGAGATGTTTTGCATTTATTGTGTGCACCCTGTGATTGTTGCATTTGTAGTAATAAAACAAATAGTGTTAAGAAATCATTAAACTAGCATAAGCTCCTTTGTATAGCAGGTCCTACTCTGCTTAATTATCGACACCACTCAAATCTTGTTTGTTTCGTAAAGACCTTGGGACTAAGTCAAAAGGTATTTAGGAATGTCCCTCCTCTCGAGTACCTCATCTCTTAAACTTAACTGAGAACTGAGAACAATGATTGATGTGGTCTCACGGCACAGAGCCATTCATTCTATCAGTATGCCTCTTAACTACGCACACTCATGACTTATTTCCTGGACTTGCTGCCAACAATCCCACATCAAAACATCAATAGTGTGTGATAAATTGTGTATAATAAAATGTTCTTAACTTTTTAATAAGGGGTTTATTTAAAAAACGGGAAAACAAATGATGACCTATGCTGTTTATATGCACTCAGTTTAATTGTATAGGTTTTTGTTACTGTTCTCCGATTTGTACAGAACTCCGAGCTACAGTATTTGTGGCTCGGAGTTCACTTAAAATAATACATTTCCCCAAATGTACATTTATGTTATTATATCTGTGTATGTAGGAACAAAAAATCTATTTTTACATTTTACAGTCATGGCTTCATATAGTACAGTAGAGCAGTAGTGATGACTAGCCAATCACCAAACCATAGGTAAATTAATACTGTGGATGAATGTGATCCTGCCAGACTGTGGTCCAACAACGTCTAGGGCCTCCAGGAAACCCAATGTTAAACCACCTATAGAAAAGTCAACTTTATATTTCAAACTATTGTTTACTGAAACAGTTAGTACCTGCCTGGCAGCGGGGAAAAAAATACATTAATTATGGGAGACTGGTATAGGAAAGTTTTATGTTCAAATGATAAAGTGGTTCCTGGGGCAAACTGGAAGAGGATCAACAAATATAATCTATAACATTGATTCACAGCTCGCTTTCTCTCACATATTGGGTGTGTGGGTGTGTGGGTGTGCGTTGGCATGGTGTGTGTATCTGTGCATGTGTGTGCATGTGTGTGGATGTTGACGTCAAGCGATTTAGCGTGAGCCTATAGAAAGTGGAGCTGAAGCTGGAGGTGAGTGAAGATAGGGGGGGGCGGGGGAGACTGGCTGGAACCCAGGAGGAAGGCCCCGGGAACAGGCACCCTTATCGTCCTCACAGGCCCAAGCTGTCCTATAACCTGGCTTCCTCAGAGCTTAGAGGGCACAGAGTCAATTATAAATAGATCAGCTGGTACGGCACCTTACTGTGACCTGGGCAACACCTCCAGTGTGCTGATTGGCTGGTGTTGAAGTGAAACAAACAGAATGTATTAAATAACGCCATGAAGGGTGTGTGTGTGTGTGTGTGTGTGTGTGTGTGTGTGTGTGTGTGTGTGTGTGTGTGTGTGTGTGTGTGTGTGTGTGTGTGTGTGTGTGTGTGTGTGTGTGTGTGTGTGTGTGTGTGTGTGCGTGCGTGCGTGTGTGTGTGTCCGGTGTGCGCAAGAGAGAGAGAGCGAGTGTGACAGTGAGCATGAGAGCGCAGCACGAGAGAAAGTGAGGCGCGAGAATGGTCAGTTGTGGCTGGCTATAGTGGTGGTTGGTTCAATCCTCATGGCCACAGCCTGGAGGAAGCCATGAGCAAAACACCTCACACTATATTGTTCATTAATAAGCAGGTATGTATCTCTATTCACAGCAAGTCGCTTTGGATAGAAACGTCTTAATGACTAAATAGCAATAGAGAGGGAGGGGAAGAGAGAGGTTTCAGAGCTACATAGATACTGAGCTACAGACTTACTGAGAGAGAGAGAAGAGAGAGAGAGAGAGAGAAGAGAAAGAGAGGAGAGAGAGAGAGAGAGAGAGAGAGAGAGAGAGAGAGAGAGAGAGAGAGAGAGAGAGAGAGAGAGAGAGAGAGAGAGAGAGAGACACACACACACACACACACACACACACACACACACACACACACACACACACGCACACAGAGCCCAGAGTTGCACTGTATTCAGTATTCCAGAGTAGACGGGTGCTTTAAACCACCTGGGTAAACAGGTTATTGCTGTATCAATCATTTATAGTGACGTCCATGGATCGAAACCACATTGACCAGCAGACTGACAGAGATGAATGCTGCCCCCCCCCCCCACACACAGGCTTGCCCTCCATCCTTCACCTTC
>OLKM01000014.1:650256-652756 GCA_900291075.1 Melanogrammus aeglefinus
GGGACAGAGGGACGCAAGGAGAGGGAAACGAGTAGAAGGGGACAAGGTTTTGGTGATTATCGGAATATCAGGCCGAATGTGTCCGCAGAGGACACAAACCCACTCCGTCGTAGCCCACGATTCCCAGGACAAAAGAAACGCGCGCCCAACCATGTGAGATAAAACCACACGCACAAGCTCGTCAAACGATAAAACAAAGACGAAACAGATGTCAGCAACGCGTGAACGTAGCAACCAAAGGTCATCCAGCAACTGAAAAGCACCCATGGGAAATGTAACTTCTGTCTTTATATATTATATACAATGTATTAAGTATACCAAATATTTTAAATGACAGTCTCACAAATGGATATGCTGTATGTTCTCAAGTTGTAGGTGTACAACATATAGGCCTTGCAATGAATACATAACGTACAACGTTGGCCACCCACTCGTTCTTAGCATCTGAGACCATAGTCACTCCATACAGTAAAGGCTTAGGCTTCTCTCATTGAATATGCTATCTATTAAGGTTAACTAGTTGGTTAGTTATTTCGTTATATCATACCTGTATTTACTTCTAACTACCAATGCAGACACTTAGGAGTCTCTGTATGAATGTCTGTCCAAATTTAAGATTTCTCAGAAACCATTTATCCGATCCACTTCACACTCGAACATGGTGTGTCGCTGAGGAACAAAAAAAGTACACTGTCAAGTGGCTGATCGTTGGTTTGGTGGAGGCGGTTTTGTTTTTTGAGAAAGCTGCGAGCAGCATTAGCGGAGGCCAAGTAATATAGTCACGTTCCGAACACGCAATGGCAGGATTTGAAGTTGTACAACAAGAGCCACTTTACTTAGGGCCAATTAAAAAAGGTTAATGTCATTGTTGCCATTATAATTAACACACAACCATAATCTCAAGGGTAGCCTTACTTATAATCAATGTATCTTTCCTAACCTACTGTCAAAGAGAAAGCAGTCACAGCCCATCCACTGTCTGGGGCATAATATCCACCAAACTGTAGGCCTAATAGGCTACAGCCCATGACTTATAGTTTTTAACATAACTGATAAGTGACTAAATAAAATTACATAAGGTGCATCCTCTCCCAGCCCAGAACGCAGGATTTAGCTTAACCAGTCTATGCTCAGTCTAATGTCTGAATAAGCTTTGGATTCTCAAAAAAAAAGAAATTGCCATGAAAAAAAAGAGCAAATAACAGAAGAGAAAAGTAATCAGAGGTATTTCAAACCTCACAAACAATGGAACGTAGATATTATATGAGCACACCACATCCTGCCGTGGTGGAGCTGAGACGGGGGGTCCTCACTGGGGCGGCCCTCGGCAGCCTAGTGCCATGAACCCTTGTTTCGTCGTACGTGCCTGTTGCAGTTTAGGCCCCATAGGGAAAACACATTCACGGAGGCTATTTGAGTCGCACGTGATAACGCCACGTGGTTTATGCATGAAAGTCGAAACAGGTATATTATTGATGACCGCTAGCACATGGACACATATCCATATCCACATGCACATGCTGGACACGCATATGCAAACGCAACCGCAAAAACATGCTTGCACACAAACACACAAATAAACAAACATATGGACACATTCACACACACCTCCGCGACGCACAACAACGACTGCACCAGCACCACACACACACCACACAACACACACACCAGCACAACACATATGAAACAGAGACACGATAGCTTAGCACAGGACGTGGGGCTAAACAGGCACCTTGAAAATGTGTAACGACACTGGTAGCTGAAGGCAATATCAAACCTTTAAATCATGCAGACCATACCATACAAGACACGCTGGCTAATAATATGTTATGTAATAGAACGTCCCACATCAGTTACAGATAATTAAACTTCATGCTTTAATATTATCTCTGCTGAAATATGAACAGAAAAATATATATATTTAGCTGTCCCCCGGTCAACTTCCTGTTCAACAGCAAGGAGTGGAATGATTTATCATTTTATTATTTTCTAAGCAAACTCTTGTTTGACTTTATCTTTGAATGATTCTTTCCTAATTGGAGTGTGAATTTAATATATTTTCACGAAATAGATTATGAAATTTGGAAGGTACACTTGCTTGGATTGAATAACATATTCTCCCATAAATCACAAGGAATGGCATCACTGTTGCTCAGGGATATCTTCAACCTTTATATACCCTGCTTCCATTATACGGCAGCTTCAAATAACACACACACACACACACACACACACACACACACACACACACACACACACACACACACACACACACACACACACACACACACACACACACACACACACACACACACAGGTACAGAGACAATGAAGCGCTGGAAGGGAAGTTCCCATCTAACTAGTTAGTAAAGTTGGCACTGCTGAGCAGTGGCTTTGGCTGATTACGTCTAATTAAACTCCATATAGGAGCACCAAGCACACTGGGATTAAGGTGTGTGTGTGTGTGTGTGTGTGTGTGTGTGTGTGTGTGTGTGTGTGT
>OLKM01000014.1:655256-687756 GCA_900291075.1 Melanogrammus aeglefinus
ATGTGCACAAAAGAAGCATCAATCTAAACCCCTACACACATACACAGAACAAATGCCTGTGTGTGTTTGCCAGACCCAGAGTCCTGTGCCCGCTGTGTTTGAACAAGGCCACCCGTTGGACTGTCTGATTAGAGCTCTGTTTCTACAGAGGACCAGGAAGCCACTCAGACACGCGCCCTAGGAACCAGCCAATCAGCACAGGCCATCAACTCCACTGGATATCTGGTTGGCTGGCATATTACTGTGTGCAATGATGGAGTACCAATGAGTGAGCCTTGCAGACAAACAGTCGGTAATAACGGACGCGTAAGCAGATGCACCGCTGGCTATGACGTGTTTTGTGGGGAGACGTTGCGAGCCAAAATGGAATGATCCAATCGTCAATGAGCTTCCTACTGGGCAGCAGGTGCAGCTCAACGCTGTGCATGTCTGTCTGAAACTGAGGTATCAGTGTGTCTTTCAGTGACCGAGGTAGCAATCTGTCTGTCTGACACTGAGGTAGAACTCTGTCTTTCTGACATTGAGCAAGCAATCTGATTGCATGACACTGGTGTAGCAATCTGTCTGTCTGACACTGGGGTGGCAATCTGTCAGTCTGACACTTAGGTAGCAGTCTGTCTGTCACTGAGGTAGCGATCTGTCCGTCAGTCAGTGAGGTAGTGATCTGTCCGTTTGAACCTGAGGTAAAAATCTGTCTGCCTGACACTGAGGTAGAAATCTGTCTGTCTGACACTGAGGAAGCAAAAAAATTGCGAAAATGGAAAATCAAGAAAAATCTTAGACAAACACAACCACCAAAACTCCTGGAGCAGAGCTACGGGACTCACGCCAGGGGCAGCCAGGCCACGGGCAACCCGGCCACAGACCGGGGAGCCCGGCCACAGACCGGGGAGCCCGGCCACAGGCAGCCCTCAGCCGGGGAGCCCGCAGCCGGGAAGCCCTCAGCCACGGAGCCCTCAGCCGGGGAGCCCACAACTGGGGAGCTGTCGGGCCCATGTCCCATTATGTTTGACAAAATGGGACAATGATATCCATATGTTCCATTTTTTAGGGACTCCAGGTTGAAGGTAAGCTTTTAAGTCTCTTTTCATTTATTTTGGTAGAAATATCTGTCTGTCTGTCTGTCTGTCTGTCTGTCTGTCTGTCTGTCTGTCTGTCTGTCTGTCTGTCTGTCTGTCTGTCTGTCTGTCTGTCTGTCTGTCTGTCTGTCTGTCTGTCTGTCTGCTCTGTCTGCCTGTTATTATATATTGTACATCACATGTGGCTATATAACCCAGTTCTGCCATATAATTCCTTCTTATTTGTTATGTTTTCTTTCAGGAGCTGATTGAGGCCACTGCCACCACAGAGCCCATCCCTCCACCACACGCAATTCCTCTGCATTGGTAGCCCTAAGCCCCCCAACCCCCAGGAAGATAGAAAGGTTAACCACCCACTGATTAATAAAATGGGATGGTTGATGCCTTTTTGAAAGATGGAATATTAGTTCCATTGTATCACTCTCCTTGTTTGTATGATATGTATGTTTAACATGGATGGCTAACTACCTCAAGTTCTATGTTTATTCTGGTTCGATATATTATGTTGATCTTGTATAATGTTTGATCCAAAATAAAGTGCAATATTGCAGTTTCTAACAGAAAGTGAGCGTGACAAATATTCTTATCTAATAATACTGTGTTTTTCAATGTGCCTTCCTAAGACATGCAAACTATACAGTAAAATTCCAGAGACAGATATTGTACCAAAAGATAAAAAATATGATAATAAAAATAAAGATCAAAACCCTGTCAACGACTACTAATGACATACTGTAACTGGGTCTTGAAGGGTTGTCCTCCCATTTCGTAGGGGTAGGGTTGAGGGGTAGGGTTAAGGGTCAGGGTTAAGGGGTAGGGGTAGGGTTAAGGGGTCAGGGTTAAGGGTCAGGGTTAAGGGGTAGGGGTAGGGCTTAAGGGATTGGGCCAAGGGGTGTAATCTCTCTTACTCTTGCTTTCTACACCATCATTTCAATCCAAACGTTTTTATTCATATTTTTAATTTGTGCATAATATGCACAGCCTTAATGGAAATGCTACTCAGGGAATCTCAAACTATTGCAAAAAAATAAATATAACCCTCATTACGCTATTGGTTTATTGGATAATTACACTTGAGGCAGGTGGAAAAGTTGGTGTATTGAAGAAAGGTAAATGTGAGTGCAATCAATACAAATATATATAGAGTACAGAAATCACGTGACTTAAATGTCACTCAAGCTTCTGCTCGTATGCAAACAGGGCGGTTAGCTCTTCCAAGAGCACATAGCGGTTATATTGCTGGATCACAATTCTCCATTTTCATTGTCAAGTGTGCTCTCCGTCGCCAAACTATTGTTTTCTTTGTTTGAGATTTGCCAGGAGCTCCTTTCAGTACGTCGTTACGTTGAGCCCTCTTCATCTGCAGTGGTAAAATGGCACCTGACTGGAGACTAAGAACCATCTTCTTCTGCCCTTCTCGACGTACCAACTACTAATATTTAAATAACAGTGATGGAAAGGAACGCACATAAATTAGCATTGTCTTTTGCTGATTTCCGAAGATTAACACATGTATACATTTTTTGCAATCCATTTGGATTGAAATGCACATTGTGTCTCCCCCCTGTATCCTCAGTCAAGGCTTCTGTCAATATCTACAGAGGCAAATCCAAGGCTTTCCTCCTTCCAATCCACAACCCTTAGACGGAGGCCTCCACCCATAGCGTCAATGGGCTGCCTATTGTTTGTCAGCGCTTTCAGACCTCTGAATATGTTAGAGCGTGGGGGGGTGATGGAAAGATCAGCTTCTCCTTGACTACCCTGCCCCCATCCTCCCTGCCCCCGACACACACACAGACACGCACACGCACACGCGCACACACACACACACACACACACACACACACACACACACACACACACACACACACACACACACACACGCCCCCCCACACACACACACACACACACACACACACACACACACACACACTCACAGAGTAGCCTGAGTGTCGGCTTGTCCCTAATGTCCTTAGTGCAGGAGAAGCAGACAGTCTGTCTCTGCCGGCTCCACCCCCAGCAGTGACCCTTCACATGAAGGCCTCCAAGGACAGACATCCACCACACCCCATGTGCTTGTACCCAGTTTATCCTCTTACACACACACACACACACACACACACACACACACACACACACACACACACACACACCACACACACACAACACAACACACACACACACACACACACACACACACACACACACACACACACACATCAATGCACACACTCTCAGACACACACACATGCAAGCACAAACACACACATATACATATACACATCAATGCACGAATACACACACGGACGCACACACACACACACATACACACAATTTATGCATGCACATACATACATGCAAGCACACTCAGCCATACAGACACATGCACGCAGAACAACAAACATACACTAACAGACACACACGCATAGTAACACATTCAAAAACACACACACACTCTCATATACACACACAGACACACACACACACACACACACACACACACACACACACACACACACACACACACACACACACACACACACACACACACACACACACACACACACACACACACACACACACACATGCCTATACATACACAGGCACAAGCTCACTTACGCAAAAGAACACATATGGTATGCACACATAGAAATATGCATAAGTACAATCACACACGGACACAAACACACACGCAGGCACACACAGACTCATTTCGCCCTGTCCACTCTCTGAGGTTGTATTTATATAATTAGGAGTCATAGAAAGAGAATAGGTCCTCGAGTCGATGCCTGCCCGGCTCTACGTCTCCTCTTTGCTTCTCCCACTCTGTCTGAAGAGTACAAAGGCTCTCACTTATTCAATTAGGCTGAATGTCAGTTGAACTGAAGCACCTTCTTAAAATGCCCAAGTCATAGACCTAATAATGAAGGACTTGATCTTGGTCAATCACTCTCCCTGGTTATTAAAACAAAATTATCATTAGTTGGCCGCTCTGAACTTCAGCGTTGAATATATATAGATATATATTAATATTGAGCTACTTACATCGCTGGATGCTTTGTTCATGGAGCAAAACTGGCTTTGGATACAGGAGGAGGATTGATTAGTAACGATTGATTAGGAATGACTGACTGTCAGGGACAATTGTAACTGTTTACTAAATTTAAGCCTTCCTTGCGCAGGTCATTTAAATCTCAATCTCATGGGACGGTTAGACACAAAACGGCGATGGAGGATGACTAATTTGACAGAATAATGTGCATAATCAGTTCTATATAAAGGAACTCCACACGCACAGCACTGCTGAGTGATCACAGTGTTTTCCCTTTATTTTTTATTATGTACATATATTATCCGATGGCTCGTTAACAGACACCTCTTGAAACATCTGTTTCTGCCAAAAGGACTGAATATAATGCGGCCTCGCCTACGTTTGACCCCCCCTCCAAACCACCACCCCATGGTACAGTGGTGCACAGCTGGTGGAGAGGAACAGGAGGACAGACAGCATGGAGTGGGATACATCCTCCACAGAATTGACAAGGTCACGTCACACACACAAACACACACACATGCACACACACAGAAGACAAACACACACACATATCGCTGCTCACATAGCAAACATTTATTTCCTGCAGGATTTCATACTTTCTCAACAGTCATCGTGCCGTCATGAAGGACCACACCGGTACCGTACCCAACACAACCTTATATAAACACCACAAAGTAGGACCTGAAAGGCCGTGATTGACGTCACGCTGTCTTGCAGACCGGCGGTCACTGGGAACGGCAGCAGAGACCCGGAGACGTACAGAAGGAAGAACAGACGACAACAAAAGGGATCGGCCCGGGCCAAGAGATCCTGATATCAGCAGCAATGCGGCGCCGTCGCCACCAGACACAGGCAAACAGAGGGAGGCATTGTGTGCCAGCGGCCCCAGCTGTGCTCCTGCTATGACAGGTCTGCAGTCCTCAATAGTGAAAGTGACACTGGCTTGGACAGACACACTGTGACACATGCTCCCCCCCCCCCCCCCCTGCCTGTCTCTAGTATCAGCCAGAGCACAACCCAGGCCCCATGTCTGTCAATTTTTTTAAATCTTGCCTCAAAGCCCCCCTATCATGTCTCTCTCTTCCCCGCATCACCACAATATCACTGCAACCAATCTTCTGACCACATCCATATTACTGTCAACCTCTCTCTCTCTCTCTCTCTCTCTCTCTCTCTCTCTCTAAGCCCCGCCCCCTTCACTCTGTGTGGCCAGAGCGACTGTGTGTGTGCTCTCTCTATATTTACTTCGTCTCCAAGTGTCTGGGTGCGGCTGCCAGGCAGCACCGCTATGCATGTTTCATTCTGCTGGAGCTGGGTGACCTATATTCCTCATTCAGGCTCCAGCCGCTCCGGCCCGTGGTCCGTGGTCCTCTCGTTCTCTCTCTCTCTCTCTCTCTCTCTCTCTCTCTCTCTCTCTCTCTCTCTCTCTCTCTCTCTCTCTCTCTCTCTCTCTCTCTCTCTCTCTCTCTCTCTCTCTCTCTCTCTCTCTCTCTCTCTCCTCTCTCTCTCTCTCTCTCTCTCTCTCTCTCTCTCTCTCTCTCTCTCTCTCTCTCTCTCTCTCTCTCTCTCTCTCTCTCTCTCTCTCTCTCTCTCTCTCTCTCTCTCTCTCTCTCTCGCCCCAGGCACCAGTGCTGGGTGTGGCAGCCTGGCCAACTGACAATGGACTCACTCATCAGGACTCAGCAGTCCATTATCAGGCCCCTCTCGTGACAATAGAAAAGAAGCGTGTGTTGTGTATGTTATATGTATGAGATAGTGTACGGGATAGAAGTATATCTGTATCTGTCGGGACTGCGTGTTGTGTATCATGTATCGTGGTCAATGACCATAATGTAAGTATTAGTGACTAGGAAAGTGCTGAAAATTGGACTCAAATCTGACTTAAATCAAGGTTGAGTAAAAATCGAAACATAAACCACATCAGGGCTTTAAAGAATATTTATACTTTCAATGTTTGGGAAGGTTCAAACTATTTTGTACTTCTATTCCATTTATATTTAGGTCAAAGCGGCTCCTGTACAACATGACCCAGTTTTACTCGGGTTACATTTTAATTGTTTTATACAAAGTACCATCATTACATGTTCCAATGTAGATCAGCTAATTATCAATAGTTGTATATTTGTAGCGCTATAAATAAACAGGCATGGCACTTCAAACACTGCAGACTAATGAAGCATCTTTTCAACACACACACACACACACACACACACACACACACGTGAAAAAAATCTGCAATTATGCCCCTCAAAAAATTTAAATTTCATATATATTTATTTTGCATAGAATTAGCAATTACTGTCCCACTGATTGAGGTCAGTAGGCCAATAGGGCCAATGGGAGGTGTTGAGATTGGTGCAGCTCTACTGCTATTAACCACTCACCAGGGCAGTGGATCAGTGTATATTCAATAAAGGTTCAATACAGCGGTTCTGTGGTGATGCTGTTAGAAAACAATTCTGTTTTGCAATACTTTGTTGGTTCTGACAGAGCTTATTATGCACATTTTGTATATCTTGAGAGCAGAGGAACAGGAATACAGAAACTGTAAGCGACACGCATTGATGCATGCTCACACACACACACACACACACACACACACACACACACACACACACACACACACAGCACACACACACACACACACACACACACACACACACACACACACACACACACACACACACACACACACACACACACACACACACACACACACACACACACACACACACACACAGACACACATTAGTCCAACCCATATGCCAACAGAGTTCAGTCAGTTGCAGTTAATCCACTCAACTTGTTTGCAGGGTTTCCATTTTGAAACTCTAATTCTGCCTGTCTGCCTGTTTAACTTCCTGGACTTATCTCTCTGTATGTGTCCCACATTCCTCCTTCCATCCATTTATACCTCCACCCATTCCTGCATACATCGCTGTCTGCTAAGTGTATAGCATTTCCACACGGGGAGCAATTTACTGTGCTTCAAATGCTGCTTTGATTATGTTACCCAAAAACACTGAAGATAAAACACTGAATAAAATCAATCTTTGGGGCTGACGTTCAAGTGCCGACAAAGATTGCATTACACTCAATGTCATGCACAATGTAAAAACACAGGGAATACAACATCCAAAAAGACATCCACAACTAGAGCCCTCTATGTAATGCACCCCCTCCCCCATGGTTGTGAATGTCCGTTGCTGCTAATGTATCTAGTTATTCACCAGCCTCACAGGGGGCCATGGCCTTTCCCATACCCCCAAAAGCTGACCTCTCTCTGGACTGCAGACAGGTGTCTGCCCCATGCCACAGTGTCGGGAACTTATGGCTCTGAACATCCCCTCTCTACACCCTTAACTCACACACACGCACATAAACATTAACGCACAGGCACACGTGCATGCACGCACGCACGCACGCACGCACACACGCACACACGCACACACACAGACACACAGACACAGACACACACACACACACACACACACACATACACACACACATACATACCCTGTGGCTCACTGCACGTTGCAGTGAGCCACAGGGTGGCTTCCAGGTTCGGGGTGGGGGGGTGGGGGGGTGTTGGTGGGGGGCTGGGGGGTGCTCTAACAGGCCCGGGTCAAGCTGTAATGTCAGGCTTCATTAACAGGCCGGGTGTCAGGGAGATTTAATTAGCATGGCCTATGAGTTCCCCTGTGTGCTGCTGCTGCATGCTAGGTGCTGCTGAGCTGAGGCTGCACACAGCAACACACAATCTTATCGCTGCCAGGAGCGGGCACCGCGGGGTTATAGATTGGGCCCTTTGACGGAGTCAGAGGACCCCCTGCAAACACTCCACGCTTTAAGGAGCCGTTTTTGACAGCTCTCCAGTAATCAGGGAAATCTGCATTCAGCAATTAAGTATTCCTTTTCAGTTTAGTTGTAGTTTGTTTAAATAAGACAATGACTTTATGGGATTTGCTCCTTGATGGGGTTTAATTATTTAGTCAAACATTAAAATATGACATGAAAGATGAATTGGCTAAAGCCTTCATCTTGTTCATTTTTAAATGGCCTTTAGTTCAGAATCTTGCGCTCATTAGCATATTGTCATTCAACTGTCACGTCAATTTTGTAACCATCACTTTTCCAAGAAAATACTTGCATTGTTCCTTTGTATATTGTTCAGTCAATTATGAAGTGCAAGTGAATTCAAAGTCCAGACCTGCTAAAGCATGATAATATCTGTCAGTATTGCTGTATCTGCCGCTCCAGTTTACACGACCGAGCACTCTGGGTTCAAACCCATCTCCATAAACTCTATTTTAATGGCATCTATTCACGGATGAAGAGCTCTGAGCGGGGCGGCACTTTGGCTCTCCACATATTGCGCTGGTGCCATCTTGCTAGCGATAGCTCAGTAGCAGTGTATGTTCTGTTGTATTAGCTGTCTTTTAGCGGGTAACACATGGATCTCCGGAGACAGGTTTGTCTTTGATGTCGCTGGCAGCCAGCTAGTTGGATGACTGATCAGCTGTTTCCCAATTGGGGATGCGAGGCTAGCAGGGACTTAAGCTGTGCAGCCACTGGCAGATGGTGTTGTGTGCAAACACACGTAATTACACACCCGTGCACTCGCGGACACACTCACATAAACACACATACATTTGCGCACACACAGAAAGACACACATGCAAACAAACACACAGACACACTCACAACCATACATACACAGCTCATGAACAACGATCTATGCACAGAAACCCCTACATCTCAAGAGGCTGCAGGCAAAACCAGGGTACAGCAGGAATAATTAAACACACATAAGGTGAGAAACACACACACACACACACACACACACACACACACACACACACACACACACACACACACACAAAAAGGAAATGCTGGTGCCAAAAATCAAACATACATGCATGCAAACATTCACATACACACACAGAGACACAAACACAAACACACACACACACACACACACACACACACACACACACACACACACACACACACACACACACATTGAAACACAACCAAATATGCATGTCCCAAGAGGCCACAGGTCCAACATGACTAATTAAACAAAGAA
The DNA here is from genome assembly GCA_900291075.1 of Melanogrammus aeglefinus. Taxonomy (NCBI): domain Eukaryota; kingdom Metazoa; phylum Chordata; class Actinopteri; order Gadiformes; family Gadidae; genus Melanogrammus; species Melanogrammus aeglefinus. Next base: position 664,480 of record OLKM01000014.1, read on the forward strand.
ACAAACTAAAATAGACAAAGCTACACACACACACACACACACACACACACACACACACACACACACACACACACACACACACACACACACACACACACACACACACACACACACACACACACACACACACACACACACACACACACGCGCGCGCGCGCACACACACTCACACCCACACAGTAATTGCAATAGTCGAGTACCTGCCTTAAATTGCCTGTTTGCAGACTCATTGCACAGGCCCTGTGGCAAGTTAGAAACTGATCTCACACTTATTCAATCTTCACAAATTATTATTCGTTATCACACAAACATTGTCACACACAGAAACACAAACACACACACACACACACACACACACACACACACACACACACACACACACACACACACACACACACACACACACACACACACACACACACACACACACACACACACACACACACACACACACACACACACACACACACTAATAGCTTGGCAGCACTACTGATAGTATGCTTGGAGAGCCAGGTGTGGGCAAACTAAGCTGTATCTGAGTCACCATCAAGGATGACCTCATGTCAGGGGTTTCCCAGTCAAAAGCTAAGGAGCTTAGCCACCTTGAGGACAGTGACCTATTAAACAGCAAAAAGAGCTGATAAGCTGTCTCAGTGCCTGCCCTACATCATATAAACTAAATACACCATGCCAAACAAGATTTTCTAGATTGAACAATTAGTTTTTTTCTTCCTATGCAGTATTTTGGTTTTCTCTAGCTAGTAGACATTGTCTACAATAAAAAAATTCTCACGAATTCTCCATGATTAAATGTGTGTTTATTTGGCAGACCAAAAAACATGATACCACCATCGTACAACTAAAAAATATATTCAATCAACATGATTTATTTGATCAATATATAATTGTCTGGTTCTGCAGAATAGTTGATGAATGGGTGTTTACTTGGATGGATGGATGGATGGATGGATGGATGGATGGATGGATGGATGGATGGATGGATGGATGGATGGATGGATGGATGGATGGATGGATGGATGGATGGATGGATGGATGGATGGATGGATGGATGGATGGATGGATGGATGGATGGATGAGTAGATGGATATAGGGATGAGTGGAAGGAAATGACTGAGTGAGGTAACAGAGACAGTAAAATGGAGCAGAATGAATAACCTCTGGGCATAAAGGCCACCAAAACACTTCCACTGAGCTATCAAAACCAATTTTTGCCGTATTGCTCGGCTGTTTCGCCAGGACCAGGGTAAAGAGAAGACGACATCCCGAAAAAGGAAGTCTTGGCGCTCTCTCACCTTAACACAATCATCTTTTGTCCTGGAACACCTGGTGCTTAGCAGGGACAAGGCAGTTCACAAGCACACCTGCTCATGCACACTACCTTTCGTACGTACGACTCCTTACAAGTCTCTAACTATTATTTTTGACCATTGCCTAACAATTGTTGCTGGTTTGTAAGTGCCCATTATTAAATTAAAGTCGAGAAAGGGAGACAGATGGTGGAAGAATTCAATAGTAGAAAACGGAAACTGTCTCTATCCAAGATTCCATTGTGCCCTTATACATGGGCACATGCTGGCAGAAACTGGTGCTTCTGCTGCGATCACTAACCGAGAGAAAATAGTGCCCACAAATGGCACAACAATGTGCAGTGTGATCTACAGATGGTCACTGCATCCAGTCAGTGTAGGAGCTGCTTTATATGCCACTATGAATTGGGTGGCAGCAAACACAGCTGGAGGAAGAGCAACAGAATCCATGTTATCAGTTGAGTGCTTTGCCTGGCTATTAGCCAGAAGGAATGGACCAAAAGAGACTATTGTTGATGAGGAAGCAGTCATTGGATTGTTTTCGGGTTTACCACTGCCTAGTTAATTCATTACACTGTGTAGTACTTCGTCTCATGAAATGAAGTCACCCCCGCCCCCACGCCTCAACCCCTTTTACAAAAGAAAACCTAAGTGGGATTTTTTAACACAAAAACCCATAAGCATTGAATTACATTTGAGGGAACTAACGAAAAAATCCAAATTTCCTTGATATGCATTTAGCATAGATCCTAATGAATAGCAACATTTAGATAAAAATACTAAATAAGAAATGTCTTCTTTGTGTGTCAGTCTGTGTACATGTGTGCACCAATGTGCATGTATGGGGGGGGGGTGTTTGTGAAAATCTTATGTCTCAAGCTCACTGGCTCACTAAGCAATGGCAGATTGATCCCCTGTCTGTTGACAGTGCTGTTAGGAAGTGCACATCCTGTGCGTGTGTTTGTGTGTATTTGTGTGTGTGTGTGTGTGTGTGTGTGCGTGTGCGTGTTGTGTGTGTGTGTGTGTGTGTGATTGTGATTATTTGTGTACATGTGTGCATGGGTCTGTGAGTGTTACACTCAAACTTCACAGAGTAATTATTGAGGTTAATACCACATAAATTATTAAACAACTAGCCACATTCAATCTGCTGGGGACTGAATGTCCCCCAGAATTGTGGATTTTCAGGAATGTCTGTCTGCAGACACCTGCATTTCTAACTTGAGTCGGTTAGAAAGACAGAACCAGGCAGCCAAATAGACACAGTGGGGAAAGCTAAACAGAAATAAGATGATGTTCAATTTCGGAAATGTTCTTGGACCAGTAAATGTGGTGACAGCAGCCAAGACCAAAGTGAGAATGATTTCACTATCACACACACACGCACGCGCGTGCACCCCCCCCCCCCCCCCCCCACAACCCACCCAACACACACACCCACACACACACACACAACACACACACAACACACACACACACACACACACACAACACACACACACCACACACACACAAGCACACACACACAACACACACACACACACACACACACACACACACACACACACACACACACACACGACACACACACACACACACACACGCACGCACACACACACACACACACACACAAACCAATCCTACCTCAAACCTGGATTGATCTTGTCCCAAAAAATAAGCTGAGTCACATGAATGATCGCAGTTATGTTTGATTTCCCCTCTAGCAGTCTTTTTGCCCGCATTATCTTTCCAGCTAGCCTCTCTCCAAACTAGCCAGCCTCTTTATCAGATAGTTAGCCTCTCTCCCATCTAGCCTCTCCCCAAGGGGAACATACCCTGTGGGACCCTGTGACTAAATCTTTTTTTCGTAGGATGGTAGGGGCAAGTAGGCCTCCCGCCTTTTTCGATTTGTCTGTGATTGGTTAGAATGGCTCTCCTCCGATTGGTTATGGTTAGGGTTAGGTTTAGGGTTAACCCTCACCCTAACCCTAACCATAACCATAACCCTAAACCTGACCCTAACCCTTTGCACCTGGGGAAGCTATTGAGATTGAGAAGCAAAGCAACAACAAGTATTTAACGTCAAACTGTATTCATCGTGATTTGATCACGGATCACGGAAAACGTAACTTTGAAATATAATCGTGTGTTTCATCTTGGTTGTATGTCTTTTCAAAACAAACCAAATATTTCTCAAACAAACTACTTTTCTCCTTTTTTACAATAGGCTATTCACAACATTTGTCTGTGTGTATTCTTGTGCCTGCCACACACAAAGAGCTGAGTTCTCAAATGCTGGATATGTTGTTATGTTATCATTATTCATGTTTTCATATAATTATAGCATTATAATGTTTACATTATTCTTATTTCCAAATATCTTATATCCTAGCTTGCCTAATTCCCAGTTAAAAAGCCTTTCTCCAAACTAGCCTCTCAGATAGCTCTCCTCTCTCCCAGCTAGCTCGCCTATCTCCCAGCTAGCTTGCCTCTCTCCCAGCCTGAAAGCCTCTCTCTCATTAAGTCTCCATTCCAGCTAGCAAGCCTCTCCCATAACTAGCTAGCCTCTCTCCAAGCTTGCTTGTTTTCTATCTAGTTTCTTTCCCATCAACATTCACTACTGCTCAGCTCACCCAAGAAAACAATGACCAGCCTGGAACATTTTATTTTCAAATATACACATTTTTTGGTTACACTTTGGAATAAATCATAAATATTGAATGACTCATTTATTAAGTATTAATGAAGCATAACCAAATATGCATTAGAAAGCTAGTCATAATCAGTTATACATTATTATATTATTTGATAATCAATCAAAAGATAATTTATGTACGTAATTTAAGTAAGTTAGTAATGTGTTAACAATGCCTATAAACACTCAAATAATACAGCACTTGAGGATTAGTTTAGATTAGGATAGATAGCATTATTGTTTGTGAACTCATCTAAAGTGATAACAATCTATGTCTTACTAATCATTTAAACATTGCATTTAAAGGCTAGAAAATAAATTTGGCAGTTGACCTACATATTAATTAGTAGTCAGGCGTATATAATCCTCACTTTATTTGAGTTCATAGAAAAGATCACTTATGGTTAATATCCTCCTGAACTCTTCATGAATGTAAGCAGTATTAAGTGTTTATAAAGCATCATTAAGACTTTGTAAATAGTTTTTAGGTCATCCACTTAGGCTGTATAAATGATCTTATCATCCATTTTCTCATTATCTTATTAATCATCTAAAACGGTATATGAGTTTTTAACTAATGAGTATTCATTTGGGAACAATGCTTTATAAATGCAGAATTCATTGAATTCCTGTTTGTTGGTAAGCTAGACGTGGTGTGTAGACTATTCTGGTTCAACACTGTTTGGGAGAAGGAAGAATTAGACGTGAGATTCTGCCTCAAGTGGGTATCAATCCTCCATAGAATAGTGTGGAAAAACTAAAATAACTCTGTTATTTTAGATTTTTTTGGTACCTCTCAATCCACTAATAGAAGCAGAGTCTCCAAGAGCTCAGATCAGCAAAGGGGAAAGTAAAAAGTCCACTGGGTCCTGTATAGCTCAACTGGTAGAGCATGGTATAAACACAGTCAAAGGTCTTTGATTCCCACTGTGCTTAGAATGTTTAGAATGTAGGCATTCACATTATTTTAAGATGCTTTGAATAAATGCCTCCAACAAATGGCATATATTTCACAAAAAAACCTAACCAAACACCCATATTCATGCACGAAACATTGAAACATTTGCACACACACAAACACACATACAGTCAAATGCACACACAGGCAAACATACCAAACTTTGGAATAATTATGTCTGGAAATCCTTCATGGAGATCAAAGCAAGCTGGATCCAATTTGGTCACGTTCATTAGAAGCCATGTTTAATGCATGTCAGATTTGGTTGTTTTGAAACCAGATAGCATGTTAATGATGTGTTGCCTTTATAAAGGCCTAAGAAGGATCCAGCTCATTTATTTTATCTGAATGGTGTATGTATAGGTATTACCGGTCTCTCTTTGTATCTGTGTCTAACTGCATGTATACTGTGTGTCTATCTGTCAGCAAGGAGTTTCTTTCCGGTTACTGAAGAGGAAGAGGAGGAATACTTGAGATATTAGAGTCTTCAGTGTGGAGCTGGGGGCGAGAGATTAGAATAGGACATGGTCTCTCTTAGACTCCTAATGCAAAACAGTGTGGGAAGAAAGCATGGCTGGCATACATGATATTGTTTTCATCCGTCTCTTGCCGGTTAAAGCCCTGTGTTACACAGAAAGAAAGGAAAAATACCCTCAATAAGTCATTACCGAGGACAAGAGACGCAGTGCAGCTCCCCATACTAGATCCAGCAGAAAATGTGCTTGACATTTGTCTTTAACAAAAAAAATAATCTTTGCACGTTATTAGGTGAAAAAAAACCTTCTGTTTTCCCCTGGTGGGTTTCCTCCCCAGAGAACCCCAGAGGAGCACCATGTCCTTTCTTAACAGGGTATATTTTTACAGCTAGGTACAAATAATCTTCAGTGTATGACCCTCCATGTCTCATAGAAATGAAATAAAACCAAAAACAGAGGTAAGCTATACGGTCTAAATTGCAAACAGACATATATTAAATATTGCTCTATGTTACCCCTGGTGTATGGAGAGGCATCTGACCAGGAACGGGCCAGACTTAAAGGACATCCCAGTCCAGTCACAGCCAGCGTACAGTTTACCCTGGCTTTCTAGTCTACTAGTCCTGAAGCTTTTCTGCACAGAGAGATCATGTAACCACCACATAGGGGGTCATTAGAAGCATGCAACCTTGACATCCTCTTACTCACTGAATGTGAATCATGCAGTCTTTGAGATTGTGTGAACGGTTAAAGGAATAACTGAATGTGAATGTATATCGGGATGTGACTTTGAATGTGAATGTGGGCGAGCCCTCGCCAACAGGCAGCCCCTGGCCTGTTGCTTGAGGTTGGGTTTTTAGGGATCTTTGCGCTTAGGCGGGCACCATTGAGATGCAGAACGAGGACTGGGGATAATGGAGTGTCCCACAGTGGCACAACGCTCCACACACTGTGTGCCAGTGCTTCACACAGCCACTCCCGCTGTAGTCTGCAACACACATCCCTCTCTTTCAACCCCAGGCTGGATCTAGCTAGGGGCCGGCCATCAGTGTGCGTGTGTGTGTGTGTGTGTGTGTGTGTGTGTGTGTGTGTGTGTGTGTGTGTGTGTGTGTGTGTGTGTGTGTGTGTGTGTGTGTGTGTGTGTGTGTGTGCATGTGTGTGTGTGTGTGGTGTGTGTGTGTGTGTGTGTGTGTGTGTGTGTGTGTGTGTGTGTGTGCATGTGTGCGTGTGTGTGCATGTGCGTGTTTGTGTGCATGTGCGTGTTTGTGTGTGTGTGTGTGTGTGTATGTGTTGTGTGTGTGTGTGTGTGTGTATGTGTTGCTGAGCAAGAGAAGAGGGGTTGTGTATGTGTGCGTATGCGTGTGAGTGTGCACGTGGTCATTAATTCATTTCTGAATCTTTTCAGTGAGTGTGTGAGTGTGTGCAACTTGCGTGTGTGTGTGCACCCATGTGTGCGTGGGAATATAGGAAACGTTGGCTGGCTAAGAGCTACGCTTATTAATGCCCTACAAACTAAGTGCGCTCTCGCTCTCTCTCCCCCTCTCCCCCTCTCCCTCTCCCTCTCTCTCTCTCTCTCTCTCTCTCTCTCTCTCTCTCTCTCTCTCTCTCTCTCTCTCTCTCTCTCTCTCTCTCTCTCTCTCTCTCTCTCTCTCTCTCTCTCTCTCTCTCTCTCTCTCTCTCTCTCTTCCTTCCCCCTGTCTATTTCCCTCTTTTTCTCTTTCTCTGAGGGGAAAGAGATGGAGAGCGAGGGGGGTGAGAGGGCATGAACAAAGCAGAATATGAAAGAACGTATACAGAGCATTTCTGTGCCCCTCCAGTAGTGAGGACTCCCACCATCTCCCAGCATCCTCCACCGTTTGATGCTGGGAGGAATCAATACGCTGTACGCTCACAGCCACAGCTCACTGTAGTCCAGCACCCCTCCACACAGCCTTTTTAAATAACAGCACGTAAACAAAAGTCCTTTTTGTAAAGTTTTGTAAAGGTTTTACAAAATGTGACCTGGCACCTTCACTGTAGATGTGACCCTCTCTAGATGAATTTGAACTCCTTAAATAATATTCCATAAAGAATGATAATTAATGGAATACGAATTTTCGCAGTGATTGTTTGCAATGAACTACAGGAAATAGTTGACTTGTATCTCTACACCTATTCCCTCGCTACAAAAATCAGTTAATGCATATTCAAATTTGAGGGCATTCTGTATGTCCTCTGCGCCTTCGGGATGACCATGGACATATATCAGGGGAACACTGGTGACAGCAAAAACCTGCATTTTATAAGAAATGGCACACAAAATTGGTGACATGTAAGCATTGTTGAGTGTTCTGACAGACTGAGCTCCCCTCTCATGATCAGCTACCTGAGGCTTAAACTGACAGACTAGGCTGTCAAACTGAGCCACGTCATCACAATGCACTAACATCATTATAAGCAGGTGATGTAGATTATGTTTTCCTTCTTGAACATTTTAACCTATTTATTTGTCTGAACTCATTTGAAGCCCCGCGACAAGCTACATTCAATTAAAACAAACAAAATGACCTTATGCTTTCAGAGTTTGCCACGTAGTACAGCTCACAGAAACCTTAATGACCTGAGCTTTGTTGTTTTTTGTCTACTAATAACCATTTAATAGCCTTGCTTTTCATGTCAAATTTAAGTACATTGATTAAGAACAGGATGCTAGGTAATAATGTTTAGCCTACTATAAAATAGCTGGACATGAATTTAAACATTGATTCATAAGCTTCCGATGTAGGTTCAGTCTAGGAAGCTCAAACTAACGAGCAGTCTATTCGATTTTGACAGACATTGGAAAAATATGGAATGCCAAAGCTCGTTTGCTTAGGCAGCACGTCCTGAGAAGGTAGCTCAGTTTGTCAGAAAATCAGCTTCAAGAACGATTATGGATATCAATTGGAAGAGAATACCATCACTGGTTGAATCGTTGGCCTTCAAAAACACAAGCAAAATCAAAATAAACAAAATGGTTCCAGTTTTCAAATGATGTGCGGTGGGTAAACTACCTCTCCGATAATTGGGTTATGAATAAATCCCCTCATCTTTTGAACCCCACATTCCCGATTGCGCGAGGGCATTCAGGGTGCCAACACATTCAAAATGCAAAAGACCTGCGCTAAAACTGAAGACTAAAGTTCAATTAACAAAACAATAGTGTAATGTACTGCGTGTTGATGCTATCATCATATGGTAATGTTGTAGGAAGCATGACCGGATTGGTGGGCTTTCTGAATAGGGTTCTCTGAGCTTCCGGCTGGTATGTAGTTGCCCTTCTCTTTATGTGCTGTTCAATGCCGTTGACAGCCTATTTTGCACTTGAACTGACTTATATTGAAACATAGATACTTACAAGTTACAGTACCTGTGGGAACTCTCTATTACGGCATTCGGTCATAAGTGATTCATAAGCCTTTAGTTAATGAGAAACTAATCATTAACAAACCATTAATAGGCATTTGTCAATGATTAATAAAGGCTACATTAATGCAACCTATTTTGCCTCCAGGTGTGTTGAAATCTACTGCACCCATTAATCATCTATGAATGTATCATTCATTTGTCAATGATTAGTTAATCGTTCATTAAAAGCTTATGTAGGACTTATGACGGGACGTTATTATGAAGAGTTACCATCGCGGGGATCAACAAAAAAGTATAATCCACAATGCAGTTAATGTTTCAGAGAATGAGATGATTGACATTGGAAGTAAAAAAATAGCATTTTAGTTGAAACATGATAGCAAATATGTGTGATGTGCGTGTGCGTGTGTGTGTGCGTGTGTGTGTGTGTGGGTGGGTGTGTGGGTGTGTGTGTGTGAACCGTCAAACTGTTTCCCTAAAAAAAAATGCAGACTGTAATTAAAATCCATATAGGCATTCACTCTGGAGGGAGGCATTCATTTCAAGCTCAAGTTCACATTCTCTCACACACATGCACACAAAAACCCACACAGAAAGCCTTTAAACTGTCACCATAACCTTGCATAAAGTACGGTGAGCTACCACCGTTTCTTAAGGCTGCCATTGTGCCGGTATCCTGGTGTTATTCTAATGCTTTAGCTTACACCAGCGGAGAAGGCCATAACTCTGTACGAGTGTGTTCTCCAAGTGAGTGTTAAGGGCCCGGCATAATGAGTCACCTGGGACGCCACATAAAGAGCCCCATTGCATCTGGCTGGGAGAGAAACGGCTTCCAGGATTATTTGAGTGGCTTTCGATTATTTAAAAGTCACTCTGACAGAAGTCCTTTCCAACTCCCCAATGTAATAAGACTTATGATGAGGCGATGTTGTCGTCTTCGTGGGTGGCTTCACCTCACTATCTCTCTGTTTGTCCTTAACTCTCTCTCTCTCTTTCCTTTGGTTACATTCTCTCAGTCTCTCACCGTCCGACTCTGCGGCTCTGCCCCTGTACAGTTCAGTAGGCTTCAATGGCAGCGTGCCGCCCTGGCTTTCGCACACTCCTGTGTGTTGAAGAGAGAAGCTTTCAAGCTGAGGCATCCGGCAAAGGGAGGGGGAAGGGAGTGTGGAAGAACAAAGCCATGTATACTGGCCAGACAGCGCTGGGCAAACAGCGAGAGACGTACCCAACCGGACCTTCCCTCAAAGTAACCCCCAGTCTAAACAGGCATGGAGACGGGAGTGGACCCTGAAGACGCCCCCAAATCTCCCCCCATGCCCACTATCCTCTCTTCCCCATCCCCAATACCAGGGGTTTCATTCAATCATTGTGGAGCCTCTTAACCAAGCATGCACACTCACAGGCATTGCGCGCTGTTTGCCGCGAGGCTAACAGGCCAGAGCGCAGAGGTAACCCATTGAGGATGCCAAAAGGTTTGCTGTTTCCCATGATAGCAGCCTCTCATTCTGGATAGAGGGTGAGTAACCAGGAAGGAATCTGTCCCTTTTCAATGGACACTGAAAGAGGTGGGGGGGAGCTGTGAAATTGTCACCAAAATTGAACTGTGTGCAAACAGGGGTGGTGGGTGGGGGGTGGGCGGTGTTATGGGGAGTGTTGGTCAGAGAGAAAGCGGACCCTGGAAGTAGAGCTCTTCTTTTTACAACGCCTCCCCTGCTGTCCTGCCCACATCGGTCTTGCCCTCCCTCCCTCCATCCCTCGACCTTTCTCTCTTCAGCCCTCCTCTTTATCAACTGTCTCTCTCAAATGAATGATCTCTCTCCCTCTCTCTTACTCGTCTCTTCCTAACTCGCTCTCTTTTTCTCTTTCGCTAGCTCTATCACTGTGATCACTATGAACAGGCCCACACTGTGAGGACGCAGGAACATTTTTGCACGCTATTCTCAGCGGGTATTAATTAGTTTTGCGCTTTTCTTGTCCAGTGACAGATGCTAAATAGTTTGGATGAGAAGGCGGCCATACACAGACTTCCAGCTATATTTACATCCCACAATGGGTTCCACTGCACAACAGTTTCATAAATATCTGAAAAATGTTTCCCAACTGAATTGTAAGACTTTTCTTTGAATGTTAATTTATATTTCTAATTAAAAACAAGAAAGGTTGAATCCAAATGATCCAAATCTATGTTTCAGGAAAAGAGTGTCAACTCACACACATTTCCCCCAAAACTTTTTTTTGTGTCTGTCCCAGGGGTTGCTATGCAGCAGCTTCAGTTTATGCAAGCATGCTGGGTGAATAGGGGGAGGGGGTAACTAATGTCCTCGAACCGATGACCACATTCTCAACAGGCTCTTCTTGTCCGCATTTGAAAAAAAACATTATGCTACTTCCTCAATACAATCAAACACAGTAGACTGCGCAAGCTGAAAGGCTCTAATATTCAACATGTGTTGTCAGGGGACGGGATCCTTAGCCTTTACTTTATAATAGCCTTTCAATAGGGGAGGCACAGCTGGGAACTGTTTGTTAACTAAAGAGCAATCTTATGTATACAAAAGCCATGGTCCTCAAAGATTGTCGGATCTTAATTCTGAAACATGTCTGACTACAGTCTCTCGGATAATTTGCCTCATTCTGAACGTGAAGGCCTGTCGTAAAGCACCCCAATGAAGAACTGTGGTTGCAGAAGAATGCTCTGAGGGAATATATCAGAGAGACATTTTGTTATCAGATTAAATGAAGGGAAAGTTTAAAGATCTATTGAGGTAGACACGGTCTGAGCAAAAGGGTGTGCAGGGTGTTCAGCAGGGTTAACGGCAGCACGCAAGATATGGGGGATGAAGAGAGAGGGAGACAGAGAGAAGATGGAGCGATAGAGATGAATATGAAGTGATATTTTTGGGGATACTGAACTGAGGTCGTGGAGTGAGGTTCAGTGTAATATGACATGACACAGCACTGTCAGAGAGTTTACACTGACTGACAGGACCCTGCCTCTCAGAGACATGCGCGCAAACACACACACACACACACACACACACACGTGCACACACACGCTCACACACACATACATAAAGACACACACACACGAACATACTCTCACAGGCCCACACAGCCACACACAAGCACACACACACTACACACATACATAAAGACACACACACACGAACATACTCTCACAGGCCCACACAGCCACACACAAGCAACACATACACATACCACAGACTCACATATGCACCCCCCACAAATCCAACACACGCATACCACCCAAACACACGCACAACACACACACACACACACACACACACCACGGCACACTAACCCTGTCAAACAAAGAGATGTAAAATAGAGACATCTGCCTTAGAGTGTTACTCTCCTCCAGTACCTCATCTACATTCTGTGCAGATCAGTTCAGAACGCACATTTGTGTCAAATGAAAGACGCTGTAATCGATCTCTCCCCGCCAAATGTCAAGCCCAATATGACAAAAACGCGAAGCGATTTATTGGCTGACGGATGCCTCTGCAAAGACTACTCCCCCATCCGTGAGCCACGCCTTCCCAAGTCCGTTGACTGACGGTGCAGTGGGCACGTAAGGTTAGAGTGTTACTCTCCTCCAGTACCTCATCTACATTCTGTGCAGATCAGTTCAGAACGCACATTTGTGTCAAATGAAAGACGCTGTAATCGATCTCCCCGCCAATGTCAAGCCCAATGACAAAACCCTACGCTGCCTTTTTTAAACCACTCTATTTGCCAGCAATATAAGGGAAGAGGATGTAACCACGCAGCTTAGCTAATCAAAGCACGCCAAGGTGCTCCTGTGCATCGCATCCTTCTCTAAAATTCATTTCATTCAGCTTATCACAGTAAATATGGCACAGAACACGAGAAAAGACTCGGGAATCAGAGCAGTGGTGGAGAATGAAATCATATTTGGGTGCACTTACAATACCTTTAAAAGCCTGAGTGATCTGTCCTCCCAGCAAGAGGGCTCTCCCATGGGGCCGGCAGCAGAGCTGGAACAGCTTGAAACTGCGTGTTTAAAAACCCTCAAACCAACCTAAAATACCAGATGCTTACGCTGTAACACACTGCAAAGTGCTTCCTCCCTCACTTCTTTCTGCAAATCGAATAACTGCCCAAAGACTGCTTCTCAGAAAAGAAATAACAGCATAACAGCATCAACGACTTTCTCTGTTGAATGCACATTCAGGAACTACATCTTTTAAGGGACATTAAATCCCTTCCTTCAATCTAGATTTAAACATAATTTTTATTAATAATTTCACTATTATTATTATAAATATTATTACTATCCAAGTACTACCCAATATTCTTAATTGTTATGCTGGTCAACATAATGAGAAACCTATTTTACTGAGTTGGATCCATGTAGTAATGAACAACAAATAGTTACAACTTTATACTATATATCTGACATGAGGTTAAGATGATTAAACTTGTTGTCATCATAAGACTAAATTCGCTGCTCATGAATATCATGGATGATTGTTCTCACTCTAAACCTCACTGACGGAATGTTATATTGGCATTAAAACCAAACAGGTATATACGTCCATGCTGGGGTATGGACAGCAATTATTGAATTTTTGAGCCAACATTTCTAGCCCTTACCCCTTCAGAACAAGGGGGAGGGGTAAGGGGAAGGGGTAAGGGGTAGAAATGGGATTGGGCCTTAAACTTCAGCATCTCCTTAAATATGGTGCCGTTTATTCGGCCTATTTCTGAATTTCCACAGGGTAAATGTGAATGATTAGGATACATGTGGTCCTGTTTTAGCATACCAACATAACCTCATTTTGGCTCCAAAACAAGCAGATATTCAAATGCATACCACCAGCTTTAAACATTCATGTAATTTCCCCTGATATATTAAATAGTATCATACAACTATTATTATGATTCATTTCATTATATAAAAAAAACATTGTGTCGAATTTGCAGCAGTTTAAAACACTGAAAGTGTAATACAAAATGTTAAACTAAAGGCCAGACATTAAATACATACAATTTCCCACACGCATTTTACAAGTGTATAATACTTTGCCAAAGTGCTCTCTTACTGGTATCTGAAATGGCAATGTGCTTCACATTGCATTTCTCATTTCATCTGTAGTTATTCTCTTTGGAAGGGGGTATGATAACAACTTTTATATTTGGCATTATTAAAATGAAACTCAAACTTTTGGACAAGCACTGTGCTTTGAATCGAGCTATGTAGAAATGATTGCCATTAAATCTTGTCTAAGCATTTTCGTGTTTCATTCACTTTCAAGTGAACCGCAGAAGAGAAATTAGGTTTAAATGATTTACAAATTCACATTTACAGCAACGTCTACAATGTTTGGGGATGTTGTTCTAAAGATGTGATGTCGGAGTTGGAAGTGCTTATAGTGTGCCATATAATAACTTAAGGCTTTGCTGTTTGTACGCTGTGATCATTTTACTAATCAGCCTGCTATGCATGTCTTGCTGCATGGCGCCCTGCTGGGTGGCCACTTCTACCACACTATAATCCCAACTCCTCGCCATCACTTCTCATATGGTTATTTTTCCGGCTCTTATCTGCTCTCAAAAAGCCGCTCTCTATAACAAAATGTTTTTAAAAGCAGGCATTAAGAAGCTTAGCTCGCTGCAGTGCTTCACCAGCCAAAAGGTCGCTCTTGCAAATTGGGTTCATTAATCTTCAAGTGTACGTTCCTCCGATGGGACAATCTTCATACACGGACGAAGATTAAAAAGGGAAACATACTCGTAGATTAGTCTAGAGAGAGAGAGAGCGACAGAGAGAGAGAGCGAGAGAGAGAGAGAGAGAGAGAGAGAGAGAGAGAGACAGAGAGCGAGAGAGAGAGAGAGAGAGAGAGAGAGAGAGAGAGAGAGAGAGAGAGAGAGAGGAAGAAAAAGAAGAACTCTCAGAACGATAAAGACTCTCCAGTCTAAGATGAGAGTTGGCTTCTCTGAAGTCAGATTGCCAGCTTCACTCCTATCTGAGTGAGAGCCTGGGCAGCAGTCATCGGAGATGGGGTGGGGTAGGGGCCGGGGCAGGGGGATATACGAGCCCAGTTAGGCCGAGCTATGATTATACCATCACAGATGATTACGGTGAGGATTTCTTCTGACTGAGTGCCTGACAGAACCTCTCTCTCTCTCTCTCTCTCTCTCTCTCTCTCTCTCTCTCTCTCTCTCTCTCTCTTCTCTCTCTCTCTCCTCTCTCTCTCTCTCCTCTCTCTCTCTCTCTCTCTTCTCTCTCTCTCTCTCTCTCTCTCCTCTCCATCTCTCTCTCTCTCTCCTGTCTCTCTCTCTCTCTCTCTCTCTCTCTCTCTCTCTCTCTCCCTCTCCCTCTCCTGCTTTTTATCTCTTGCTCCGTCTCTCATTCCCTCAATCTTTCTCTCTCATTCTCTTTCTCTCATTCTGTCTTTGTCATATGGTCTCTAAAGCTCAATTTTCTCGTTCTTTGGAATCATGCCAATTTTCCAACAGGGCTAGAAAAGACAAAGCGAAAAGAACGAGAAAGAAAGAAAAAAATAAAAGGAAGGAACGAAAAATACTTAATTAAGTATGAAAGAGAAAAAAAGGAGCTAAGAAAGAAGGTAACTAAGAAAGGAAAAAAAAAAAGACAAAGAAGAACTAGGAGTCCACCCAGGGAAGTGGACGGAGGAGGAGGGAGGTCTTGGCCGCTGGGTCTGAGCAGCGGTAAGGAGACCTTCCAGTGGCTGCTACTTGAGTCTGGAGAGCCCTACTCAGAGACAGCCGGGCCCCCTGCCCATTACCTTCCAGGCACACTGACATCATGCTGATGGAAGAGCCCAGCAGAGAATACAAAGATGGATGATGTACTGCATGGCTAGCAGGTCCCTTTATAATCACTGTGTCTGTGTGTGTGTGTGTGTGTGTGTGTGTGTGTGTGTGTGTGTGTGTGTGTGTGTGTGTGTGTGTGTGTGTGTGTGTGTGTGTGTGTGTGTGTGTGTGTGTGTGTGTGTGTGTGTGTTTGACTGTAAGGAGTGTGAGTGTGTGTGTGTGTGTGTGGATGTTTGACTGTGAACAATCTTACACATCACTTCCAGTCAACAGAGAGAGAGAGATGATATATAATAATAGAGGTGATCATTTTAATCAAGTGTCGTATTTATAGGAGCGGCAGGAGCCTTGGGGGGAGAGGAAGAGCAGTTGGCTTAACTCCCTTATTGCCAAATATGTAGTAGTAGTAATAGAAGTAATAGTAATAGTAGTTTAAACATATACCTAAACATGTGTTTTTTTCATCACATTAATTACTGTTCTTCTACCCTCTATTAATTTAAACAGGCTAAACACACTTTCACTTTATAGAATGGGTTCTAACCTCGAAGTGGCCACGTCTCAAGTAGTTACGTTCCAGTGATAATGATAACATTATCACGTTCTAAGTTTATACAAGTGGTCTTTTAGAAAAGTATCCTTACATCACATTACTTCTAATCATTATCTTGCGCCCGGGTACCCATGTTGAAATCTCATTGAATGTCTGCTTAAATGCAATCTTGGCTCTACTAATAAACATAATCCAAATGTCATTCATCCATTTTGCCTTGACAAACAGTCGTGTCCATCCAGATGGTGTTGTAGTTTTTTGCTCTCTGTTCCGCGATCAAAATGCTCATCAATTATGAATTACTCATAAATGACTTATCAACTCTTTGCCCTCATCTCTGTGTTTGTTCTCTCACCACCACCCCCCCCCCCTCTCTCTCTCTCTCTTTCTATTTCTAGAATGGTCCATTGCATCCGATGCAAGGCCAGTGTTTTGGTCCAGTCCACCCCGGAGCTCTTTTGTTGCTCGGAAATTTCCATTTGTTAATGTTTCATGTGCGGTGTGTTTTACTCCTCTCACTTCTATATTTAGATGTCCAAACAGATCACAATTATAGCATTGTATACCATAGCTGGATTATAGATGGCTTTATAAGGATATCACAAGAACGAATAACACAACACAAATAGCCTCATACCTGCCATGGTCTAGAAACTAAAAGGTGGGCTATGTGCCGTTTAGTGGCACTGATCTACGCCTAAACAACATCATTAGGAGAGCTTTAAAGAGTCTAATAAAACCAAACCCATAAAGCCTGGCTGGGATGATCAGAGGAGGCACAGATGGGATTTGATGCAACTCCAGACTCCAGTCACACCCCTGTCTCACTCCTGTACACACTCTCTCTCTCACTCCCCCCACACACACACACACACACACACACACACACACACACACACATTCATTGAGAATACTTTATTTCATATTCTGCCCAGAGGGTGTGTAATGGCGGCCGTTATTAAAGCAGGTAATTGTCTTACAGTGGTGGTGGTGTTATTGGATCCCGGGGCAGTTCTGCAGACCTAATCGGAGGCAACTAGATGTAAAGTCGCTGAGCGGTGAAATGGGGAGCAGGGCTGAGCAGACACACAGAGGATGGTATCAGCATCAAAGGCAGTCGATAGCATTGTGCTGTCTGTCTGACCCCGTTGAATGGCGCTCAGCCCACCTGTTACCCTATCCCCGCAGGGAATGGCACTGCTTCTGCCCCACATCCCCGCCACCACCCCAAAGCCAACCCCATCTCTATCCTCCCGTCTCCTCCTGGAACCCGACCCTCCTGGTTCTGAAGGGCGAGATTCTGATCAAGACACGCAGGCAGCGCCTCCCAACGCACCAATGCCGCCATCAAAGAGACTACCGCAGAGGTAGGGAGGAACAGGTAGGTGCTGGGAGACGCATGGAGCAGCCTCTCTTGTGGCTTCAACAATAACCAGACAATATAAGGTTATATATCCAAGATGAGGTTCCCGGCCATTGTGGTGCTATAACAAAATCCTAAAATGACTGGTTGTAGGTTTCAGCTCTTGTTGTTGTTGTTGTGAGACCAACACCCAAAGGAAATGCAATCTGTGGTGGAAGGTAATATAGTGCCCTTTTTTCCCCCACTCTATTCATGACGTCTCTTAGATGTATCACAAGACCCAATGATACACAATACAATAAGGATAATTCGTCTTGGTGACCCCATCTGAACAGTAGATCCTGTTGTGGGCTCTCCTTCCTGATTGCCTGAGTGCTACTGGGTCCACTCTGGTTTTACATACACTAGTTTGTGTTTACAGAAAACTCTGTGGTCCCCGCCGCTACAATCTCACATTTACTGCACGTCCTTGAATAAGGTGATATTTCACAGCGATGACTTTGATAAAGAGGCTTCATCTCATGCAGATTAAAAAACAGGTGGAAAAAACCCACAGTCACCGCACAATAGTTGGGTGATTGACAATCGAGATGACGAAAGTTTACCGCAAGAAGTTTTAGGAATATGATTAGTGGCCTGTCTGTAGGTTTGCTGCTTTCTTTTCAGAATGACTAACACTGGGGTATATAGATATAGTGTTGCCTTAAAAAACGATCTCTATGATAATCCAGGGAAATAAAATAGAAATAGAGTTGAGCTGAGTGGTTCAGACCATCGCGAGGGTTGTTTTGGATTAGCATTTAATTTCGAGATGGCTGGCAGAGACGTGTTTACATTGTTGTTTCTAACAAATGCTGTCATGGGGAGTAGCAAGGGGCTGACAAAACTTATTTTAGGAGGGTATATTATAAATCCCTTGACAAGGATGCACAAGCACTTAATCATGCAGGGAAAATACATCCCACATCTAGCAAACAAAACCAAACAAAAATAATAATTGTCAGTTTGATTTGATGAAATTAGACGACAATGAGATGAGGATGAAGCAATGAGTCAGACAGAAATTAAATATTAAAATTCATTATAAACGTCTGTTGTCTTAGACCGTATTGGATGTGGACATACACACATAAGAGATGGTGAAAAGCAAGACTGCGTGCTATGGTTATTTGAGTGTTAAACACTTTCTATTAAATCTTATGGCACAAATTGTACTTTATTTTGTTATTTATTGTTGCATCATATGTTTTATTATGGAAATCACATTGACCTCCAAGATTCTTTTGCTATAACATACAAATGCACCATACAAATAAAGTCACATTGAATCAGAGATTCCTGTCTCTGTAATTAAACCCACACCAACCCAGGAACACAAGTAATTCTAGCCTCACATTCAGCCTATTATCTCTGAAGTCCTTCTCCTTCACAGCGTCATTGGGAGTCCACTTCAGCGCTTCCCGCACAAACACAGTTCATTTACTTCCTGTCCAGCTGTGCACAGTGTGAGTGTGAGCCAGGGCTGGCTGTAGGAAGACGGGGGGAGGAGTAGGGGGGGGGGGGGGGGGGGGCTGAAGTGGTGTCTCTACCCTGCGGTCAGTGCTCTTACCCCAGCCAGCTGGTGCCATTGGACGCCCCCCCCCCCCTGGTTCGGACTGGAGAGGTGAAATTCCTCAGAAGGGGCCTGGACTTGGCTAATAGTTAAGTTCTTCAATTCAAAGCTTTGGAAGCTGGGGGGTGGGTGGATTTTACATGTACAAACACACATGCACACATACAAACACACACACACACACACACACACACACACACACACACACACACACACACACACACACACACACACACACACACACACACACACACACACACACACACACACACACACACACACACACACTGTTATGCACTCTTGACACACATGAGTAAGCAAGCATGCTCAGAGCTTGGTTGCTCAATCTTTGGCAGCTGTGCAATTAAACACGGATAAACATACAAACACATGCAAAAATAACTATGGGGAAACATGATGACTCACACTCAAAATGTGTACCATACTTTTGGAAAACTGTCGCTGCAACTTATTTCCGGAGTCGCTTATAGGTAGGTTTTCCAAACACAAAAACATAAAAGAAAAAAAATTGTGCCGTTATTTTCTGTGATTTGAAGTTTGGGGGGTTTTGAAGTTCCTTAGGACATCACGAAGTAAAGCCCATATGCATCTACATTAGAGGTTTTCGTAGAAAAGATAAGAAGAAATAAGAAGTGAAATTCATATGACAAAGAAACGGACATCAGAAAAGACAGTTTTCCACAATGTGCTCAGTCCACAAACGATAATTCAAAGCCTCTGAATGAATTGCTTGCTAAATAAAAGATGCCTTGTTTTCTAAACCTGTCAAAAAATTCAGGCTTTTACTAAAGCTTGAATCTGCATTATTTCTAATTACTCATGGGCGTTTACTCAAACCATCAGTTGACGTGGCCTCAAGGTATATTGTTCTTTCTAAACAATTTCATTACAGTTCATGCCAGCATTGGGCAGTACATACTGGGTTTTGGGCAAAGTTGTGTAAAATATGTGGCATAAACTACGGGAGTGGCTTATTACGGGTATTTTTGAATAAAAACAAACCCATTTATTGCTTATAGAAAATGCGGCATATACTGTAGAAAAATATGATATGCTCCATCTTGTTGTTTGTGTCACAAAGACCATAGCTTCTCAGGGGTCACTGCAGAACAACACTCTCCCTAATGTGTGAAAGCATCTGTACAGGCCGTAAAATAATCTGTCTATGAAGAGAAAAACAACAAGTACATCCAACACCTATGACATTTTAACGCTTTTATGATTAGTGTTCATGTTCCATAGCGATGGCGTGATACGCTGGGGATTATAGTTGTTTATAGTTCCGCTTTATTTAAGCCACGATATCCATCCACAAATAACATACAATTTACAGTTTTCTTCGCGAAAGCTTAGTCATCCAAGTAAAGAAAATGAAGCTTGTAAGTTTTGAAAAACAGTACATCAGACAAAGCAGGATTCGTCGATTGGTAAACTATTGTGGGTAACATCATCAATCGAATAACAAACAGGCCATTCGTACACCCTGTTCTTGTTGGAAAATGTGACCCATTCAGTTGTAATTCAGGAAGACCCGTTGATTGAACCCACCTTCTCTCCCCTTCATGGAATGAGCGATATGGAGCTTTAGGAACAACACCATCACTGTGAAAGAACAACAGAAAAACGGTATATGGTGTTTACTCTAAGCACAGTGGCACACTTCTTGAAGTATTTACATAGGGACTAAAGAAGCACAGCCATGTCTTGTTGGCAGACCACAGGCCCAAGGCGGCAGGAATTAAATAAGCAGGCCCTTTCAGCTCGTCCTGGGGGAGTTGTTGTACTCCTCACAAAACCACCTCAAGGAATTCAGCACGAAAGGTCAAAGGCAGGAGTCTCCTTTATACAAACACCTCTGCAAAGGGGAGTTTGTTTGCATGTGGTCTTAATGTATGTAAAGCTCTGCATAAGAGCTGAACACAGAAAGGGAGGGAGGGAGAGAGAGAGAGAGAGAGAGAGAGAGAGAGAGAGAGAGAGAGAGAGAGAGAGAGAGAGAGAGAGAGAGAGAGAGAGAGAGAGAGAGAGAGAGAGAGATAGAGATAGAGATAGAGAGAGAGAGAGAGAGAGAGAGAGAGAGAGAGAGAGAGAGAGAGAGAGAGAGAAGGAATTAGAGAAAGGGAGAAAGGGAGAAAGGGATGGAGAGGGGGGGCACAGAGCTTACATAGAAACGATTCTTGCACAAGGACAATCCTATCACTTTTCTACTTGTTATGGTCTAACAGAATTGAATCACAGCCTGTTAAGACTTACTAAGAAAAGCAGTGCTGCTGCTTCATGCTGACTAGGGATTAGTATTTGGAGTCGGTGCTATCAGATCTATGAATCCCATCTCCCCTACTCGCTTCAGTCACTATCTTTCACATCAGACCTCTCCTTTGTGCACCTTATGAAAGCCAGGTCATTACTACATATCAGCAGTGGAGCGAGATGGCCGCGGTGATCAAACAGACGGACAAATCGCCAGAGTCAGAAACAGACATTTGTTGCTCACGCGTCTTGCGCTTTGATCTCCCACTCCGTCAGGACACCAGAGGCTCAGGACTTGAGAGAGGGTTTCGCAGAGAGCTCCTCTCCCAGTTCACTCTGTTCCTCTTTTTGGGACCGCGTTGATCCTCACCAAACGCGGTTGACAAGGGCGGCAGTGGTTAGAGGGGCATCTCCACACCCACAGTTAGTTAATAGGTAATGAAGACGGCGGCCAGGTCTCCGGCTGGGGGGCCGGCTGGGGGCTGATCATGACTTGGAGGATTTTCTACCTTTTCAGAATAACAAAAAACGACACGCACGCACGCACACGCACACACACATGCACACACACGCAAACCTCTGCATGATGAAGCCTAATCAGGGACACAGCGAGGGGTATTGCCAAACAACAAAGGCGTGATTATATGTTGCACTAGCCTGCCTGCTCGCTTATGAAATGCAAGACGCATGCAGGGAAGTAATGGCAGAACTAGATGAATCCACCTTGTAATCTCCCAATCTCGGGTCCATGTTTGTTAGCTACACACTGCGGGGAGGCTTGTGACTTTGCGGGTGGACAGGCTTAGGCATGGGCACACAAGCCCTATGCATTCCCTCAACATGCCCATGTGCACATTCGCATACACCTGTACAGTGTAGCGCAAGCGTGCACATAAAACCCTATATGCACACACACACAGACACACACATGCACCAATGCACACAGTATGAGGAGAGATGGTTTTCAGAGCATAGTAATAACAGATAAGTGGCCGCTGTGTGTCCAAGCTGTCAGCCATGGATCATCTCATTTCCTGACCAGGCTGGTCCGATCCGCCCCCTGTGTGTTATTACAAACGGCCGGGATCATGTGACAGGGGAGCGGAGCTAATTGAGGGTGCTCTGTGGGTCTCCCCAGCAGGAGAACAGTGGGGGCACTGTTTGATCAGCCGTGCCTGATACCCCAACCTGCCTGCTCCCATGGAACCCGGGAAGGGGGATTACCGGGCTGTCTAGGCCTACGGAACCCGACCATGTCCCTGGTGAACGAGAACAGCTAGATTAGCTCGTTCAGGACTAGGGGGGGGAACACCCCCGGACCCCTCCTTGAAACCTCCCCATGGTGGGAACCCAAGCAGGGGCGGCATTGTCTCCGTTCACCAGTCCCTGTTTATTCAAAGTAGGTACCTAGTCAAGTTTTATTTATATACCCGCCTTTCTGAACAAGCAACAAAAAAGTGCTTAAAAGTGCAGAAAAACAAAGCACAATCGATAACAACCTGGGAGGTTTCTCGGTATGGCCATTTACTATTGAGCCATTAAGAGGACCTTTCCATCCCAAGTCACTTACAGTGCATTCAGAGGAAGAGCATCAAGGAGCACGTATGAGTTCCACGGCATCTCGCTGTGGGCTTGGAGGATCGAACCCAGCAGCTTTTAGCTGGGAGTCAAATACTCGCAGCCTCTGCACTATCCTACCTGATAATTCCACCCTTCCTGGTCCCAGCGCTGCCCGCACCACCCTCCCTTCAGCCCATCCGCCCCCCTGATCTTGCCTTTCTGTCTCACTGTCCTTTGATGCGTCCGCCGATAGGA
>OLKM01000014.1:692756-702756 GCA_900291075.1 Melanogrammus aeglefinus
TAGGATGCTTCCACTGTGTCTGCTTTAGTGTTTAATTGCCATCAGAAACGCAAAATAAGGATTTGTCGTGACCATAAGGGGGCTTGTAGTGGTGGAGCAGTTCTGATGAGACTCTCTGCTTTCCAGAGCAAAAATCTGCAAGAGCTAATGAGGAGAGGGACATGACTGTCCACCCAATGGATTACAGAGATTACCAGTGGTCCCCGCCCCCACATCTCTGACCCAACCAGGAAGAGGGAATGGCTTAACTTCTCATCCCTTTAGAGGACGGTGTAATTAACAGGCTCTGATGAGCAACTCATTCTCGGAAGACAGAAGAACGGGATTGGCCTGGTTTCGAAACACCACGCCACATGTGTGTATGTGTGTGTGTGAGTGGGTGTGTGCGTATGTGAGCGTTGTTCAGGTGTGGACGTATTTGTGTGTGCATGTACTGTATGTGTGTTTACAATAGGGTGCATTGACTATTGTGTCTATCTCCATGTGTCTCCTCTCATTGTAATGGGCGCCAGAGAGTGACAGTGTGAAATAAATATGACAAAATAACAAAACGAGAAAGATGGAGATGAACACAAAAAAAAAACACCTGCCAAATATGTGCCTCATCCCCTAAGCCTGGATGTCCTTGAGAGAAACCTTGGAAACGTTCCTCTCCCTTGATTTCTGAAGCATCCTTTATAAATAGCACATCAGCTATTAAATTATTGAATGTATTTCCCAAGCAACTATCAAGGCAAATTGTCTGCTTTTCATGTGGCTCTCAAGCAGGGAAATAACCCCTGCGTTCCTTATGGTGGAACTTTCCCGAACCAACACGCGCAACATTGAATAATTCGCAAGAAAATCCCGGGAGGAAATGGAAAGAAACCATTCGTTTTATCAGCGCGGCTAATGGGATAGCATAGGAAATGGAAGATTGCCACCGTTGATGTCAAGAAAGGCAGCCTTGCGTTTGTTTGTGCTCCCCTGAGGATACGTTTAAATGAGACTATCTGCTTTATTTCTGTCTCCACCGATGACGCTCACCCACGCGGCAGCACATGGGAAACAGCATCACATCCGGAGCGTTATGTTTAGTAACAAAACGCTTGCATCGTCATGCCGCTGACCCAGATCATCATTTATGGATGCTGAGATGGAATTCTGACGCCACAGCAAATCCATGGGGCAAGAGTAGGTGAGTTAGAATTAAAGTGTCCAAGAGGTTTTTGGGGTTTATGTCCCAAAATAGAGCCAGAGTAGTATTTTGTATTGATACGAAAGTATGAAACCAAACTTCTAGAAACCTTGAACACCTTTAAGGTGTATCTTACCTGAAATTAAGATTTGATAGCTGTTAAAATAGAGGGCAGGAAAGAGGGAAAGTGTGAGAAAAGGTGCCCTCACTCTCTGCTCCCTCCCTGCCTACATTTCTATGCCGTTGATAAGTGCATTTTGCACATGGGCAGATAAGATGGATTCCACAAAGAAATCCTGGAAAATATGCACTGATTGGTCAGAAATGTGTCGGGAGTGATCTAAAATCAAATTAGTCTCGTACTGAGCGAGGCAGAGTCAACTCAAAATAGATAAAACAGTCTATTCACTCATTCATAGCTGACCAATGGCTCTTTCAATTAGACAAATAACACAAATAACCCCCAAATTATAACTCTTAAATCTTACCTTCAGCACCTCCATACTTCATCAAAAAACATGCATCCTTCATCATTGTTGATACTGAGGCCCCATCCACACGAACCCGGGTATTTTTGAAACCGAACTTTTATGGACCCCGGTTAAAAAAAAAATTGCGTCCACACCACCGGTTTGATAAAAAATAACTCCGTCCACATGAGACCGCAAATCCGCCTCAAACGTGCATTCCAAAGCAGTAGGTGGCGATAGCACTCCAAACAGGAAGGCCATTTAGCCAATCACAAGGCTGGAAAAATTCATACCGGAAAAACAACAATGGCGAACCGAGGCCGGGCAGATTCCTTCGTGTGGACGGACAGCGAAGTTGAGTTACTTCTCACTGTTACTCATGAATTTAAAATAAGCAGAATTCAAGAAAATGTGGATTGGGAGTCGTGTCAGTCCAAGTACGGCGATATACTAGCTCTGTTTATTGAGCAGTACCGTGAGACGTCCTCCGACGACTTCCCTCATCGAAAAGAAGAAATAACCAGGCCCATCATCACGAACAAATTAAAAGCAATACGGATGAAATATAGGGGAGCAGTGGATAAAGGTCGCAAGAGTGGTTTTGGGAGAGTCGTGTTTCTTTATTTTGAGCTGTGTGAGCAGATTAGTAATTGTGTGAGACACACACACAGCGCTGTCAAGTTACTTAATAGCAGTATTTGGGCTTCCATAATGCAACTCCGTCAGCTGGTCACGTCGAGAGTGATACATTGGTCTCCATGGATACTACTTATACTGTTTACCGTCGCACAGTGTGACGTCAAACAATGTCGACAAGGAACCAAGAAACTGCGGTTTTCCTGTCCACACGTGACTGCTGAAACCGGAGTTTTCGAAAAAGTTCACCCTGGACTCCGGTTACAAAAAACTCCGGTTTCAGGAGCCGACAACTGCGGTTACGTGTGGACGAACGGCGAAACCGTGTAGAGAAACACACGGTTTAAAAAATACCCGGGTTCGTGTGGATGGGGCCTGAGTCAATCCCATTGAAACCTCAATTGGGGTTATCTACTTTGTAATCACATGTGACCCCTTGCAAAAATACATTTTTCTCTGTTATGGAAATTACAACAGGAGCAACCAGGTTCATCCGAGGTTTAGTCTTTGTTGCCAACATATTGAGAATCAAATCAGCAGACAAAAGTCCTTTTAAACATAGCATGAAACAATTAACCATTTAAAAATAAACCTGTCAGATGTCACTCATCTCGGATAAACAAACAAAAGCCAATAGACTTTGAAATGTTTTACCAGATAACTAATCTTCCCCAAACCGTGTTTAAATCATAATAATCGCTTCTCGCTTCGACATGCTTCTGCCCGGCCCTGAAATCCGGCAAGCTTTATTTTTACTATAATTTACTATACTTAATGGGTTGAATATTATCTATTTTATGTGCAATTTCACAGAATTGCATAGCATTATAGGCCTATTCACTAACCTGGTTGAAGAAGCACAAACCAGCAGAAACCTTAAGCAAAAATGCAGTAGACAAAGTTGAGAAGTAGATTGCATTTTAGCAGACCTATGTCTTCAATGCTTGGGGAAGATAAACAAATAGTAAGAACAAGCAACTGCCGATTTTTGAGTATTATATCTAAAGCCACCAGCAGAAGATAAACAGAGATTTGATCTAAACCTGTCTTTTTGAAACCTGTGTGATATCTTAATATCTTGTGTCAGACCCTTAGCCAAACGTTAACACCTGCTGGTGTTCAGTTAACAAAAACAAATACCCCACCCTCCGATCAATGTCGTTCGCTCAGAATATTTGCCTTTGTTCACCTAGGAGAACGCTGAAAATGGGTATGAGAAAATAACAATGAAACATCACGTACAGAGAACACCGTTGACCCAAACGGCACCACAGGGCACCTTGAGGAGCGACATTAAAGGGGAGGTATATTGTTCATCAAGATGGCTGTATGCTAATGTATGCAGTTGAGCCGTCATGGTACGACGATGAGAGCGTAGGCCTTGACTGCCCCAGCAGTGATTTGGCACGTCAAATAAAACCTTGATGACTTTATTTTGACCAAGCGATCAGCATCAGCGATTTGATCAGAGGACTCTGAAAATACAAGATGCCAAGCTTGTATTTTGTATATTGGAACTTTTGGTCATTGGCAACATTCAGGGGCATGTATTTTTATGTGCTTCCTGGCGTTAAGTGAGACCCTCCAAACAATAGCTCTGGGGGTTGGGGATGGGACTTATCAGTAAGCTGATTGGGGGAGGAGGGTTGGGTTGTTTGCTAGGGGGTGTTGGTGGAGGCCCTCTCAAAAGACCGAGAGTCAAGTGTTGACTACACTGAAAATAGCTATCCTGTTAATATGATATCATGATCTGTAGACTCTGAATGTCCTCACATGGCACGATGACAACTCGGTCGCTGTAAAATAAATGACAACCTCTAGCGATTGCCAGATGAGGATAAACCATCTATAACATCAAAGATGTAGTTTAGTGTTAAACCTAATTGATAGTCACCTTGTGTACACCATGGAAGCCGGTGTGAACTGCACGTCCGAGCCAAGGCTACGGCGCAATGGTGACGATAAATGCCATGGTCGTGCATGAACATTACGAAGGGATTACCACGGCAACTCCCCCCCCCCCCCCCCCCCCCCCCCCCCCCCCCCCCTCCGACCCACAATGAGCTCATCCAGTCTGGGAGAGGAGGGGGCATCTGATTACCCCTTAAACGTCTGGACTGAGGCCATTATGCTCGCCATACCATTACAACTAGCCGTCCTCTCTGTGTTATCAGTGATAGCAAGCCAGCTCAGACTAAATTACTGGCTACAGCAGAGACAGACGGCCACTAAACACAAGAACAATGAAGACAAACTAAACAAATATAGACACAAAATGTATTAGCCTCTCATCTCTCTTATTTAAGGTCTGGAAGACATCAATAATTAATAATAATATATAATAATATATGTTGAGTACCACTCACATATTTAAATACACCATTCAGTTGCATTGTTCGATCAATTAACCTTTTTTCCACAGAACAATTATTGTTGCAAAACGTGTATGGAGCCATTAGTTACCTGGTACTCTACCCCTCTAAGCTCCAAAAGGTAGAATGGTCCTACCAATATCAAGAAGATTAGTACACAGCCATTTTCTTTAATTTGTTGGGTGTGTCGCTCCAGTCCCCACTGGTTGATTAATCTTCATTTAGGCCTGAAGTCTTCTATCTATAAGCAAAAGTAAAAAATAAACATAATATTAAATGAATACCGGTTAGGGTCAAATCACTTGCACTTTCTCGTATAAGTGTAGTAACATACACACACGCCTACAAATTAAAAATAAAATACCTGCACACACATAAAAATGTGTAGTGTTCATTAGTCATTTTGGCGTAAAAGCTCCGTCAGCATTAAAAAACCCAAACATGGCTCATCTAAAAGGAGGCTTTTCGCTGTGATAGAAATAGTGCTGGTAGGCAATACCTCACACACATGCACCCACATACACACGCACACAAACACACACAAAACAAAAACATACACTTCCTCTTTATCTAAATCTGTGGCACGCTTCTCTACAACCGCCCTCTCCTTGATTACAGTGAGTGATAAAGCCGGCAGAAATTAGCCAATCGAGCGGTCGCAGGGTGAAAAACCCAGCAAGGGGGGGGGGGGTGTATGATGTGTGGGGAGGATGGATGTGGGGGGGGGGGGGGGGTAAGGAGGAAAGAGAGATGGGAGGGGAGACAATGAAAAAAACGCAAGCTGATTACATAAAGATGTGCCAGGAGCATTGAGGCGGTTGAAGGGTGAGGACAACAGAGGATAGAAGGAGGGTGGAGGGGACAAAGGGAGACGGAAAGAGGAGGCAGGGGGAAGGGTGATGGGGGGGGGGGTGGCAGGGGGAGGGGAAAGAAAGCCGCCAATACATCAATATTTACTCCCTCCTCCCATACAAGGGCATTGGGGTGATAACATGCACACACAGTCACAATCACACAGGCCAATGGTTTTGTGTGCGAGGCATTGGGAGACGCGACGGCAGAAAGAGAGGACACGATCAAACAGGAAAAAGGAAGGGGTAAAGAAATGGGGGAGAGAGAAAGCGTGAAAGCAAACAAAGCGAACAGCCACAAACAGAAAATGCAGAGAGCAGCAAGGGGGGGGAAGAGAGAGATATAAAAGATGTGACAGAGGGCGGGAGACAGTGAAAGAGTTTTAAATAGAGGGAGAGAGGAGAAAGCTGGCATAGGTCAGCTGGGATAAGGATGGTGAAGTGCTGGTCTTGATTACAAGACCAGCTTTTATAGATTCTTTCGTTGGAGGCCGTACACATTTCACAGCCACAACCTGTAGATCTATCCCCTCGTTTGCTGCCGACACAATCAGTCTGTGAGCAGATGGATAACGCACATGCACCCACGCACACATACACACACATGCATACTCATACAGACACACACAGACACTGACATGCACTAACACACAAATTACATCACACACACGCACACACACACACACACACAGACACACACACACACACACCTCCAATACACACACACACACACACACACACACCCATGCATACTCATACAGACACACACAGACACTGACATGGACTAACACACAAATTACATCACACACACACACACACACACACACACACACACACACACACACACACACACACACACACACACATACACACACACACACACACACACACAACACACACACACACACACACACACACACACACACACACACACACACACACACACACACACACACACACACACACACACACACACACACACACACACACACACACACACACACACACACACACACACACACACACACACACACACACACACACACACACACACACACAAACACATTAGCGGCTGACCCATAGAAAGTCTAACGGCATGTCTAGCAGGATCCTGGACGAGTGTCCAGATGCGTCATTAGGAGCAGGCTGGTTTGGCACCTGACAGTCTTGGAGGTGAGAGCGTCCTCTACGCTAGACAGGCGCCAATCAGCCTGCGGATCACCTGACCACGTCCTTGTCTCTGCAGCCAGAGGTCATCATCATACACCGTCATAACACACCCACGCAAACACACATATAATACAGCCCAGGCAGAGGCTGCAGAGTAAGGCTACGCCACATAAGAAAAGAAGGATGGAAGGAAGGAAGATCAATTAAATGCTGTTTATTCAGTTAAGTTAAAATACTGACTTGCCCCCCACAAATTCTCAAACCCCTTTCCCAAGGAGTAAAAGTCATCGTCAATAATATCAACCGGAACATAGAACATAGAAGACTTATTGGTAGTTACCCACTAATAATTATTTCATACAACTGGCGCCTCTGGCAGCAATTAGAAATAGTTCCTCTGCTGGTTGTTGAATATAATGTCCCCTTAAATCAGGATCTGCTTCAGTACTTCTGCTTATGCTTTTCTATTTCAAATGTCAGTCCCTCACAGGTCACTATATCTGTTATATTTCTTAAAATGCCAAAGTTCAACCGAAAGTTTTAATTTAGTTGGGGCGTTCTTTGGCATTTTTGTTTCATATATAGAATGTGTTCCAAAATTGAAAATAGAGATGAGATGGAAAACATTTTTACTAAAGTTACAAATCCAAAGCCCAAACCTTTGACATTGTCATAGACTTCAGTGCGTAAAGATTAAAGGCTGTCATCACATTGATATTAGCAAACGCCATTAATCCATAAGTCGGGGCATCGCCGGTCGGAGGGAGGTCCGAACGCTCCTTCAGACTCCCTAACCAAACAAACCGTTTGTTCCCACTCTCTGCAGCTCCAAATCTCTGGGCTCCTATTGACCTGGACCTGGGCCCCCTCAACACAATACTGAAAGACCCCTTTGAGAGGAGCAGAGGGGCGGGTGAGGCGGGTAGAGGGGGGGTGGTGGTGGAGGGTGAGGGCTGGACAAGAGGGAAGGCTACTGTGAGTTGAGGGTCCCTTAGCTCCTATTTCCCAGGCCCAAGTGGAAGGCCCAGCCACATGAAAGGCCCTCAGACGCTGACAAGGGAGCTCTGGACAGATCCCACCAAACTAGAGTAGGCCCCTACAAGAGGTGGATGAGGTGTGGGGGGGGGGGGGGGGGGAGTCTGGATGACGGCTGTCAGTTGGCGAGGCCATTGTCTTTTTTCAGGAAGCCACTGTTTGACTTCCGATGAACAGCATTGCAAGAGGTCATTGAGGCTCAATTGAGCGATGAAGTGGGCAGAGCTCTGTTTGTCTCCTCGTTTGTTTTTCCTTTTCTGACGGCGTTTTGTGGCGCGTCCGATAGAATGTACAACAAAGAGATCTCATCGGAAACACTTTGGGAGATGGGAGATTCCGTCTGGGATTGTGTATGCTTTTTTTTGTCTAAAATAACACAATGTGAATAGACGGTTTGACAGATTGCTTGTCAATCTAGAGTCAAGAGGGGCCACATACACGGCAGCAAACAAAACAACATTGAAAAACACATGCAAGAGTGGGGCTGACTAGATCAACACCTCTATCTTGACATATCGAAACCTTTCCCGCTTCTTTGCTTACTCACAATGCTAGGGTCTTTTTTTTGTGTTGTGTGCTGTATTTGGCCTCTTGGCCAGCCCATTATTGTAAAGGAAATCTGTTTTCAATTCATTTGTCCGGTTGAAGATTGGTTAATTGGTTAAATGAATATAATAAATAAAAGGTAGAAGGTTGAGGGGCAGAGGATGAGTCGGTCCGTATGGCAGACCACTCATTGGCAGTGCGTATAGCATGCATTTGGCATCGGTATAACACACAGTTGGCGGTGTGCATAAACAGGGACGATGACCTGGCTGGCATCCACTAGAAATGATGGGATGTGAAGAAGAGAGAGAACCTGGGATCCTGGCCTTGATGGCCTACTTCCTCTTTGCTTCTCTAGCCAAGAGCCCACACTCCACTCTGCCATCCTACTTATCTGTAGGCTATAGGCAATGAGATGTGGACCTTTTGTCTACTGCTTTAAAAGTGCCTTTAATCCCTTTATACAAGCTTGAAAGCATTTGGCTGGTCATCTCCAATCATGTGATGCGGAGAGACTCTTTGTTCTTGCAAGGAGATATAGATTCAGGCTAGCGGCAGCTAGGCCGCTAACTCTTAAGAGCCTGGCAGTAGACTCAGACTACTTACGAAGAGGGTGAGCCACACAAACCATAGACTTACCATAGAATGTAAACGAAACCATGAGGTCACTGTGAACTACCGTTTGCTCTGCTGGTGTGAAGGACATAAAGGAGCGGTCAACCCTTGATTGCTAGAATTGCCCGACCGACTGCAGGGATTAAATAGAGGCTCTCTTCTAACTCATTCTGAGTGCAGGGAAGTAACACTACATTAGTTCAATATGTGCTCCCGTCTGCTTGCCTTTAATTAAGCTGACATGTAGGGCTGGTGCAATTAGCTTGCATTGATTCCCAAAAAAGATCAACAGCTGTTATGATGGAGGAGATGCTAGTGTACACAGATTCATCTAATTACAGATCATCAAAATGTACAGCCATCATAAAATCATGTGGTGATTTTGTTTTAGGGCAAATAGCTAAGTGAATCAAAGAGGCTCCAAAACCCAGCTCACAGGGTGAGAAAATAACTGATTTGCTCATATGTAGGTTATTCAAAAATATAAATAGAAAACAGATTAACAGTATTTCATAGTGACGACAATTTTGTAAATGCTAAGCTATGCTAAGAAAAAATATAAATGTTGATCGATTTTATTAGGTATTCATATTTATTAATAGGGCACAACTGTTTTATTTGTATATTTCTTAAAAATGATCTCTGTTCTTTACAACATTTTTGACCTACCAACAGTTACGTCATTTTATTCGTATTCATTCCAGAGGGGAAGAAGTGGAGAAAGAAATAGTCTGAGAGAGAGAGAGAGAGAGAGAGAGAGAGAGAGAGAGAGAGAGAGAGAGAGAGAGAGAGAGAGAGGCGAGAGAGAGGAGAGAGAGAGAGAGATGAGGAGAGAGAGAGAGAGAGAGAGAGAGAGAGAGAGAGAGAGAGAGAGAGAGAGCAGAGCAGAGCAGCAGGTCAACATTAGACTAATTTATCATGGTGTGGGACAGCTTCCTCTCCCGTCACAGACTGATTTACCGTCCTTCTGAGGATGATGTCACTGCTCCTGCCGCCTCACTCCTCCCAGCTTACCGCTGCCTCCAACGAGGGACTCCTTCTGGGAGACCTATGGGGGTCAAGAGAGGAGCTAGCTTGGCATTAAAAAAAATCATGTTGTTTGTTGCCTCTCACATTCAAGGACATAAT
>OLKM01000014.1:717756-750256 GCA_900291075.1 Melanogrammus aeglefinus
CGAAGGAGGAGGAGGACACAGAAAACCGAGAGAAATAAAAGAGAAATACACTCTCTCTTTCTCTCTCTCTCTCTCTCTCTCTCTCTCTCTCTCTCTCTCTCTCTTCTCTCTCTCTCTCTCTCTCTCTCTCTCTCTCTCTCTCTCTCTCTCTCTCTCTCTCTCTCTCTCTCTCTCTCTCTCTCTCTCTCTCTCTCTCTCACACACACACACACACACACACACACACACACACACACACACACACACACACACACACACACACACACACACACACACACACACACACACACACACACACACACACACACACACACACACACACACACACACACACACACACACACACACACACACACACACACACACACACACAGACAGAGGGTGAGTGTAAGTATTAGGTTGAGAGGAGTGAGAACACTTCAGTTAGCATGCAGGATGCCACTTGTCCATAGCCCAAGGTAAGAGAGAAACACAGCGCTAAGCTACTTCATGGCTTCATCCAGCAGGAAAAATGCAGAGGAAGGCCTTTTTCCTCTAATGGAAGCCATTCATTATCGAATGCCCCTTACACTTTCACAGTCATCACTAACTTAAGTTAAATCCAATGAACGGGATCGGGTTGTATATAGCAACCCCCCCTCTTCAATCTTTCCCTATGCCTGCCCCCTCTCTCCTCTCTCTCTCTCTCTCTCTCTCTCTCTCTCTCTCTCTCTCTCTCTCTCTCTCTCTCTCTCTCTCTCTCTCTCTCTCTCTCTCTTCTCTCTCTCTCTCCTCTCTCTCTCTCTCTCTCTCTCTGCCTCTCTCTCTCTCTCTCTCTCTCTCTCTCTCTCTCTCTCTCTCTCTCTCTCATTCTCGTTCTGTGTCACACAGAGCCTATCTCGACTTCCCGTAATGGATTGTATGCTTTCAGGAGCTGCATCATGGAAAAGTCTGATTTTATCAACAGATGAACGACCGCAGGTCAAAGGTCAAGTCCAGCTCTGTTGTTTTCACTCTCAAACTTTGTGGGCCTGCACTGCTTCCTCCCATCTAATCCCCACTGGGGATATGGTTAAGTGTGTGTGTGTGTGTGTGTGTGTGTGTGTGTGTGTGTGTGTGTGTGTGTGTGTGTGTGTGTGTGTGTGTGTGTGTGTGTGTGTGTGTGTGTGTGTGTGTGTGTGTGTGTGTGTGTGTGTGTGTGTGTGTGTGTGTGTGTGTGTGTGTGTGTGTGTGTGTGTGTGTGTGTGTGTGTGTGTGTGTGTGTGTGTGTGGTGTGTGTGTATGTGTGAATATGTGAATCCTGATGATGCCCAAGGTAAAGAGAGACTTTACCTTGTAAAACAGGGTTGTCGTGCTCTTCAAGTGCAGATGGCATTGGAACTAAAAAAATTCAATCATTTATTTGGCGGAACGACCATGATGTAGAGAAATTTATAACATAAAAACAGCGAATTTAATTGCGCTGTAACAACAGTTTGGGGTAGCCCCAAAATAGGGATTTGGGGAGAGGCTGTGCCGTTTTTCAGCATGCTTCAATTTGGTTCCAACCAAGTCACACTCCTTTTTCAGTCTGCCCTGACAACTGCTTTTTTTAAACGACACCCGATACAACTGGACTCTCCTGGAACCCCCACCCTGCCAGTCTAACCCCCCACCCTCCCAAACCCCCCCGTCCTCCTCGTCAAGATAAAGATACACACAGGGAGACAGGTGGGGGAGGTGCACAGAGCGTGTGTGTCCATGTACGCGAGTATGAGTGTGCCTGCAAGTGTGTTTTGTCTGGGGTCCTGACGCCACGGGTTGCACATCTCAATTCCGTCCAGTGCTGTGTCTTCAGCATTCCACTGGGCCGCTGACAGTTCGGAGTCTCACACATACATCCCACTTACTAGCCCCCCACCGGCCCCTCTGCTCCTGATCCAATACTTTGAGACTACACACAAGAGGGAAGGTCAATCCTGAACTGTGTCTAACCTGAAATAGCCTGTCTTCTGTCTGGAGCACAGGTACAGATGAGTGATGGGGGCAGACTTTGAACAGTAAATAGAAATAAACAACACAGTTCTGCTCACATATTGAGACAAAAAGGGGGAGACTTAAGCTGCCACCCAAAAAAGAAAGAGAAAATTTGGATTGGTTTACTTGGTCCACTCATCCATCTATGCACTCAATGATCAATCAGTCTCAGTGCGAGTGTGTATGTTTGTATACGTGTGTGTGTGTGTGTGTGTGTGTGTGTGTGTGTGTATGTGTGTGTGTGTGTGTGTGTTTGTGGGTTTGTATAGGTGCATAGGTGCAGCTATATATTCTGAGTACTTCTGTGTGTGTGTGTTGTGTGTGTTGTGTTTTCTTGGTTGCGTGAGTGTGGATCTGTGTGTATGTGTGTGTGTGTGTGTGTGTGTGTGTGTGTGTGTGTGTGTGTGTGTGTGTGTGTGTGTGTGTGTGTGTGTGTGTGTGTGTATGTGTGTGTGTGTGTGTGGTGTGTGTGTGTATGTGTGTGTGTGTGTGTGTGTTTGTGGGTTTGTATAGGTGCATAGGGGCAGCTATATGTATTGTGTTTCTGAGTACTTCTGCGTGTGTGTGTTGTGTGTGTTGTGTTTTCTTGGTTGCGTGAGTGTGGATCTGTGTGTATGTGTGTGTGTGTGTGCGTGCGTGTGTGCGTGCGTGCGTGCGTGCGTGCGTGTGCGTGCGTGCGTGTGTGCATTAGTGCATGTGTGCATCCAAGTGTAAGGGCAAAAGGGGACAAGCTGCAATGGAAGACGGTGCATGTTGCAGCCAGCCAAAGGTTCAAATGGATTGGGAGGTGGAAGGTGGAAGGTACTAACCCTGAAATAGCTATCTGTCTAAAGAGGCGTGTGTCTACGAGAGGTGGGTGGGAGGGGTGGGGATGGGTCGAAGCAGATCACGGCCCTCCGGTGAGGAGGGACGAAAGGCAGGGGAGAGATTTCCCTGCTGACGAGTGTTAATTAGGCCAGAGGTAGGCCGACCTGCTGCGGCTTGTTCCATGCGACAGACCTGCGGAGACGGGATTTACCTTCTCCAGCTGCTCCCAAACCCCCCCCCGGTGCCTGGCCTAATGCCAGCCTTATTAAAGGGACATGTGACATTCAATAGGGAGGGGCGGCTGGTGATAGTACTTGGTCCCGGTCAGGGGAAGCCGGCGGTTTAAAACCGCCCGCTCTATTTATCTCTGACTCGATCTCGGTCTAATTCCAACTCCCCCACCACTCACTCTCTCTCTCTCTCTCTCTCTCTCTCTCTCTCCTCTCTCTCTTCCTCTCTCTCTCTCTCTCTCTCTCTCTCTCTCTCTCTCTCTCTCTCTCTCTCTCTCTCTCTCTCTCTCTCTCTCTCTCTCTCTCTCTCTCTCTCTCTCTCTCTCTCTCTCTCTCTCTCTCTCATTTGCCCTTGTTCACCCTGCCAAATCATCTTTATTACCCTATTGAAAATAGAGCTGGTAGGGCATGTTAAACCATGTGTTCCACATGCCGCCGATGACAAACGATATTAACGTTAATGGAGAGTCATTAATACTTATGGGTGCCTTTCCTGGATTCGTTAGGAAAGTCTGTTTCTTGTGTGGTCAGGTATGATATGGCCTGAGGTAGCCAATCACAGAAAATTTGAATTGAGAAATCTGTGGTGAATGCAACAGATTCCATGGTGGGCGGCTATGTAGAGCATGGGTACATACTCCTGTTCCATATTGTTGTAGTGTCTTCTTACATGGGGACAGTTAAAGTAATTGTGTGAAGGGATACCAATGCTACAAATGGATTCCAGGCAGGCCGGTATTCCTTGTTAAAAGCTAGCACATGCTATTGTCATGCAGTTCTCTTTAACACACGCACGTGCACGCACAAACATACACACAGATAGCCTTGCGTCCAGTTGACAGTGTGTGAACACCTGGTAGGGATCTAGGAGCAATTGACATTCCTTGGGCCATAGGGTTTAATCCCTCCAGATTAGCATAGATAGTTTACCTCGGGGGTCATCAGCATGCAGCACCACAGACCTACAGCCAGTCTTAAAGCTCCGGCAGTCAAACCGTCTCACAGAGCTCAGTGGATGTGGAACAGAGAAGCCACAGTCCATTGGCAAATTCTGTTTTGTGTATGGAGAATGTAAACTAGCAACATATGCTTTTCCACAGTGTATCAGTTTTGTCTGGGAGTCTCACACAAACACATGCAAATAAATACCACAAACAAACACATACACACACTCACATGCAGACACAATCACAAACACACCAGTGCTCCCAAAAAGGGAGAGAATAGCCACCTTTTGTAGCGTTTTCGATGTTTTGCTGACATTCAACATTTGCCATCTCCTGCCTGAGGAGAAAGTCCCTGGATGAAGGGGCTTTGGCTTAAAGCCTTGATTGCCTTAAAGCTTGCCTGCCTGGCAGGGCTTGTGATAGGGGGGGGGGGGGGGAGGCTGGCCGTCGGCATGCACGGTGAGGCTGGGTCT
Organism: Melanogrammus aeglefinus; assembly: GCA_900291075.1. Lineage (NCBI taxonomy): Eukaryota > Metazoa > Chordata > Actinopteri > Gadiformes > Gadidae > Melanogrammus > Melanogrammus aeglefinus. Next base: position 722,209 of record OLKM01000014.1, read on the forward strand.
CTCTGAGAGGTGGGCTTATGGCTGGCGCTACCGAGGAGGTCAGTAAAGAACATAGGTAAACATTTGCGGCGGAGATTGCGGTGGGAGGGGGGGGGGGGGGGGGGCGGTGACTCTGCCTGTGCCTCCAGCGTGACGGGGTCGGAACCCCAGTGCCATGTTCTTGTGAGCAGTAACACACGGCTACATAGTGACTATGATATGACTGTGATATGACACAAGAGCTGTTGCGGAGGCCGTGGCTGCATGATCAACGACAGCGGAGACACAAATCCCAGTGGGATTTGTGTGAGTCATCGCAGTTGGCTCTTCAGGCCTGGGAATGCCCCTTTACAGCTGCCCTAGTCCTCTATGTGTAGCAATGTACAGTACGAGTGTTTGAGTGTGTGTCTACTGCTGCATCCGGTGGGGTGGTCTGAGAATGCGACAGCTACCTCCCGGCGCTCCTCGTTCACGCTCCCACACACAGCTGCTCATCATGCACCCAGTGTGTCGCAACATAACACCTGTCTGCGTGTGTCTGCCTGTGTGTGTGTGTGTGTGTGTGTGTGTGTGTGTGTGTGTGTGTGTGTGTGTGTGTGTGTGTGTGTGTGTGGTGTGTGTGTGTGTGTGTGTGTGTGTGTGTGTGTGTGTGTGTGTGTGTGTGTGTGGTGGTGTGTCTCTGGGCCTGCCAGTGAACCAGAATGCAGTGACACACTAGAATATACATTCAATTGCATTAGCAATCCCTGCTGCACCTTAGATGGAACAGTCATATCCTTCCTCTGAGCCTGTCTGTGTCTTCATTAGAGTCCCCCGCTCCACTGCTGCGTCGGGCAAAAACCCATTCATTAAGCACGGCTACTGTGATGGATCTGACCAGAGTAGTCCTGGGATCAATGCTGTAATGAAGGGCACAGCCGTGGTGTGTGGGTTTGCGTTTGGGTGTGTGTGTGTGTGTGTGTGTGTGTGTGTGTGTGTGTGTGTGTGTGTGTGTGTGTGTGTGTGTGTGTGTGTGTGTGTGTGTGTGTGTGTGTGTGTGTGTGTGTGTGTGTGTGTGTGTGTGTGTGTGTGCGGATGGGAGGGTGAATGCATTTATTATCATTAGCAGAAATAATGAAATCTACATCCTCCCCCCCCCCCTCCCCTCCTTGCTAACAATGGGCTTCCTCCAACGCCGGCGTGAATGTCAAAATGAAACGCGGGCACGGTCCTAAGGGTGGGCCAAAGGAGCTTTGTGTGTAACAACGACAACCAGGTCTCTCATGGTTTGAGGCCCGGTGTCATGGGAGGACTCTCTGGAGGACTCTGTGGTGGCCTGGGAGGGTAGGCAGATTAAAACATTTAGATAGGAATGGAAATGGGATCAATAAAAAATGAGTGAGAAATGTCACGCACGCCTCTCAATCATGAGCGATCGCAGCCTCTGCCGCCTGCAAATTATCCACAGCATTGGCTATGAATAAGATTAGCATTTCCATTCTTACCGGGGAAACCCTCATAAACTAAACGACAGGGTATCCAGGTTTATTTCATAATTTTCCATGCGTCTTAAATGCGTCAGTCTGACAGTCATTGCGATTGCATCGGGGCAGACTGAATCACTTCCTGGAATTATAAAGGGCAAAACAAGTTAGGACAAAATATGTTTGCTTTGCCCCTGACTCTTTCATTGCAGCGGAAAAAGAAGGAAAAAAAGAAGGAAATAAATAATGAAATAAAACTGATGGGGTTATATAGCCGAGCAGAGTCAGGTCATTTTACCAGAAAATTTGTGGAAACTTTCCAATACTGTCTCCTGTCTTTAAGTAAAGACCCACCATTTGTCACTTTTCTCTGACCTTTGGATAAGATTAATGTCATACGGAAGCAATTTGCGGCTTCAATTGGATGGAGAAAATGTTCAAATATACAATTCAGAATCAATTACTCATACCATTGGCATTTTCAGCCCTCACCTGCAAGCTTACTGCAAGATTAGTACTGAAATTATGTGTCAAACACATTTCAGCAGCCACAACAACAAGGGCTGTTAGACATCCAACCCCAGAGTTGAACTAGTTATCTTAGTGTCTTCTAGGGTGATAGTGTGATCCTACAGGAGGGGTGCACCGATTCAAGCAGGACATTGCTCATCCCTTCTAATAGGTTTAGACTGGTCAACAGTAGTTGATCACTAAACACTTAGCGGGGCTAAGGCGAGATAAGTCACTTGCTTAGAACACATGGTAGGTTTGGTAAAGTTCTAGATATTAGGCTGGTTTCGTCATCTTAAAGATTGCCTCAGAACTCATCGGAGAGACCTCAAGGATTTATAGCACCCGCAACCAGCGCCTGTTGAGAGAATTTTTCTATATAATTATTAGTATGGGCTATATACCTAAACATGAATAGGCTTGACAAAAATTGGTCCTATAATCTCGGCTGAATATATTCATATCACTTTGCATTTGTTTGAACCCAAAAAATCCACTACATGCGATTTGCTACAAATGGCGAATAATTGGAGAAATAACGAAATGGGAGTGTTGAGTTCCACATGAATAAATACATCTCGTCGTCTCCCTGACAGGGTGGGCCCTTGGCTGCAGGCCGAGCTCAGAGCAAGGGCTTTAGGGTGCAGACTGGGGGCCAGGCGGCACCTCAGCAGGACTGCACAGTCAGGGGACAAGTGGTGGCCGGGGCCATAGTGGAGTGCCAGGAATGGCCTCTTAATCAATCAGAGGTCACCGGAGAGGACCATCCCCCCTCTCCCAGAGAGATGACCATCTGATAGAAGACTCACTGCCAAGTCACTCCGAACACGGACATCTCTCCCTAGCTGCACCACCTTCGCCCCACCATCGCACCCGTTGCCTTCGCTAAGCTCTGCACACCCACAAGCCTGTTGTTGTGATTTGTCTTTATCATGGTATTATTGACGTAAAACAATAAAGACACCCTGCCCCCGTCGGACACCCTTCCACCATGTCCACTGCTGTCATTGGATGGAGGTTGGAATGGATATAAATGTTGTTGTTTTTTTCCAGCAAGTAATTGCATGCTTTTTTTTTTTGCCATTGCATATATCTAGACCAATAGGTCCAAGGGGAGAAGTGTAACACCTGGTGCCTTGGTATTTATCTCAGGTGGGGCTTTTTTGCGACGTCCCCTCCTCGTATCATGCAAATGGTGACACAGCAGGACAATAGCAAATCCCCTCGCTTGTTCCGTCCCGCTGACGGAAGCTCCAGGCTCCATCCCCCCCTCCTCCCTCTATTGTAGGACCCAAAGCCATCTGTGGTGGCGATTCAGGCAGTAAATTAGGGAGTGGACACGGACGTCCCAGCGGTCAGCCTGTGACTAAAGGCCGAGCCCCCCCCTTGTATCATCCCCCTCACAGCCACATGACCACGCACCTCCCTCAGGGTCAGCCGGCACTATGCGTGGCTCCCCAGGGAGGACTCAGCTCCGTTCTGCCACGGGCCCTCGGCCCGTATAAGGATCCAATGCATATGGCTCCACGCCCGGCGCCCGCAGCACATCCCTAACCCTAACCCTCCCCCTCCCCCTGTCCATCGCCCCGCCCTTCACCTGCATAGCGCCTCTCCAGCGCTGATCTTGTTTGTATTTGTTTTTGCCATTATTTTATACACTCGACCGGTGTCAGTAAGACTCCTAAAAACAAAATCAACAAAAAGCTTCCCTGCTGACGATATACAGTATGTGTCATTATTTGCACAGCTGGACATACAAGTATAAGAGCCTCTGTAGTTTGGAAAATTTGTTCAAAAGTTTCTCAAAATGATGGGAAATGCGGACCTTTGGGAAATATGTGCAAATGATTATGGGAACTATGAAAAAGACACAGAATTGTGATAATTGACCGTTAGATAAGGAAAGCCACAATTCCCTGTCAACAGAAAGTCTCATTAAAAACTGGGGATTTAGAGACCCGACTAATCAACGTGTTGTCTCTTCTTCATTTCCTAAATCCAGACTATTAAAATTCCCTCAGGGTTAATTCCAGTTCACATTACCGCTCATACGGCTTTAATATAAAACAATACCAACATGCTGAAGACAAAGGCAGCAGCGGCGGTGCGATAAAAATACATTTAGCCCTGTTGGGATGGCCTCACGTACCGTGTTGAAATAAAGCTGTCAATGCACAGAAGGGGGAGGCAAGTCAATACAGTCCCGTCCCCCCCCCCGCTAGCAGACACCAGCCTCTCCACAGATCCCAACCCATACCCATACAGCAGACACTTAAACCCCTGTTCACCTGGACGCATCCACCCATCCGTCTACGTCACCTCCTGCCGTGACGGACGGTCATGCTGATTCAGTACTCCCTGGACCCGGTGTCCAATAGGAGAGGCAGACAGACTGTCAGTCAGTTAGACAGACAGAAAGACAGACTTTGATGGACGGAAAAAGTTGAGTAGAGCGCTAACAATCACATATGATGAATTAAGGTTCCGAGTGAAATGAAAGAGTGCCACACACACATGCAACTAATGAACTGAGACAACTTTATCTGTCAAATTACCATGTCTATGTGTTAGGGAAATGTAGGTCTCCTATGCCATGATGAGCTCAAAGATATGGAGGGATGAAAACAGGGGGCTGGTTGAATGCCAACGCAGGATTAAGTAGATCAGCAGAGCAAACTAGTATTTCCTGTGGACATATTGACATGCAGATCGCACTTCCACAGCTCATAATGGGGGGCGGTGGGGGGGGGGGGTGTAAAGAGATTGTGCTTGCTACGATGTTTAACAGATTCACACACATCTGTTAACTCGCTACTCTAATAGGTTGCAAATGGACCACTATTGTCCTTCACTGCAAATCTGCCTTGCATGACCTGGCCGATAAGAGATGACAGCTTTCATTCCAATGCTAATTCTAGTTAGGGAATACATAAATAACCGTGTAGTCACCTTACTGCATCCTAAATGTAAATAATCCAGGGCATTTTATTCTAAACTAAAACAAAGGGATAAAAAATATTTTCCATTAAAAATAATTTAAAAAAAACTTTGAATCCCTTTTGGTAGGGCAATATGTCTGCAACACTGCTTTTTTAAAAAAGTGAAACCAATAGGATACAATGCAATCCAGTAAATAAGTATTTGGCTAAACAGGCTTTCAACAGCAACTCTTCTGGTGGAATGGTTTTAACTCGGCGCTCTGCTGACTTAGGAGAGGGGGATGGGTTTTTGTGAGTAACTGGGGTGGGGGGGTGCAAAAAAGGGTCACCGAGGAGAGGTGGGGGCTGTTTTGATTTTCTCCACAGGATCTCTGAAAGAAAGCGCACGAGAGAGGGAAGGCAGTCACAGTTTGGAAGAGCGAGACAGGGATCGAGGGAGAGAGAGGGGGAGGGACTGGGAGAAGACCGCGGCTTATTGGTAGGCTGTAGAGCTCCCTCCTGATGGATTGACTCAGCCTGGATCGAATTACACCGTTTGCCAAGCATTTGTTTTTTTCTCTCATAGAAGGAGAGCGCTTTCCGAAGGAACTTGCTTCGTTGCGTGCAGTATTTTGGAATACAGAAACACAACAACATACGAGTACAAATGAGGTGAGTTTTGCATCAGCCGTTCGCGCTGCAAAAGTAATACAGTTACCGCGCAGTTAAGAATAGTAAATGGTACAGTGCCTGATTTCTCAGCTCCACGCTTCCCTGCAAAAGTGATGGCTGCAGTTCCTAAACAATACCGTCTCTGCATGTTCTCTAGCATACGCAGTGGAAGAGTGTATGTGAATGCGTTCAGTGTTAAACAACTGCAAATATATGCCTGGGTTACATGGGTGAAATTGTGCCGCTTTGTTCTCAAGCACACGGTTAATGTTTACGTTTCCCTCTGGTTTCCAAAGTTAATAGTAAAGTACTAGTAGGGGGATGGTGTTCGGGGGAGGGGGCTGTACGCACCGCTATTTGATCGTCGTAGAGCTTTGAAGATCAGTCAGCAGTGAGCAGGGCCCGCGGACGGACAGAGCCACATATAGAGAGAGAGAGTGAGAATGTATCTATCTATCTGGCGATCGGAATTAAATTGTTTGCGCTACTGAGGAAAAAAGGCAAGTGGGTCCCAAATGGAGCGCCAACCTGAAGGGATTTTACACACTCACTGTTTTTGTTCTTAAATGGATTACAAAAGGAATACAACATTCGATTGGATTTTCCCATACATGAGTAATTTTGGATACTCAAGGTAGGTCTTCTCCATGTAGGCTAATTGTAACTACATTATATGGTTGTTTTGTTCATCAATCAAGTTTAAAGCCTTGCGTAAATCGGTAGGCTGTTAAAGATTACAGGCGTATGGGGTTTTGTTATTTCTTCTACGAGGCAATTAAGGCACTTCTGTATCGACCCCCTTTGGGGGACGGGCGAATATATTCGGCTAGAATAAGATTGCGAGTTTTCGAGTACAGTTTGGCACATAAGCCTTACTGTAATCATATGGCAAGCACCGATTCGGAATGTCTGCCGGTGGCTGTCTACCAGATCTTCCACTAGAATCTCCCTTTAACCATGTTATTCACTTTGTACGGTCGTGAACTGCACCGCTGTGTATAAGCAACCCAAACGCTACCGAAAAGTTTTCTCAAATAGGCTATTTAATGCTATAATAGCCTAGAAAATAAAGGCTATAAAAACATTACACTTTCTTTCATACTTCATTTCACAAATCCCCCATGTTGCATGTATTGCACTCCAATATGAAGGTCGACTAGGACAGACGGGCTAATTGTATTGTTTTGAACCAGGTTGGACATACAAACTTGCCCATCGAATATAGTGTATAGATAGTACTGTACGAGTTTCAATTTGAAGGGTACCCTTTTTAGAGATTCAACAGCACGGGTTCGTTTTTTTTTCCCCGTGCCCAGCCTTGTGCATTTATTACCAGTGAAAGCAATTCAACGCATCCCTCCCCATCACTGTTGTCCCTGCACCACTGTCCCCTCTTCTTTGTTGTCCTTTGTATTGGACCAACATGTGGACTAAAGGTTTGAAAAGATTTACCACGGGTCGATCTTGAATGGCTGTCCACCCAGTCCGGACAATGCGAACATTAGCATCCGAGTAGCCTACTGCGTGGATTCAGTTTGCAAATGAGACCCAATATAACCCACGCACTCTCAGTCAGTGAAATCGTGTCACAAAACTTGAAAAATATTCCAGCAAAGAAAATACCATCCTTTTTATTTTTGTTGACAAGTCAAGACTGGAAAGGAGAGGCGTAGCTAAAATGGGAGTTTATTTGTTTGGTACTGAGGAGTGTCAGCGCTTAAAGCTGATGTTCCACGTTGCTGTCACAGTGCCCATAATAAAAAAAAAACGACCTATACAAAGGTTTTTGTTTTCAATAAAATGGGCAGTGATCCAGTCCTTTTTTCATTTCAGTTTTAAATATTCATGAGGATTTTAATGCTACAAAAAACACCAACAATCCCATAGCCTACAAATAGTAATTGGATCTATAATTGATCATTATACAGAGGTTGATGTGGTTTATGAAAAAACAACAACATTATAATGACGGCAAATTTATAGAGCTTGATGCTGGACGCACAGACCAGGTATGGAATCAGATCCAGCTGTGTGTTGGCGGACTGGCCAGGTGGGCTATGTAGCTCACTCTGCCTGGTCATGTGGTCAAATCCACTGACCAGAACGATCACCGTTAACCCCCCACAATAGCCAGCTGTAACCCCGGAATCAGTGGTGCAAAAAGCCCCTCCATTGATCAGCGTTAACCCATGGGTGCCTTTAGGGGGGGGTGAGGAAAACCCCTCCATCCCTGTGTATAATTTACCTTTTCTAGTCTTATTCATCTCTTCCAAACCATGAGTGTTTTTGGTAGCCTTTCAAACCCCCCCCTTTTATTTTAACCTTCTGGGAGCCGTAACGCTAAACTCTGGGTTCTCCCGAGATCGGGCTCACTGATGACTGCTGTTTGGGGTGGGGAGCTATTGTGTTGCGCTTATCCAAAGCCCCTTTGTTTATCAGTCACACCTGCAGCTCAGCCTCCATTGTGTTTTCACTACAGCCCAACTACTGCTGAGCACACCCTTTCCTCCTCTCGCCAAAGCAGGGAAGAAAGCAGCAAAAAAGGGGAGTTTATTAGTAATTTTTTTTTAAAGATGGCATATCCTGCTCCCTGTGTCAAATCTCCGAAGCAACAAGTCCAGCCTGGCCCTTGCTCAGTAGTACGCCGTGGGTAAACAGTGAGTCATTTTTGGGAGTCATTATTGATGTGGGAGAAAAAGCGGTTGTAATCATTTTTGTGTGTGCGTGTCTGTGTGTGCCGCCACCGCCCGGCTGACTCTTTGTGGCATCTCGATTTGCTTGAAATTTCTCAAGGTGGCAAAAAAACCAAAAGATTCTTGAGTAGAACTCCTCCATGGTCGGAAGCCCTTTTGATAAATAATATAAAAGGAGTCATGCGCAAAATAAAACGTGTTTAGCGCCACTGCCGTGAGCTTGTGGGACGAATGACAGCCCTGAAACCGAACTCCGCTCTGATCTGATTTCCTGTGCTGTAAGTTTGCTGCTCTGTGCGGTGCCAGGTGACTGAGGACTTGGCCTGAGGTGATGTGGGGTAGGAGGGTGTCGTTGTTCCACTGGGATTACACTCACCAATCACATCCCCCACGCGTGTTAGTCACATCCCACAGTTTTACCACCCCCCCCCCTTTCCCTGTGCCTCCTTTTTTTTTTTTATTGGCCTCAATCCTCGTTGGTTTACTTCCTGGTCCAGGAACCAAGGAAAGGGCCAACACGACAGGGGCCCATCAGCTACACAGAAAAAACAAAGGAGTTGCTGAATCTTGCCTTGCCTTTCAACTCCCATAATCCTCCTCCTTCGCTGAACCGAAGGGTATCTGTTAAGACCAGCACCCCCTTCTCCCCTACGAAAAGCAATAGATATTCTCTGGAGTCACCGGACTCCTCCTCCTCTATTGGTTTGAGTCCCTGGATGGGTGCCAACAACATCAGCGGAGAGAGTGCGTGATTGCAGGACACTGAAAAGCCTGTAATAACAGAGGCCGGGAGGAGCGTGGACCAGGCAATGCCGTTGTTGCGTGACAAGCCCAGCGTCTCCAGGCTTGTTTAGGCCTATACACTCACACACGCATGCACAATACGCACGCGCAGACACAAACCCACACGCACACACTGGAGGGCAGGAACCACAGAACTCTATAGGAATAGTCAATAGAAAAAAAATACGGCTCACTGGAGATTGGGTAGTAATTTTAGCTCGCTGACCTGTGAATGTCTCCCGTTTCTGTTTTGCATTAGAGTTTCTGAGGGACGGCCTCACCGTATTACGATAGCCAAGCAAGGATCATGGGATATCGCAGACTCCAGCTCTGCCCCTGAAAGGAGTGTTTTTCTTAAATTGTGCAGCTAGAGACACGTCAAGAAAAAGTTTTTGGTGTGTGCGTGCGCATGTGGACTTATCTTTCTAAGAGGAAATGATGTGAAGCAGGTTGCTAAATCCTACCAGCCTGGGGGAGATGAATTAGCCATGAATAGAGCCAAGGTGTGTCTGTAAGCGCAGCCCGGAGGCTGTATGATAACCATGCAGAATTAAAATGGGGGGCCTGTTTTATTTTCCTCCTTGTGGTTTTTTATGCTTTCGCTTTTCTTTTATCTTTTTCCTCTGTGTATGTGGTTGTTTCTGTCCCGGGGATCAATCGGAGATGCAGGAATTCCTCGTCGTAATTTTAAACCTGCAGGCGCATTGTTAGGTGCCTCTTGACTCAGTGGGAGGTCAAGTTTGTTTTCCTGCTTTTGTCAAACTTTTTTCTCTATATTATTTTCTGTCCCCCGCTCTCTCTGTCCGGCTCTCTCACTGTCCCTGGTGCAGAGCAGGCTCATCACTTATGGTTTAGATTGGGTTGCTAACGGTTGCCCTTCTAAATCGATCTGGGAGTCCATGTGGAAAGCGCGTGGGTCGTCGTCGACCATACCATCATTTATATCTAAATGAGGGCGCCGCGTCTCCTGCTTCCTCATCGAAGGTAGAAATTGTAGTCAGGGGGGTAGGTGACCTTTTTAAGCAGCGCTAAGCATCTTTGTGCTTGTCGAAACGTCAAAAGCCTTAATTTCTCGAATAAGTGGACTAATTGGAGTGAAGTGCAGTCTTGCCCGGGCCTTGCATCACCCAGGCCCATAATGAGATCGCTCTTTCATCGCACTCGCCGTGTACCAGGCAGGGCTGAATAGCCGTAATGAGACACCGCAGACGAATCCCCGTCGTTTTACCAAGGCGGTGACACATCATGGCTGCAGAGTCACGCCAGTGTCCGTCGGCGGTGCTGCGGTTAGCAACGCACATCTCCATACATTAGCAGTAAGGCACAATGCTGTCATTAGCCTTTTGTTGCGTAAACAACCCCCTCGAATGAATAACACTGAACACTGTTGGAAAATGAGGGGGGGATACAGCCCGGGGGTAATCCATAGATGTCCTTTTGTGCCGGCTGCTCAGCTGCCCGATGTGGCGTGCTTCCTGTGCAGATCAATCAGGGCTCTAATGGAGTGGCAGGCCGGGCTCGCGGACCGTGCGGGAGCAGGTGTGCCCCGGGTCTAATTGAAAAGCGCGTCGATATTGCTGTGCGCTTTTTGCGTTTGTGAGAGCAATTCTTTCATTAGTACATAGGAAAAGGTGATTAGGCCACCTCTCCACCCCGGGTTGTGCATTACTATGTGTGAATAATGTGTGTGTGTTTCTGTCCATCCCACTCTTCTTTGGGGTTAATTTGTCCCGACGGCTGTTTATGGCTGCTTCGGTTAATTGTTTATATCCGTTCAGGCTTTGTTGGCATCAATAATTTGTATGCTGTATAAATATTTGACTGTACATCATTCATTAATATGCCCAGACTTTGCTGTATCGTAAAAATACACAAGAAATTAAGTACTTGCAGAATAGTCGTTGGGAGGGGTAATGATTCATGTTGCTGACTGGTTTTCAGTACGGTCACTGGTTCAGGGGCCTTCCCGTATTTCTACACATGAAGTAAATTAGTTATATTACTACTGGGAGATCACCTTATATCCAAATCAATGACATTAGGCCTGCGGTACTTTGTAGTTGGAAATACTCATGCAACAAAATCCGTATGCACCCCAAATTCACTGAATATATTGGATGTGAATGAAACCACAAAATATGGCCCAAAAAGATCAACGAATAGGATGCTTTCACTCATGGAACATAGCATTGATTTAAACACGCCCTTAAAAAAGGTCACACAGCAGATCCACACTGCACCTGGATCCATCGATCGCTGCACCGCCGCTAACCTGGGCGGCGCCACGCATCGGTAGCATGTAGCCGTAACACCGATGCAATAAGCTGCTAATAGAAGTCAGCCCAGGTCACCACAATAACAGGCACTCTGATAGTGACACTGATGAAGTCGCACAAGCTGCTGATTGTTATTGAACACGGCCCGCTGCTAGCGATCGTTGAGCAGATGTGCCGTGGCGGCGGGGCTGCCCTGGACCTGACAGAGCTCACTTCCTCCCTGTGCAACGCCACACCGAGCCCCCCACCTCCACACCCGATTGGACCGTTGGCCGACCTTGCCTCAGACAGCAGATGCTGTTGAGGGTTGGAGGGGAGATGCCAAGCCCAGTCAGCATAACACACACGGTGTGAGTGTCTGTGTGTTTGTGTGTGGGGGATCTGCTCTCCAGACCTCTCTGTAGGGAGGGGGGCTGTATCTGCCGTTGGAGCCAATGTTTTGAGTTAGGGTCGGATATGCACATGCTTGTCGTAAGGTTAGAGTTGCAAGCGTCGACCGGGTATGTAAACAAACGGTTGAGAGTCAGGTCATCAGTGTGTGTTTGTGTGTGTGTGTGTGTCTGCTCTGCAGGTAACATCTCCAGCAGTGTAAACCAGGAAGTGCGGTTGTACCAGGAGCCATGGGCCGGAGAGTTCTGCCTGCGCTCTGTGAGCTGCTGCTACTTCTGCTCCTGACCGCGTCACACACCGTCTTCGCTGTCAGCTTCCCGGAGGACAACACACCCCTCGATGTGGTCGACGCACACTGTGAGTACACACACACACACACACACACACACACACACACACACACACACACACACACACACACACACACACACACACACACACACACTAAGGCTATCAATAAACCTAGGTTCACAACAAAGTGTGGGCTGTTAGAGGAACAGCTGTTTGTCCTGTTGACAAAAAAAACTTTTTCATTTCAGGGTTACAGGCATTTGCAGATTACTGTGTCAAAATAAATTAAGAATGTTTCAAGTACAAGTAAGGAATAACACAAAATTGTTGTGGGAGAAGAAGCACTGATTTGGCTTTTAGTTCTCGCTAGACTGCATTGTACCACGGCTATTTACAGAAGCGTTAAAAATGACACCTTGGTGTTGGTTGAGGATTGGTATTACTACTGTTGACTCTGCCTCCGCTATAACACTTGTAGAGTTTTAATTAGTAATTCATCGTATTAACTGTGTGTATGTGTGTGTTTTTTTCCAGTTTCGAGGCAGTACCCTGTTTTCAGAGGCAGGCCCTCTGGAAACGAGTCGCAGCATCGCCTCGACTTTCAACTGATGACCAAGATACAGGATACCTTGTTCATCGCTGGCAGGTAAAAAAAACCCTCCTCTTAATCTCAAACTGATAAACAAATACACTTAACACGCACACGCATAACATCAGACACACACACATACCAATCGCCACCCACCCACACGTGGAGATGCATACACTCACAACTCGGTGTGAACAAACACACATAGAAACACAACGTTACACATACTCAAAGTCCACCATCCACTTCCTCTCTCACACACCCCTGCCAACCCCCCCCCCCCCCCCCCCCCCCCCCCGCCTCCCTCTTTCTCTCACATCTCTGCTCATTTCTTGATGTCTGCCTACTCACTCCTTGGCAGGTATCGCTACAGGAGTGGGGGCGCTCTTTAGTGATATTAGATCTGTGGCGTCCACAAACCCCCCCCCCCCCCCCCCCCCTCCCCCCTCCTCCAAGTCTGATGTATTTTGGTGGCATCGATCAGCACGACACCCGATGCAAAGTCAGGGCTTTCCTGGTGTCCTGTCTCAGCGTGGTGTTCTGGTGTGTCTTTACGAGGATTTGGATTAAAACTGAGGTGGCTAGCAAAGAGACCCTGGTGGGAAATCACTCCTGAAAGGCCAGGTTATAAAATCCAACACCGTGACTCGGCCTCGGTAATCAACAGTAAACGGACGCCCCGTGCTGCAAACGCAGCCTTCTGTGATTTGTATTTTCCTGCTGAAATTGTCAGGAATTTACTGTCCTCCACTGGTGCAGACAACATAACGATCGTCAGGCTTTCACAGTGTGGTGTAATGAAGGTAGCAAAAAAGGAGACTATTTCCTATTTTCCCCCTCGTTTAGGTTCTCAATTAAAAGCAGCAGGTGTAAAATATTTGTTTAACAGCGTAATTGCATTCACATAGGTGCTCTCGAACAGTGTGGCATAAAATGTAGGCAGAGGCGGCTAGTGGATTTGTGTATATCTCGCATGAGGTCATCGTATTAATTGTGCCACACGAGGGATGTTGATGTGGGCGGGTCATTCAACTGTATTTGTTTTGTCTGCCCACAGAGACCAGGTGTACCTTGTGAGCCTCAGAGAGTCCTATAGGAATGAGATCATTCCGTACAGGGTGAGAGACGCACGCACACCAGAGAAATTGTTTTGTGTGTGGGACATGAGGTCATTATGTGTGGATTACAGCAAGAGGGATTTATATTTGTGGAAGTGCATGTGTGGATGTGGTTATGTGTCTGTGAATGTGTTCCTGTGCGAGCATGTCCGTCGTCAAGTTTGCTTGTGTGATGTTTGATGTGTCTGGTCAAACCCTACTTTCGGAGTCTAACACGCGCTGCTTTTGTGGATCTTTCCAGAAGCTAACATGGCGATCGGGCCCGGCAGACCGAGAGATGTGTGCTGTCAAAGGGAAACACAGAGTGAGCAGCAGGCTATTCACTCACTTGTCAAACTCAACATTTACCCAGCTGATACTGGACTGGAAGACAACATTCAAATAAAATAAGACATTTGAGATAGACTCTCCGTGGTGTTTTGTGTGGGTGTTCTAATGTCATTATTTTTTTTGAAGGACGAGTGCCATAACTTTATCAAAGTTCTGGTTCCCCGGAACGATGACCTTGTCTTCATCTGCGGGACCAACGGCTTTAACCCCATGTGCCGGTACTACAGGGTGAGTCATCCATACAACTGTGTGTGTGCGTGTGTGTGTGCGTTTTAAGCGTGTCTCACCCGTACCGGTTTTCTGAGTCTGTTGTTCCTCTGGCCCCAACCAGCTGGACAACCTGGAGTTTGACGGGGAAGAGATAAGCGGACTGGCACGTTGTCCCTTTGACTCCAAACAGACCAATGTTGCACTTTTCGCAGGTAAGAAAAACACATCAGCAGACTTCTTGACTCCAAGAGTCTCATAATGTCGACATCTGCGGCCTCATTATCGCCTCTATCCTCATTGAATGCGATACCGCCTCACCAGCCCCAATAGATTAGGGCCTTTTATCATGTAATGTGGAGCGTGGGGGCGCGACAGCAGAGAGTAGTGTAATGCGCTATCTGATCCCGGTGTCACGCGGTGTTCTCTCAGATGGGAAGCTGTACTCTGCCACCGTTGCCGACTTCCAGGCCAGCGACGCTGTGATCTACCGCAGCATGGGGGACGGCTCGGCCCTGCGTACTATCAAATACGATTCCAAGTGGCTTAAAGGTAAGAGAAGAGAAGGGGATAGGATCTCATTTAATGATGTTTTTGCAGGCGTAGGGCCTCTGATGCACCTGCATGCAATGCATCCATGGAAGCGTGTGGCTGGGCGGTAGGGCTGGATGTGGATTTGGGAGAGGGATGGATAGCTGGGAGCGTTGGCCCTTGGGGAACGGTCTGCTTCTCCCCACCAGGCAATCTAGGTCACACTTGGAGTCAGTCACCTCCCGCCTCCGGGGGGAGGACTAAATAAATATATAAGTGACAAAAAAAATAAACCCCCTGAAATATTCAATCCTGTGCCGCGACGGTGACACTGCAAAATAAATAAGTAAATAAATAAACCCCACTTCCGACTGCGTTCCTCTCCCTTTCTCCCAGAACCCCATTTCCTCCATGCAGTGGAGTACGGCAACTACGTCTACTTCTTCTACCGGGAGATCGCGGTGGAGCACAACAGCCTGGGCAAGGTAAGGGCCGTCTGCCTGGAGTTATCCTCACCAACACCCCCCCCGCCCCCACTCCACACACAAATGTACATCCTGAAAACAGACTACTTTTTCCATTCCGCCAGCGTGAGCATTTTGTAGCGTTGCAGGGGTCCCGGTGGAGATCCCCAGCGGCAGCAGTCCACCAGTGCGTGCTTATTTCGTGTTAGGCTACATGAGTCGACTCCAAGGGCGATATTCTCCGGTTGATGTTCTGCCCCTGTGTAACTATTATGCTGGGAGCAGCTTTGTTTCTCGGGGGTGTGCTCTTGCTTTCTGTCGGTCCCGGTCTCTGTCTCTCTCTCTCTCTCTGTGTCTCAAACATGCGTTCACCAGGTCACACACAGACATGCGCGCACATCAATGCCCGCAGAAGGAATTAGGGTGTTCTGTGTTTGGCAGAGGGAATTAGGGTGTTCTGTGTTTGGCAGAGGGAATTAGGGTGTTCTGTGTTTGGCAGAGGGAATTAGGGAGTGCTGTGTTTGGCGGCAACTTCCGTTTGGACCAGATTGGGGGGGGGGGGGGGGTGGTTGTGTGCGGTCTGCAGCGGCTGCCGGAAGCACGCGTTCCACGCCAGCCGCTGGCTTAATAAATAATGTAGTGATGCTAATGCTGCGGGTTAACACCTGGCGTCTGATGGAAGTTTGAACTGCTGAATTATTGAAGCCATCGTAGCGGACTCGTCTGCACCCGAGCCTCCGAAAATTCTGTGCGATTGTTGGCCTAGAGAGACAATATGCACACACACACACACACTGCCAATTTCTGCTGCACAGTCACTGCCCTGCCGGACAGACTGGCGCTTTAAATACATCTGCTCCAATCAAAGCATGTGAACTTAAAAGTGGAAAGTTTAGTGTGTGTGTGTGTGTGTGTGTGTGTGTGTGTGTGTGTGTGTGTGTGTGTGTGTGTGTGTGTGTGTGTGTGTGTGTGTGTGTGTGTGTGTGTGTGTGTGTGTGTGTGTGTGTGTGTGTGTGCACGCGTGCCCCACTGCATGGTGAAGACATGCATTATTTACAGCGTTAAAGTGTTTTTAGTGACGCTCCTCTGCCTCTTGTTTTCCCCCCTCTCCGTCCCCCCTCCTCCTCTTCCTGTCTCCCCATCCGACCCGCCAGGCCGTGTACTCCCGGGTGGCGCGGATCTGCAAGAACGACGTGGGTGGCTCCCAGCGGGTGCTGGAGAAGCACTGGACGTCGTTCGCCAAGGCGCGCCTCAACTGCTCCGTCCCGGGCGAGTCCTTCTTCTACTTCGACGTGCTCCAGTCGGTCACCGACATCATCCACATCGACGGTGTGCCGTCCGTGGTGGGCGTGTTCACCACGCAGATGAACAGGTGAGCCGGCCTATCCAGCGTGGGGTTGGGACTCTGGTTCTAGGCCCAGGGTGAAGTACAACGCAAAGGAGATGAAAGGGCTGGTTGTAACCGGGGGCGGTTGTTGTGGCGCTCCCTGTGCAGCATTCCGGGTTCGGCGGTGTGTGCCTTCTCCATGGGCGACATCGAGAAGGTGTTCCAGGGGCGCTTCAAGGAGCAGAAGACCCCCGACTCCGTGTGGACCCCGTTCCCTGAGGAGAAGCTTACCCAAGCCCAGGTAATGCTCCCCGCTTTGTTGGTGTAGGCTTTTTTTCCCACTAGTCGACACGGCAACATTTTTGTAAATATAGCCGAGAAACGGGTAAAAAGTCCCACTTGAGATAAAGGCCTCGGTGTGTGGGTTCTGATTGGGATGGCAGCTCGACCGTATCGTCTCTCTGTTCAGTTTAACCCCTGTGAAATCAGACCTATTTGGTTATTGGGCAGACCACTGATCTGGTTATTAGCTCACGCAAATGCCAGCTGCTTATCGTTAAATAATTAACCGGCCATAATTAGACAGCTTGCATTTTGAACCAGTTTATACTGGAGCCCATACAGTTACATGGGTAGTCGTGGATGACGTCCTCGCCGCGAAGTCTATGATGCTGCTCATTGCTCTTGTAAATCATTCATGGCTCGGATAACGTGCATATGTATATTTTATGATTCCATTTGGGGCCTTTTTGTGATCTTTAAAAGAACCTGCTCCCCAAACAATACGCGCACATACACACTCACAATCCCTTCTTCCAAGCATCTCTCTCTAGGCCTTTCAGGAGGCTTCATTCTTCCCTGAGTGCTAGTATTATATACTTTCTGTTTGACCTTTTGCCCTCTGTGTGTGTGTGTGTGTGTGTGTGTGTGTGTGTGTGTGTGTGTGTGTGTGTGTGTGTGTGTGTGTGTGTGTGTGTGTGTGTGTGTGTGTGTGTGTGTGTGTGTGTGTGTGGCGCAACCTTTTAATCTTAGGCCCGGGTGCTGTGCGGGCCAGGGTCCGGCAGAGTCCTACAAGAGCTCCATCGAGTTCCCAGACGAAACGCTGCAGTTCATCAAGTCCCACCCTCTGATGGACACGCCGGTCCCCTCGATACGGGACGAGCCCTGGTTCACCAAGACCCGCGTCAGGTAACATCAGAGAGAGAGGACACCGTAACGTGGCTCCCCTTCGTACACCTCACTCTGATCATCTTCACATTAAGTATGATCCAGTAAGTCCTAATGAGTGCACCTGGGGCAGTGAGGTGAAGCAAAGTTTCCCTCAAATCATCATGGTCAGCCTACGCACAAAAATGTAATTGGAGTGATCAGGTTAGTCGTGGTGCTGAAACCCCCGAAAACATCCCCGCAGTAGGTTAATGAAGTCCGACCCCAGGCCGCCCGAGGGCTTGACGGAACTGACGTATTCAAATTGACTGGCCTATTTTGCATGCACCGCCATCTGCCGTGACTGACTCGTACATGTGTGTGTGTGTGTGTGAAGGTACCGGCTGACGGCGCTGGCGGTGGACACGGCGGCGGGACCCTACCAGAACTACACCGTGGTGTTCATCGGCTCGGAGGCTGGGGTGGTCCTCAAGGTGCTGGCCAAGACGACCTCGGCCTCCCTCAACGACAGCCTGCTCCTGGAGGAGATAGATGTGTTCAACAAGGCCAAGTAGGGACATGACCTCCCCCTCGTCTTCGCTCCGCTTTCTCCTTTTTATTTTGTTCATTATATATCCTCCATATGCTGTTCTTTCATTTGAGTCCCCCGGTGACCTCTTTCTCTGTCCCTCCCGCTCTCCGTCACATTTTGTTCTATCTCTGTTCATCCTTTTCTTTCTTTTTTTTCTTTGTCTGTCCCTTTTCTCTCTCTCTTTCCCTCTCTCTTTCTCCAGCGGTCCGTTATTTCTATTAGAGCCGATCATATGTTAATGTAATTCTGAGATTGTCGCATGAGACAATCATCTGGGATTTTGGGAATAATCCTGTAATATTAGTGATACGGCTTACAAGCTTACTTTTCTTCCTGTGCTTACTTGCTGCATTACCGAACCACATTTTCATCATCTTAATACTGTTCCAGCTGAGGTAAATGCATAATGAATGCATAATGAATGCCTCTACAGTATGTCCTCAGATCCAAGCCACATTTTACCAATGTTTTGTTTTGAGGCAGGGAAATCCTCATCCTAAAATATTGGAAATTTTGGCAGAGAACAGATGTGTCTACAAATATGGAAAACATTGGCCAATGGCTTGATATCAAGGTAGCCAGTTATACATGGTCATGGCTCTGCAGCAGTCTCTCTTGGTCCGGTTCACAGTGGTCTCCTTTTACCGTCCACTTCCCTTTAATTGTACTGGATCAGCAACTGCTAACTGAACTAAAGTGGTACTTCCTGGCGTTGCATCAAGTGTCTGGTTTCTGTGTGTGTGTGTGTGTGTGTGTGTGTGTGTGTGTGTGTGTGTGTGTGTGTGTGTGTGTGTGTGTGTGTGTGTGTGTGTGTGTGTGTGTGTGTGTGTGTGTGTGTGTGTCGGCTGGATTTGTGTGTGTGGTGCATGTCGTGAGCGTGTCAAGACGTTTCAGGCCTGTTAAAGGGGCGAAGAAACTCGGCATGGATATTCCCTGCACTCAATGTCCAATTGGATCCGCCGATTATGACGGTCATACTTATCGGAATCGACCGCTGATCAAGTTTCTTTCATTGTTTCTCGCTCTCACGCTCTCTCTCTCTCATAAATCTCCTTCTCCCTTTGTCAATATCTTATCTCTCTCTTATCTCTCTCTTATCTCTTTCGGACTCTTGACTCTAAACGATATCCCTCCCTGGTTCCTAGATGCCTGTCCAGTCACGAGGACGACAAGCGGGTGCTTTCGCTGCACGTAGACGCCGACACCCACAGCCTGTACGTGGCGTTCTCCAGCTGCGTCATCCGCATCCCGCTGAGCCGCTGCGAGCGCCACACCTCCTGCCACAAGTGAGTGAGAAGCACACCTGAACCTCAGACAGCAGCTTCAGGGCCAGAGGGGTTGCGGGGGGCACGGAGGGCTTGGTGGGACCAGTCGGTTCCTCATTTTTTCTTTGGTTTATTTTTTTTCTCCCAGAGAGCTCATAAAAGCAAAGGCAATAATACAAATGAATCTTTAGCCCTCTTAAACCTGGTTAATGTTTAGTTGAGCAAACTGAGTTAAATAGTGTGTCCCACCAGCTCATCGTGTGTGTGTGTGTGTGTGTGTGTGTGTGTGTGTGTGTGTGTGTGTGTGTGTGTGTGTGTGTGTGTGTGTGTGTGTGTGTGTGTGTGTGTGTGTGTGTGTGTGTGTGTGTGTGTGTGTGTGTGTGTGTGTGTGTGTGTGTGTGTGTCCACAGGTCTTGCATAGCGTTGCGGGACCCGTACTGTGGCTGGAAGAGCCATGGCGCCTGTGAGAAGATCCAGCCAGGCGTTCTGTAAGTGTCTCAGGGCCGGCCGTGGAGTTCGTATTACACTACACTGGCTCCAAGAGGTCCGACCTATCAATAACATACCAGCCAGCGGTTTGGCCGTTTTTTTAATGGTCGATTTTTCTCCTCTCCCCCCCCCCCCCCCCAATCTGTTTCTCCGGGCCTCTCTTAGGACTGGATATGAGCAAGATGTGGAGTTCGGAGACACCGCTCAGCTAGGAGACTGTCATGGTGAGGCTTTCATCACCATGTCTTACCATCTGCTACCACACACACTCTTATACAGGCAGGCAGACACACACACACACACACACACACACACACACACACACACACACACACACACACACACACACACACACACACACACACACACACACACACACACACACACACACACACACACGCGCAGACAGAAACCATCCTCACACACCATGATCCCACGCACTCCACACGAGTAACCCGTCCAGTAACGTCGCCCCCCCCTCCCCCTCCCCCTCTTGCGTCACTCTCTCTGTATTAACAAACACATTCAGCATATGCTCGGTTCCATGGCCACCTGTGACTAATGTGGCCCAAGACGACCTCAGAGGGCCCAGGCTCAGCTGGTACAAACGCTAGAGGCCCCCCACAAACAAAAAACAAACAAACATGCAGGCTGGACTTTTGGTTCCCCCTGGGTGCCTTCCTCTGTGCCAGCTGAACCTGACCCCACCCCCTACCCCCCCCCTACCAGGCTGAACCCTCAGTGCCGAAAAGAACCAGAGGCACCGCCAGCGAGTGCTTTGCTGCCTTACTGCTCCGCCCTATGAAATGCACTCTTTACTTTCCTTTACTTTTTCTCCCCCACCTATTTTATTTTTGAACCCCTGAATTCATTACTGATTTCTTGTCCCTTTTGAATTCTTTTTAGCATTTTTGCCTTCTACATCAGCGCCAGGTTACAAATCATTTGGCGACCCGACCTCTGGTTAGTTTGATCTTTTACTCAAATGGTTTCCCTCTCTGAGTTCAGCATCTCCGACCCCGTGTCGCTCCTCTCCTCCCGACTCATCCTTCTCAAACAAATCCCTTTCTGAGAAACTTTGTCATCTTCCTCCTTTGATCATCATCATCATCGTCATCATCTTCAGCACCCACCCCCCCCCCCCCCGGGCCACTGCCACAGCATAGAATCAGTGCTCTGTTCTCTGCACCGACCTCGCGCACTACGCCTCACTCACGACTTCCCGCTCCTCTACTTTCTTCTTCTTGCATGAACCTCACCAGTGCCCTCTACAACAAACTCATCACCATCGCTGTGGTGTACCGACTCCTTCCTTTACCTCCAAGATGTGCGCCTCCTTGATCCTTCCCATTTCAGCAACCCCCACCTCACTTCCCCCTCCTGTCCCTGTCCCCCGATATGTCAATGTCAAAAGTTCAAATCCTTGTTTAATGTTAAATGTGACCCGGTGGCGTCTGAAAAGTAACATTGGTTCATGGAAAGCCATCGTATAGGCCACTAACCCCTCAAAGAGAGATGACCATGCTTACTAACGGGGAGGATAACCGTGTTTCCCGACATGTGTGCGCCGTTTGTTAACAATTTGTTTGTCACCACAGACATGGACTTTTCATCCGCACCAGTCACTGCTGGCCTGCCCAGTGGGCCAATACACCCCCCAGTACTCATTCCCACTCAGAGTCCCGGTTCTGGGCCTGATCCAGACGCCTTTGGCTCAGGCCATGTGCTGCAGGATGACCCGGCCACCTCCCATTCTTTAGACTCTGTCCCAGGGGGGCAGGAGGGTAAGGCCATGCAGAGTGGAAGCTGCCACATGGAGCCCAGTAGGATAGCTGCCAAAGTACTGCTTTTATGAAGACACATATCCAAAACAGTTAAACATTACTCGCATATAAACGCCTATCTGTTCAGTTATATAAACCTTCTGGAGCTGTTCCAGACTATGTTCAACACACACAGTTGCAGGCACATTGGCAGCTATAAGGGTTTTCCATCTAGTTACGGCCAATTTCATTTTGACCTGTTTTTGTTAATAGAATAAATTATTTACATTTTCTGTTATTTTATTCTTTCACCTGTGTACATCTTTGTTCCTTATTCTTTGAATCGATTTTATCCAAACAATAGCCTTCCTTTTCTTTCTTTGTTTCCTTCTTTTGACTCTACCAGTCATTCTTATCAGTAGATTTTAAAAAGATAAAACTAAAAGAGTTCCTTCTTCCTTCTGCTTTGATTTGGCATCAGCTTCTGCCGAAATAGACAAGCCTTGGCCGCAGTTGCGCTTTAGCCCAGGGTGGTAGATCATTCACCATCTCCGCTGAACCGCATCGCTCTATTGCGTGCACGGATGACTAACACTTAGATAACTAACTGTTCCATGTCTGTGGTTACTCACAAAACCTCCACCAATAACCACAAATGTCTTCACACCTCGGGAAAGCTTTGGTTTTCATTCCCTGATGGAAATGCATCACTAACCTCTCTTTGTTTTTTGTATACCGATTAAACAAATCCAAAAAAAAAATCTTCTAATGGAAACTGGATCAAGACACCATTTTGATTCCATCCCTCCTAAACTAACAGATCGACTTCTCCTGTAGAGCCGGTGATCTGGATGTCGGCACCTAACACTTTTTGGCCCGAATATTGCCAACTTTCTTCCTTGACTCGTCTTAAGAGGAATAGGAATCGGTACATGGATCTTGCTTAATCACTTACTTGGCGTGTTGGGAATGGGCGTTGTAGAAACAGCCACTCATGCATGATTGACTTCTACATGCACAAACATGCACCCTTCTACGGTTGAACAAAGGCTGGGCTAGAGAGCCGCTTTCATCGGCCCCACTGTGCGTTTTTAACCCTTTCTCTGTCGGGTTTCCAGGCATTTGGGACATCCAGGCGAGTGAGGCCAATCAGATGGTCCATATGAACATTCTTATCACCTGCGTGTTTGCTGCCTTCCTACTCGGAGCTCTGCTGGCAGGCCTGGTGGTGTTCTGCTACCGGGACTCTGTTCTCCACAAGCCCAGACGTGTCCGCAAGGACGCAGAGGCCGTGCCGCCCTGCTCCGACTCCACCGGGAGCTTTGCCAAACTCAACGGCCTCTTTGACAGCCCTGTGAAGGTACAGCCACTGTCAGAAACAGAGATACGATGCTGACACTGTTGTTTACCCAAAAACTGCTTTGGGTTCGATTGCTCATTGAATTATGTTTCAGGAATACCACCCCAACATGGATTCTCCCAAGATGTACACCAACTTGCTGAGCAATGGCAAGGACCTCACCTCGCCCAACGGCGACGTCAAGACCATGATCCTGTGCGACGGCTGCCAGCCCCCCGAGCTGGCCGCCCTCCCCACGCCCGAGTCCACGCCGGTGCTCCAGCAGAAAGGCCTGCAGCCCATCAAGAACCAGTGGGAGAGGGCCAGCTCCAAGGTCAGCAGCTCCCGGAAGGAGTCCAACACGGCCGCAAAGAGCTCGCAGTTCCTCCCTTCGTCTCCACCGCCTCCCCCCACCGCCAACCCCCACCACCCCCACCCGCCCCTGGGCCACTCCCACATCCCTAGCGCCGTGGTGTTGCCCAACGCCACGCACGAGCACCCCGACAACGACCGCGCCGACGGGGCACCTCCCTGCCTCTCCGACAAGAAGGCGAAGCACCCGGAGGCCAAAGGGAGCCGGAAGGAGCAGAAGCGGTCGGTGGACGCCCGCAACACGCTCAACGACCTCTTGAAGCACCTCAACGAGGCCGGGGCCAACCCCAAGGGCCTCCTCCAGGAGGGCTCGGGCCCGCGGCCCCGGCCGCACCTCATGCTGGAGCCCATGGAGGCCCTGACAGAGGTGCCGCCCAAGGTGCCCAGCAGGGAGGCCTCCCTCTACTCCCCCTCCTCCTCCTTGCCCCGACACAGCCCCACCAAGCGGGTGGACGTGCCCATGCCCTCCAGCCCCACGGGGAGCCTGAGCATGGGTGGCACGCTGGAGAGGCAGGCGCGGGGGTACCACCTCCACCGGAGCGCCTCCCACCGGCAATCGCTGTCCACCTCGCCCAACGGGGTAACTATGGGCGTGTCTATGACCCGCCAGCACAGCATGAACCGAGGAGGGGGCTACATGCCCCCGACACCCCCCTCCAGAATGGACTCTCATGGCGGAGCCATGGCGGCGGGCATGCACTCGCCACACCCCCCTTCCCTCTCGCGGCAGAGCAGCTACAGCGGCTACGGCTCACTCCCGCGCACCGGCGTCAAACGGACTCCGTCGCTCAAGCCGGACGTGCCCCCCAAGCCCAACGGGTTCCCCCCACAGACTCCTCAGATGCGGGTGGTCAACAAGTTCAGCTATTGAAGACGGGGCCGCCTTGCGGTGAGTGAGCTCCAGGACGCTCTGAGCTAGGGGGTCCCGATGGCCATGGCGCCATAGGACGGGATAAGGTGGGTCCTAGCGTGGGATTGTGCGCCACTGCGTGTTCCCCAACACGGACCACTGCACAATCACCAAACGACACCGGGGGGGGAAAAAGACATTGCACGGGTGGCCAAAGATTCTCGTTGGGTCTGTTTGTTCCCCTCGTCCGCCTCGCTCGCCATCAGTAGCCCCGGCCCACGACAAGCAGAGGGAAAGGGAATCTGTCGCCTCCCCCCGGCTTCAAGCACCCTGTTCCCCTCTGAGATGACAAAGGGTTAAAGGCACCGGCTTTGGGTTCGCTGCGCGACCCATGTATTTTCGGTATGTCGTTTCAAAACACAGAGTAGTACTTGAAGAATGGGTCCAATTTGTCATAATCTCTGAGCACTGTCTTCCCACTAATGTGAAGTGAATAGGGAGCGTGTTAATTCGGCCGTGCGTGGTTCAAATGACTGATTAATAGCGTGGCCGAACGAAGAAGTATTCTGGCTCGGTGGCCGCGCGTGGGAGACGCGGGTCCACTTTAATGGTGAATTCTGGCGGGATACAACAATCGGCGGTGAATGCCCATGATTGGGCTTGAGTGTGAGTGTGTGTGCGCATCTGTTTAATAGTGGCTCAGTGTCTCGACAGCACAGACACGCAGCAACCCCCCACCTGCTGGCTAGAGTGGTACTCACACAAAAGCTGTGTTCTGTCTTCATCCAATCACATCATCAACATGAGCAATTGTCATTTAGTTTCCATTGTTAAAGAAACTACTATCTGAGCCCATTTCAAACTTCAGAGTGTGTGGCGGGGGGGGGGGGGGTTTGTCTCGATTACCCAAAACTTCAATCTCACTGTTAATGGTTAATAGTGTTAATACAAAGCTGTATTTTTCATCTCCCATCCATTTCCAATGGTTAATTTATCCCTGACTAGATCTGCATGGATCGGAATGCTTTCGGAAGAGTGTACATTTTGGGCTACATTTACACAGATGTCGGTCTTGATCTACCTGTTTGGCTGTGTAAGCGCAGCACAAATGCACTGTTAGACGTGAATAGTTCCCCCCCCCACAGGAGACACCTCGCACCCATGTAGGAGACTGAGCTGTAGCCATAACGTCTACTGCCCTCTGATATGGATGTCTTTCTTTATGTAGCAAACGGTATTATTTGGGGGCGGGGCGGGACACGCTGCTCACGGAGACATCAAGTCCCCTCACAGAACGGCAGGCCTGCTTCAATATGGTTTTCTGTTTCGGAAAATCTGAGATGAACCCATGTGTGCGATTTAAAAAGACTTAGGAACAGTGTGATGCATTAATCCTATACGAAACATGGGGCTCGTCTGAAATGACCTTGGTTCTGTAAGCCTGCCCTACTGGTTCTGTAAGCCTTTGTCCAGGTGAAGGGACCCACCCAACAACAGACCCATTGAGTGGCCAATGTACAATCAACACCATTATTACCAATGTGTCCTAAAGTCATGCTGGTAATGACGATACCCTGTACATACTACTTATAAATAGGAGCATAAATATTTTTAGGTGAGGCCCTGAATCTGTGCATTGTGTGCCTTATTCAACGAATGATCAATCTCCACTATGTAATATTGGCAATGTCAATTGGTCTGCAGTATATTATTGTTATGTAGTGGGGGGGGGGGGGCTGCAAATTCTTGTCAAGTTGGAACAAAATATGTTTTTGAAGAACCCACGCCTTGTTTGGGGGCAAATGTGGAAAGCAAAATATAATTTGCAGTCAATCGCATTTCAAAGATAGGTGGAAAGGAGGTGAAAGCTGCTAAAACATGAAAGGCATGGTGTTAATTTGTGTCGATGTGCCATGCAGCGAATGTATTCCCCTGGAAACGGGGATGTGGTGTGGGTTAGGCCTCGCCCACCCCCCCTCACAGTATATCTCGAGCGGTCCGCTCAACACAGTACGACACACACAGGAGGGGTTGCGTTCGATTAGTAATGACTACATCTTATGGGTGGTAACTTTACCGTTTAGAGTGATTTACATGCCTGTTTGAGCCCAAAGCCACGTTTTGTTTACAAGTGATTGTATTTATGATTATTTTTTTGTTTTGTTTCATCATAACAGTGTTTGGGCTCCCTCCTCTCTTTTAAACACACACACACACACACACACACACACACACACACACACACACACACACACACACACACACACACACACACACACACACACACACACACACACACACACACACACACACACACTGTTATAAGGACATGCACTAACACACACTCTGACATAAACACATGGAACAACTATGTACCAAGAAATACACCCAACATACCGGCTGTGCTCCACTGCCTACTACATCGCTATAAATCCAACTTTCGGTCGCGACCGAAGCCTTCGTGTGTCCGTGTGAGCTCTCTGTATGTGGAGACGTACCGGATTTGGTCCATGTGTACTCTCCTTCAAACACTTTGCAACACGCTTGCTGCAAGGCCAGTTGTACATATGTTCTCCAGAGTATTTCAGCGTGTAGATATATTGTAAAGTTGTACTGTGAATGTGTAAATAATATTGGTCTTTGTTTCATGATACTTTTTTTTTTTTGGGTTGATTTATTATTATTTTTTTAACACAGCATGTAGAGTTGAAATAAAATATTACTGCACAGTATATCCGGTGGTGGAATTAACTTTTTGATATTTACACAGGTGTTGAAATCTGCTTGTGTGTGGCATCTCATGCCACCAAATGTGAGACAATCAGAGAAAGGGGTTGCCAAAACAGATAATTTGCTGCTGTGATGACGTCTCAAATATCATTGAGCTATCTGGGGGTGCTTGAAAAAGAATATATTTGAACGTACCGCGTGTGACCCTGATAGCTAATGACCAGGAAGGTTGAGACTCCACAGAATCATTAAGAGCTTTAGATCTATTTTTGGACCGTGGGTGGTTTTGAAATTGGAGGCCACTCCAGATAGCATGTGGGAAAGCTTCCAGAGTCATTTGTTGCCGTAGAAACAAAACATCTGGATGACTGCTGCTCTGGGATTACGATGTGAGACAGAGATTAACAGAGTACACACATGGGCCTTTCACACCGCCGCAAAATCGGAGCGCGCTCCGGGCTAGTTCGGAGCTAGAGCCAGTGTTTTGGTTTCACATCGCCAAAGAACCGGCTCCGGCCTGTAAAAACTGGTACAACTCCAGCCCCAGGATTGAGCTGGGCTAGAGGCTAGAACGTGAACTGCTTTACGCCAGGGGCAGGGGGCGGGGTTATCCTTACCTTCATAAACAGGAAGACCAACGAAGACCGCCATTTTTAAAAACACCTAAGTAAACAATGGACGTGAATGCATAGACACACGACGCGGTCAGTACCGCTCTAAAAAAAATAGCCCGAAGTGCTCCGTTATGACGGTGAGGAGGTTCTGTGCGGAGCACAACCTTCGAAGAAGAAATCTACGGAAAACAAAACCGCTGGCCCATTGTAGAATGCGAGAGACTCGATGGAACGTTTGAAACGTCTTTATATGTTGTTGTTTTTAACCACGTGCCCTTTTCCCGGCATTCATTGCGGTTTCATCTAAATTCCACGTAAACAAAACAAGCAACTGGATTATTCAGTTT
>OLKM01000014.1:755256-842756 GCA_900291075.1 Melanogrammus aeglefinus
TAGCTACTTGTGTAGGCCTATGCCTGAGGCTGCACTCTGTAGTTCTGCCTAAGTAGAATGTTGTGAAAACAATGATAAAAGCAATACATGATGAAAAGGAACAGGCCATATCAATTTACTAAATTAATTAGAATTGTGCTTGTATGATTCAGAGCAAGACCATTGTAGCATTAAAGATCATTCAAATGTTATTGAATCTAACATGCTGACACATCCCCCCCTCAGTATTTAAAAAGAACAACAAAACAGGCGACATTTGTAATAAAATTGAAAAAAAATTGAACAGCAACAAGCAAAAGTCAGTGAGTTAGCTGGATCCTTTTAAGAGAAGACAAAAGTTAGCATCCCTCCCCTTTCATTAGTGTGCCAGAGAAAATGAGTTCTCCAGAAAGATCGATGGGCTTTAACGGTTTACACACACAGGAGCACTGAGAGACTCGACCCACCGACCCCTGTATTCACTGCCTTGCTCTTGCTCTTTCACCGCCGTCCCCACAAACCAGATCAGACAGACACCTCCTTTTTAACATTATAACGCAAAGAATGGTGGGACAGACAGTATCAGCTTTGCTTTCACAAATAATGATCCAGTGTTTCCAATGCTAAGGATGTAGGAAAGGAAGCAGTGAAGGAAGGCCCTTTAGAGACGTCAAACCCCCGTCCTGACAGCCACTTAGAGGCTTCTGGGTCATTTCACTCAGTTAGGAACCTTCCTGAGCAAAAGACTTCAACCAGAGCCTTCGTCTCCCACTCTACTTTTATTATTTCCTTCTTTACTAGCCCATGTTTGATTCCCGTCTCACATCATCTTGTTTTTTTGGCCATTTGTTTATCTTCTTAAGCGGATTGTCTCTCTCTCTCTCTCTCTCTCTCTCTCTCTCTCTCTCTCTCTCTCTCTCTCTCTCTCTCTCTCTCTCTCTCTCTCTCTCCTCTCTTTCTCTCTCTCTCTCTCCTCTCTCTCTCTCTCTCTCTCTCTCTCTCTCTTCTCTCTCTCTCTCTCCTCTCTCTCTCTCTCTCTCTCTCTCTCCTCTCTCTCTCTCTCTCTCTCTCTCTCTCTCTCTCTCTCTCTCTCTCTCTCTCTCTCTCTCTCTCTCGCTCTTCTGGGACTCAGGACTATGTTTTTGGTTTGAGAGATTACATCGCAAAGCAAAAATAAAGAGAAGGAAGTGAGGCTGAGTACCGGCAAGAGGAGGACGAAGAGGAGGAGGAGGAGGAGGAGTAAAAGAGGAGTGAGTGACATAGAAAAGAAGATGGCACCAAAGGAGTGGGATGAACCAATTGCCAAAATGTTGCACAACGACCCACCCCCTTAGTCTCTCCAACAGGCAGGATTATCATTCAGAGCATTAACACATCCAAATAAGATCCAATGACTTGGGTGGGCAGGATTCATCTCCAGCCCTCCCTGATAACCCAAACTGAGGCAACCGCAAACTGAGGCAGCCAGTCATTCACAGCTATTGTGAACCATTGTGTTTTGCATCACATAAGTATGAACAAAGTAAGGAATCTCTGAAATAACAGACACCAGACATTTCATTTGCAAGCGCACAATCCTCAGTCAGTGAATGTATATGATGTTTGGTCTGTTGGTTAATGCAACGTGCTCTAGCGTTGCCGTGGTGATTCATATGGAGGCTTCTATCCGTGAAAGCACTCAGCTTGCATGGCATTTGAACGTCTTTGCGTTGTGTAGTCATCTGAGCTGTTATATTCAGTTTTATTTTATGTAAATGATGATGTCTTTCAAATAATGACATTAAGCGTGTCTGAGGAAGACATTTCTTCTTCTATGGAATGGATTAGGACGACGTGTTTAAGGGGTGCACAACGGAAGTCCATGTTCGCTTTGCTTCCACTGAAAATAATCAATTTCAACGGTTCCTTTATACATATTGGTTAACAAGACAACCCTGACATTAATACCGCTTTTAGATGATGTCCTTTCTCGAAAAACTTGATGTGACCCAGGCATTTATTGTATTTTGCATGTACTTACAAAAGGAACCGTTGGAACAGATTTCTATTAGCGGAAGCAAAGCGAAAATAGACTTTGTGAGTGTGGTGCATCACAAAAACACGTCATCCTAGTACGTCCCAAAGAAGAATAAGTGTCATCTTGGGTCACTCCAAAAAAAATATTTGAGAGAACATCATCAGTTACATAAAATACTACTGAACACATCAGCTCAGATTACTTCACCAACGTGAGACAGAGAGTCAAACCACATGCAATCTGAGTGGTTTTAGGGATAGCAGCATCCATATGAATCATCATGGCAACGATAGAAAACATTGCATCAGCAAACATACTAAACATCATATACATGCACTGACTGAAGATTACGAAAGAATAAGAATAATATAACGAACGTCATTCATTTTGGTAAAATAGAACCTTGACATAAGTGACGGGTTGCTGTTTCTTGGAAAGGGGGCTAAAACGTTCATAAAAGTTCATCGTTTAAGGTTGGAGATCACGTTGCAATTTCTATGAAATCCAATTTCTATATTGAACAATAAAACTGCATTTAAAGAAAGTCCAAAAAGCCTGTACTATGTGTTGCAAGACACTATGCCATTCTAATCAACATGTAACCCAACTGTATTCCTTTTGTAATGAGAAACGCTCTCGTTTTCAGTTCAGGTAGATGATATCACACGAATCACAGCATGCATCCAAACAATGCTGTCTTGGCAGGAAACCTGGTTCAGTGGCACAGTTTGAAGCACCAATCACAACTAATAGCTGCTGCGACGGTTGTTGTGAAAACAGGCAAATGATGGTTAAAGAAAAAAATATCCAATTGGATCCCTTCCTGTAGATAACCCTATACCATATGTGGTATGTTATGACACTATGACAGAAAATGGTATGCTAGTGATCTTGCTCTTAAATGATGGAAAAAGGACAAGGAGATACAAATTGAATTGCTTATCTAACACAGACCCTGGCTTTGAATAGGTAATTGTTGTTGTTTGAATGTGTAACCATAAACCCTGAGTGAATACGTTGTCTTTGCTTGGAATCTTGACATTTGATGCAGCTTTTCTGCAGAAAAAAACGGAAAAACATCCATGGTGTGGGACTCAAGTTGAGTCAAATGCGGGAGAAAAACAAATGTTGTTCATCACAATGCTGCAGCAGCTGCAGGCTAGCCGCTAGCATCTCTGCATGACGTGAAACGCAAGAGGCTGCCGTCTGGTCGACATGGTGTCAGCACTCCAGAAAGCCCTGGGCTGTCTGGGCTTGAGCACATGTTACACACACACACACACACACACACACACACACACACACACACACACACACACACACACACACACACACACACACACACACACACACACACACACACACACACACACGGCATGTAATGGCTTACCGTGTGTATGCATGCAGTGTGTGTATGTATGTGAATGTCTGCATCATGCATTGGTGTATGAGTGTGTTTTTTGCGTAGGTGTGTGTAAGTGTGTCCATGTATGTCTGTATATACGTGTGTGTGTGTGTGTGTGTGTGTGTGTGTGTGTGTGTGTTGTGTGTGTGTGTGTGTGTGTGTGTGTGTGTGTGTGTGTGTGTGTGTGTGTGTGTGTGTGTGTGTGTGTGTGTGTGTGTGTGTGTGTGTGTGATTGTATGTGTGCGGTTATCTAAATTAATGTCTGCAATCTGCATTTGGTGTGTATGTGTGTTTGTGTCTTTTCCGTGTAGGTTCATGTGTGCTTGTGGGGGTATATTTATGAGTGCGAGGGCGTGCTGGGTGAGGGGAGGCCTATTAAAAAGCTGCCTGAGGAGAGGGCTTTCAGTGGGGAATCGGCAGGGGGCCCGGGGCCCTGGCAGGGGCCATTGTGTGTCAGAGTCCCGTCCTGAGAGCCGGAATGAGAGGCATTCTCCTCTGCTCGGCTGGAAGACGTTGTACCACCACCGACCCCGGCTGTAATTAGAGACGCTCGGAGCCCACAACCCAGAGAGAGGAAGGTGAAGGAGGGCTAGGAAGGAAGGAGGGGGGGGCAGAGAGCGAATTAGAGGAACAGAGGTCAGGGTTAGGCGGGGAAAACATGTGGGAGGAGCGACGTGTCATTTGGGGGCTTTCCACTTGACAGTGGGGTTCGCGGTGGCAGAAACCACGTTGGCACGTCTGATTGCAAGCACAGTGGACTATGCGTGCGCGCTAACAACGGGAGGTCAAACGCGAAGCTCATCCCATGATTGGAGAACCGTTGGTGTCTAGAAACATGAAATGGCGATTGATTGTAATCAGCGCTAACACTGGGGTAGTCACGAGACGTGTGAGGCGTTTCGGGTTTTGGCCTGGCCGTATCCCTCTCACAGAACGCTTTCAAAGTTAACTATGTTAAGGAGATTGGCGCCGTGCTCTCTGTGAAGACGATGTTTCACGGATTAGCCGAACAATGTGTATCTCTGACACAGTGGAGTGGACCTGAATGTAGGTAATTGTTTTGATTCAGGGGCATCATGAAGCAAATAAACACCGATATAAAAATGAGTCCATGAATGTGTATTTATCAGTGATCACTAAACAGAGAAATTAGTCAGATAAACATCGTAGGCTGTTTTCTCTGCCATGGTTTGCTCTATTTATGGCCCGTTAGGTTTATTTATCTTAAATGTGCTCATGGATGTAGCAGATAAACAAGGTGTCAGACTCAATCTATGGATAGCTCATTCTGCTCGATGTTTAATGATATTAAAGTTTGGGGCTTGCCATTCTGTGCACTTGGCCGTGTGTTAGTAGGCTTCAACATCAGATTGCTAATGCAGCAGCCACAGTGCTGGCAGTCAGTGACGTTTTCGGTTATATCCGCAGGGGGATTTTAAATGATGGTCCCATGAGGTTCCCCAAGAAAGACTAACAGAAATAATAACGACGGTGACGGTCATCATGACCTTGCTATGTGTGTGTGTGTGTCACTGGAACCTCCATGTCATGAGCAGGTGCTTAGTTGATGACAGGGTATAAGACCTATAAAAAGGCACCACAAGACTGAAACTCTCCTCCATTTCACCTTCAATACACACACACACACGTGTGTGTGTGTGTGTGTGTGTGTGTGTGTGTGTGTGTGTGTGTGTGTGTGTGTGTGTGTGTGTGTGTGTGTGTGTGTGTGTGTGTGTGTGTGTGTGTGTGTGTGTGTGTGTGTTGCAAGTGTGTGTGTATGTTGTGTGTAGCATGGAGGTATTAGGTTTTGTCTGAGTGCGTGTGTGTGTGCCTGTGTGCGTTTGTGTGTGTGTGTGGGGGAGGTTGTGTGCATTTGTGTGTGTATGGGGATGTCTGTGTATATGTATCAGACATGGCTATATTTGGACAGACTCTCCAGCGTCTTAATCCCAGGCTCTGCTGTGTTCCACCTGATTACTCTGATCATTCACATCTGACAGGCCTGTTGTTAACCCTGCCCTAAACACACACACACGCACACACACACGCACACGCACACGCACACACACACGCACACACACACACACCACACACACACACACACACACACCCACACCCACACACACACACACACACACACACACACACACACACACACACACACACCACACACACCCACACCCAACACACACACACCACACACACACACCCACACCCACACACACACACACACACACACACACACACAAGGTATTGAGCTGTACAGGAAAATAAGCCTGTAGATGGAAAAGGTTACAGTCTTGTCTTTCCCATTCCCTTTCAGTGCTCCAGTGTAGTGACATCACACTACGTACAAAAAACAATCACCAGTACATGTTAAAACTTGGCTCACTCGGATGTGTGTGTGTGTGTGTGTGTGTGTGTGTGTGTGTGTGTGTGTGTGTGTGTGTGTGTGTGTGTGTGTGTGTGTGTGTGTGTGTGTGTGTGTGTGTGTGTGTGTGCGGGACGAGGGGACGACCCTTGTCGTGTCTATGGGTTTGTTGATCTAAGCAGTGTCCCCTCTGTCCAGTGACCACCGTCCCCGCCCCTCTTGGAGCGGCTCCTCCTGACAGGCGCTGTGTGATCTTTGACACGTTATTGTCGCCGTCTGCGGATGTTGTTCAGTTTTCCGTGCCTGCAGGACCCAGAGATCTGGATTCAGCCGCGACCCCTGTGACACAGCAGCAGCAAGCAGCCAATGACAATTATTAACAAGTATGTGTGTGTGTGTGTGTGTGTGTGTGTGTGTGTGTGTGTGTGTGTGTGTGTGTGTGTGTGCGTGGCGTGCGTGCGTCGTGCGTGCGTGCGTGCGTGCGTGCGTGCGTGCGTGCGTGCGTGCGTGCGTGCGTGCGTGCGTGCGTGCGTGCGTGCGTGCGTGTGTGCTAAGTTCACAGAGGGCTCGTGGGGGCAATTTCAAAATTGCAATATAAATATGAGGAACCTGACGTGACTTCACTCTCACCCGAGGAAAAAACACACCTCCCCTGAACCAAACTTTTATTCCCAGCGCACATCTCTGTGGCCTAGAACACACATTGTGCATAGACAAAGAGCAGCAACTGTGGTCTACAGCACAGGGACAGCAAACAACAGAACAAAACATAACGCATGTCAGGTAAGCCGTCTCTTTTTCCACTTATCTCCTTTATCTCTTTTACACACTCTCTCTCTCTCTCTCTCTCTCTCTCTCTCTCTCTCTCTCTCTCTCTCTCTCTCTCTCTCTCTCTCTCTCTCTCTCTCTCTCTCTCTCTCTCTAGTGTGGGTAATGATCCCTTTGACCCCTGGGGACGTGTTCTTCTCTGTTTACAGGTTAGCGCTCTGTGTCTTTGGGGACCCAACGTGGTGCCAGGGACCCATATCCCTTTACTAGAGGACGCCCCCTGCTCCGGGCACAGCTGCAGCCCAGGCTCAACGTCAAGGCCAGCTCTGGCCCAGCCCCGCTATCCCATTGCCGGGACAGAGACACCTTGGCTGGGAGGTAACCAATGCCTGCATGCATAGAGGCAATGGGAAAATGACTGCCATTGCCATTCGGCAAAAACAACGACATCTATCTTGTGCAAATATATATGAGAAGAAAAACTAGAGAAGAAGAAGAAATAGTTAATTAATGCAAAAATGAAGGCAAATTGATCACAAAAGAGTCTTGCATCTACTTCCCCTGGTGATGTAGTCCTCCTGAACACCTGGGAAAACGCGGGAAACGGTAAGCCACTAGAGTCCTTATTTATTGATAATATTTGTTTGTAGTAGTAATAGTCGTTAGTCAAATCATCTAATGGCTATTCATTAGAAAGAAATGATATAACGTGAATGAACGTGACTAAACCTGACATGAATACAACTTTGATACATAACCCCGTCTGTGCAAATTAATTATTCTGCCTGAGCACGTCAGATGGTTTTGCAGTGGCAATGGTGGTGAGGACGACATTCCCCAGCGGACAACAGATCCCATGCTACTGCACAACGTCATCCAACTTCTTTTTTGGTTATTGTTGATTATATTTGTTCCTTAAATAGTGGGCGCATGCAATGATCCAACATTGTAATCCAGCCAACATGTAGTTGAACAGTAAATCAGCAGTACTCTATGTCTCCTTCGGTCTGGCCTAGGCTGAATCTCTGCCAGGGTCTTTAGCACTGAGAGCTAAAGGGTGAAGGTGTAAGTCATTTTGATGAATACCTCTGCCCTTGGGCAATTTAGGTAGCACTTCCACGGGCTGTTTCTTCTCTGACAAATAGCCGGGGTGCTAAAATAAAAATAGTGGACGAGGTAACAGACTTCTCTCTGTTCCGCAAAGCAGGGCAGGAAGCGGACGACCGTCCAAGTAATTTAGTGCTATAGGTTGCTTGATTCACCGGATGAATACAAGTGGCTGTTGAAATAAGAGCCTTGTGTGGTGGCTAATAAGCACTCGTTCCTTTTTACCGAGTCATATAAATAGCCCCCACGCTGAATCCAAGCTAGCTGGCACAATTCAAACAAAACAAACAATGGTCTCCTCCCACATCTTTAAGCTGACTTCTATGTTCTGACGTTTTCCTTTCGCTCTGTGTCTCTGTGTCTCTCGCTGGAGAAAGAACGAGAACCATCCATCTCCAAGTCTCTCCTTCCTCCCTCTCTCTCTCTCTCTCTCTCTCTCTCTCTCTCTCTCTCTCTCTCTCTCTCTCTCTCTCTCTCTCTCTCTCTCTGTCTGTCTGTCTGTCTGTCTGTCTGTCTGTCTGTCTGTCTGTCTGTCTGTCTGTCTGTCTGTCTGTCTGTCTGTCTGTCTGTCTCTGTCTGTCTGTCTGTCTGTCTGTCTGTCGGTCTCTCTCTCCCTCACCCTGTGGTCTTGTGGCAGCAACTGCTGTGTCCACCTGCCATCGGACGTGAACCCTCTCTCTGGCTCTGTGGCGTGAATACTGATATGAGGAAGAGATGATCACCCTGTGATCACCCTGAGAGAAGCACTGCAGAACCATGGCATCTGAAAACAGCTGCGTGAAGCACCCAACACGTGGGTGCTTGTTGTTATTATCATTATTAATATTGTTGTGGTTGTTGCTGTTATCATTATGATTGTGGTGTTAACATATAGATGATTCTAAGTATTCTCATTATTATTATTATATGAACACAACATAATGACCTTTTTATTAATAATTAGGATAAATGCTATAATTTTTTTCTAAATGACCTATAATTTCTTTAGAAATGACCTCACTACCATATAGTAGCTAAAGACATATGTACAACCACACCAATATAAGGAAGGCTAAAGCTGCTTTCACACCGCTGCGCGGCATCTCGCCGCCTCCATTCATTTCAATGAGGGAAGGGCGGCAGAGGGGAGGCGGTTACAAAATCGTCTGCAGACCAGGAAGCAGTTGCCGCCCACGTGAACGCGCACAGATTTTGCCCTACCGCTCAGCCTTCCTCCGTGTTGAAACATTCGGCGGCGGCGGCAGCAACAGCAGCCTCTTTTGAAAACGCCTGGCCCTCCACGCCGTCGCGCTGAACCCACCGGCATCGCGCCGCGGTGTGCAAGCACCTTAAGGCAACCGCCGCCAATGTTATCACATATACGTATATATATTGTTCCACGTATCAACAACTGCCCTCAGAGGCAGCCCCTCTTTTATCAGGTTTTGGTTCAGTTCCTGTAATTGGGTCGCACAGCATCTTATTGCACGTGAGGCCTGTCGGACTAAACCTGTGTTGCATTGGATCCAGCTCCCGGGGTGCTTGTTTCGGTCAGCACCCGAGTTCGATCGCTTCATTCACATACACCAACAGATCCGTACCAGTGATTCAGCCTTACCAAGGTAGACTTAAAACAGACCAAATACTGAGCTTGTGGAAGCACCCTACAAGACAGCAAAGTTGCAATGCATTGTTGAACCTGCACTATATAACTGTCCCCATTAGCAGCCTCTAGTGGCTGAAATTGAAGCAACAGAGGTAGCTATATAATTCCCCTGAGATATTCCCAGAGCGAATAGAGAAAAATGATTCTGACTAGTGGATGGGCGCGTATTTTTCTTGCTCAGATATTTTTTAATATACTGTAGCTGCAGTAGAAAAGTTGCAGAGTGCAGGTTTTATGTAAGCTTAATTTTGTAACCTATTGTGGAACAGCGTTCTTAAGATCACCCTTTAAAGCCATGACCTAGCAGTGACCTTCGGTAAAAAAAATATATGAAAAAAGACAAGCAAATGTCCGGCACAGATTGCCCACAAACTGTGCACCAAACGGCCAGGCCAGGCCAGATGGTCAGAGGCATTGCTGGCCATCAGTGGGCTCCTGTTCTCCTCCAAAGGAAAAAACAACACATTCAGCACATTGACAGACAGTGTATCCCAATACATATCACCCATACATGCACAGACACACAAACACACACACACACACAGAGACACACACACACACACACACACACACACACACACACACACACACACACACACACACACACACACACACACACACACACACACACACACACACACACACACACACACAAATAGACAATATGGTCAGAGAGGGCTTTTAGTTTAGTATCTTCCCACCTCCTTACAATACGTAAGATACATTATGCCCAACTTCACCACCCCATTAACTCCCCTTGCTTCTCCTTCTTTCCATTCTCTGCTCACAGCAATTAAGCAAATGGGCATTAATTAATCGCTATGGGCAACAGGACACAGAAGGAGTGGAGCAGACTGGATGGATGGACTGCTGAGAGAGAAAAACACAAGCACACACACACACACACACACACACACACACACACACACACACACACACACACACACACACACACACACACACACACACACACACACACACACACACACACACACACACACACACACGCACACATAAACACACAAACAAAATCACAAATGTAACCACTACACAAATGCAAAGATAGATTCTAGCAAAACCTGCATAATGTACTTGCCTGAACGGAAGGCTATTTAGGCCCGCATACACACCTACGAGTACAGAAAGGCAAAACACACAAAGATGGAACCAATAAACCCAGATTATGGCCATTTCTGAAGACATCAATAGATTGTTGCCTGAATGAAATAAAAACAGTCAAATGAATGGTTGAAAAAATAGGTTTGCTAATTTATTCCCATCGTAAACAAGTGCTGAGCCGCAGGTTTTTCCTCACAAAACGCTTGGCCGGGAACCTTTCCTCTGGCTTTCTGCGATTAGAGGTGGACCACTCGATAGTACACAACCCAGTCTATCACGGAGAGACTGCTGACAGATCATTTTCTCAGACATGAACTGTAAAGGCTATTGGTGATCGGCAGAGCCCTGATATTCTCTATTGTATTGAGTAAATTGCTCTTTATATCATTACAGGATCCTGTGTGTGTGTGTGTGTGTGTGTGTGTGTGTGTGTGTGTGTGTGTGTGTGTGTGTGTGTGTGTGTGTGTGTGTGTGTGTGTGTGTGTGTGTGTGTGTGTGTGTGTGTGTGTGTGTGTGTGTGTGTGTGTGTGTGTGTGTGTGTGTGTGTGTGTGTTAGTATATTCTTCTTTTTATAGCCAACATAGACAACCGAGGCAACAATTGATTTACTTATAATCTACAATCCTCCATCTCTTGAAGACTTGGGCCAGATATAAGTGGTTCTGAATTTGTTAAATGTTTTGTCCCATTCAAGCACTATTACCCTCTCTCCACTAGAGGGCAGGCGTCTCAAACAACTCAACAATAAACTGCAGATGATTAATTAATAGACTTGGCATGAACCAATGCCTTGACCGTCAGTCGGACCACAACATCACCATCTTACTTTATGATCCAGACCATGCTGCCAGGGTTTTGTGTATATGTGTGTGTGTGTGTGTGTGTGTGTGTGTGTGTGTGTGTGTGTGTGTGTGTGTGTGTGTGTGTGTGTGTGTGTGTGTGTGTGTGTGTGTGTTGTGTGTTGTGTGTGTGTGTGTGTGTGTGTGTGTGTGTGTGTGTGTGTGTGACTTTGGGTTAATGTGATTGTTTGTGTGAGTGTGTTTGTCTGTTATTCTGTTATTCTGTGTTTGTGTGTTGTGTTTGTGTGGTGTGTGTGTGTGTGTGTTGTGTGTGTGTGTGTGTGTGTGTGTGTGGTGTGTGTGTGTGTGTGTTGTGTGTGTGTGTGTGTGTGTGTGTGTGTGTGTGTGTGTGTGTGTGTGTGTGCGTCATCCTCCTGCGCTTTGCATGATCTCATCCTGACTTGTTTTGTTGTGCGTCAGCAGCAGAAGGAAGGTGGTAGGTCAGGGACCAGGGTCACATGGGACAGGACCTCACGTGACAGAGACGCTGCAATGTCACAGGATGAGGGTTGCTTATTGCCTCACGTGTGTCAGGTTCCCTCAACATGCAATAGTCAGACTATAAACGTGGGCACCTCTATGTTTCATCACAGGATATGACTTCATCATATGGGCTCGCAATTTTTCTATGAAAGTCTTTACTGTACCGACAGCAATACATCTTGTTTTCGCTTTCTTCTGATAAACAGTTTGTTCTGCTGGTCTTACCTTTGCAGTTCCCTCTTGAGGATCAATGAATAACGTTTTGTCTTGTGACCTGCATTGATGTAAAACAGAGCCTTTGCTTTTCAACCTGCAAAACGTTATTCTAGAGCAAACAGATGAGGAGTTACTTACAAAGTAAGCTATCCAAACCTCTCAAACCCACGAGGAAACCAAAGTTAACACAATACTACCTCTTTTACAGCTATGCTACAAAGATGTCAAAGTTTATATCCAAATAGCTATATTCACAAAGCTATTCAAATATACTTTGTTTACCAGAGCATTATATTTAATATTCTGTGTACAAAGCAACCCTGGTGAAAAATGAACGACTTATTGACTAAATGGATTCAATTGTTTCGCCCGGTGCACATGTATAATCTAATCTCCCTTCCTTCATTAAGATAATTAGTCGGAGAGGCAGGGACAAGAAAGCGTAGACAAAACCAGCTAGCGTAATTTAATTATGGAGGTTTTTGGACGTGGTCTATGTAACCAAAAACACACATCCACACACACACACACACACACACACACACACACACACACACACACACACACACACACACACACACACACACACACACACACACACACACACACACACACACACACACACACACACACACACACACACACACACAATTATTGTGTGATTGAGCAGGGTTGTAGTATGTTGTGTAGTTGTTGCGTATGTAGAATTTAACAGTCCAAAATCGATTCAGTATTTAAGCTTGACAAAAGTCAAAGACTCTGTACTTTGCAGTGAACCAAGTAATTGCAACACACATTTGGATGTGAATGATGGCTTCAGACAGTTTGAAAATTCAAACAAAAGCAGCGTAGTTACATCCACCACTAGGGAGCACTGTGTAACTAGTATTATGCAGAACACGACATACAGTGACTGAGCTGGTTCATTGGCATGACCACTGCAAATCGAATACACGTGTTAAATTTGGCGGGGGAGTGGGGGGTGACGACGATGACGACATACAATCCTTTCATAGTGCTGTTTCATTGTTGAATGAAACATAGTGTCATGTTAACACCAAATTAATAATTCCATGAACTCGCCAAATAACAATGAATTGCTTCAGGTGTCAATTGGAATATAGATGGTTGAAGATTGGCAGGCGTGTAGAAAATGGCTGATTTAAAAATTCTAGAAATATACTTATTTAGGCATCATTTCAAATTAAAACATTGAAGCAAAAACCTATGTATTTTCTGGTAGGAGAATGTAAGTAAGGTAACCCTTCCTATTTCTAGCAAAAACTGTTCAAACTATGTATCCAAAATGCATCATAACATAAATGATATAAGTAGGCCTATACAGTTTACAGCCAAAGCGCGTAGCCTTGAAGGCTTAATTGTTTGTTGTGTGTGTGTGTGTGTGTATGTATGTGTGTGTGTGTGTGTGTGTGTGTGTGTGTGTGTGTGTGTGTGTGTGTGTGTGTGTGTGTGTGTGTGTGTGTGTGTGTGTGTGTGTGTGTGTGTGTGTGTGTGTGTGTGTGTGTTTGTGTTTGTGCAAGCACTATTGCTCAATGCATGTGTGCATGCTTGCATGTGTGTGTGAATGTTTGCTTATGATTTTGCGTTGTATGCAAAAGAGGTGTTGAGTAACTGTCAATCATGCAACTGTCAGTCAGAGATATGATCTCTTAAAAGCATCCAAATATGAATGAAGAAGTAAAGAAAGAATCACCGACTTTATCCAGTAATCATTTGGGAATGTCATTCGACCGGTTTATCAGTTTATCCCTTTCAAACAATGGGCGTAGGTTAACAAAAAAATGTTTGAGAATTATTTTGCTATTTTGGCCTTAATACAAGCTTATTATTAAGAGAAGGATCTCTGTTCTCCTAAGACCATGAAACTCAACAACACACAAAAGTAATGAGCAACTGTGTAGCACTATCAGGAGTACTTTTTTTAGTCTGTACACCAGATGGCGCCACAACAACATTCGGCCACCGTGAAGCCGTGAAATAAACTAAATTATGAATCGTGCCCACATGGGCTCCTCTCAAGATGTTTCCACTGAGTTTGACTCTGAAGGTCAAGGGTGGTGTTCGAGAAACAGCCACGTAAGCTTTTAAATGAAACCCTTCTGCCTCATTTTCTTTCTTAACAACCATAATAAATCAGACACGTCAACACCAGGGAGGCAGTAAGGCAAGACCTGCCACTTGTTTCCAGTTAGTTTGGTATTGATTCTCCGTCTTCCTTGTGATGGCACTATAACCA
Organism: Melanogrammus aeglefinus; assembly: GCA_900291075.1. NCBI lineage: Eukaryota > Metazoa > Chordata > Actinopteri > Gadiformes > Gadidae > Melanogrammus > Melanogrammus aeglefinus. Next base: position 769,463 of record OLKM01000014.1, read on the forward strand.
TCTGACCTGATTGCTGCAATAACCACACTGGCCTGATATCCAGCAGGCATCGCCCTTGCATTAGAGGGAGAAGGGGAGAGAAAGAGTGAGAGAGAGGGAGAGAGCGGGACAGAGAGATTAATGCCACAAGCGGAGTGACCTCTGAGTGGCCTGGGGTATCTCTGGAATGTCACACAGCTCTGAACCTTGGGTTCCACTCATCCCATAGCAATAAAATATCCATTATGTTTTCTCTTAATAGAAAGTAAAATAAATATGTACGAATAGCAGTGTCTTGCTATATCAGTAGGCGCCTACCAAGTGTCTCCTATCAAAGACTATGCTCTCATTGTTATCGATAGTGAAAACATTTGGAGACATAGCAATTCACTTTGTAACACCGAGAGAGCTTTATAAGACATTGAATGTTGTCGGTTTCACCTTGTGTTGTTGTTTTTTATCCCTCTTGAATACCTTTCAATTATTTCCACTAGGCTTAGGCAGTATCTATTTTTTCATACCGTCATACCACCTTGACATTTCACTGTGTATGGTATATTATGGTATTTCTGTAAAAGAATATATTAAAATGATAAGAAAAAAAGATTAAAGCTGAGGTGCTGGTGATAGAAGGGAATTTATAAGATGTCGGAAAAAATGTAATAGAAAGAGACGTGCTGTATAATTGATAGTATTGAATATCATAACTTCTGTATTTCTCCCCTAATACCCCTAGCTATACCATAATACCGTGATACCGCGCAAGCCTAATGTCTGACCACTTTCAGCAACAAACCCAGGAGATTTTCCTCAGCACTCTAGTTGAGTAAAAGGTTTAGTGACACCATTTGAATATAAGATGCATGATCGTTTGGTTTGTCCTCATTTTGAGGGATTTATTGTGATCTAACAAGCATCAATGTGATTTCTTATACAGACATCACACATATTTTTTACATACACTCTGCAAACTGAAAACACAGAGGAAAACCACAACATAGAAAAATATGTTGTCCAACATAATCAGAGGTGATAGCAAACAGGGAAATCAAATGATTCCTTCGATTTATCTTTTACCAAGTGTTTACATCATTTAATTTTAGGAAAACCATTAATTGTTTAGCTTGTTATTCAGTTGTTAAGTTCAGAAGGTGTAATCATAACCCTCCTTTCGTCCGACTGGAAGACCTAATAATTCCTCCATGTTGTTAATTAAAGGCAAAAGAATCCTTCATACATTTACATAAAGACTTATTTTCATAATAAGACAATATTGCTTTGATTGACAATAACACAAATCAGAGCCAATTGATATCCTTCAACAACAGTTGATGTATTATCTTTCCCACTTTCATCTTTGCTAAAAAATCTCAGTTTTTATCAGCTGGTTGAATATAACAATTTACAACATCCCTTTTACTTCAAACAAAAACCAAAAACATTCACCTCAACACATTCAAATTGTACCCAGATCTGAAAGTTATACTCCAAAATAAAACATGCACAAAGACTTGATTGTTGTGCTCATACATCTTACAGTGAAACATGATACCGTCAACCATAATAATTTAAACAGATTCTGACCAAATTTGGAAGGATTATTGCATGAGTTCTGCTGTCAGGGAGAACAGGCCTCTTTGCTATAGAGCATTGTTTGCTGGTTGTTTGGCTGACTTTGTAAACAGTCAAACGCTTCCATGCCTTACTAAGAGTGAGAAGTGCTCAGTGAATGCTATGAATGCTCATGAAATACATTGTCATCGTAACATTTGGATTATTCGTGTAATGGGGGTTCGTTCTGGAAATCTGTGTGATAATTTGTCAACATTTGTATCCAATATCTGCTGCCACTGAAACGTTGCACTGTGTTAAAAAAAAGTGCAGCAGGAGGCCTAGCATAAATCATTAGCAATAGAATCCTTGAACACATGGAAAATCTTGTGTTTGCATTTGTTGATCGATTCCTGAGGGGTTTGTAGACAAAATCAAATTGATTTTAATGAACCAGGCATGTCCAATCAATCCAAGAGAAATTGAGTTAGTCCACTTTCAAGAGAAACATGACCCTGCATTAAAGTACAGATGTGGCCATGCTCAATCTCCACGCCTGTCCTGTGCGTCTTCCTCAAAAGCGTCGTTGATGTAGTGGTGCTGATGTTCCTGTGGCTCGGGGGTTTGTGGGCCGGTCAGTGGCACCTCATATAGGGGGTCCCCTCCGGACACTGTGATCACAGTGACATCTGGTGGCGGGGACGAGTAGGCGTTGCTGACCTTGTTCTTTTCGTCCTCATTTTCGACCCCAAGAGCCTTGAGGATGTCGCACTTGCACATGGGGCAGGTCCTTTTGTCCAGGAGCCAGGGTTCGATGCACGCCTTGTGGAAGATGTGACCGCACGTCAGAACAGTTATCACGTCCCCTGCCTTGTAGGATTCGATGCACACAGCGCACGTCTGAGCGTCCAACCCCGTCTCCGGGTCACCCCTCTTGACTGTGCGCACCACCAGCTGCTTGATGGCCTTCTTGGCGTCATTCTTAAGCCTGTCCTCAGAGCGCCTCTGCATCCGCAGGTTGACGAGCCGATGGACGGAAACAAACATAAAATAGCCAATGGACGCCGCTGTCACGATAAAGAAGGCGATGGACAGGAAGTAGAGCCAGTAGGTGTCCATCCAGGGGCCGTGAGGATTACCCAAGTCAATAACCATTTCTATAGGGATTCCCCTGTTGACCAGTTTGGTGATCTCCACCCCTATCCCATTTCCGATCATGATGGCCACCATCCCAGTGGCGTCTGGGTGAGACATGTGCATGGTTTCGTTCCTAGTCCCCTCCACGTTGTACACCACGATGGCAGCAGCCCCTTCTGCCTGGGCCCCTTTTATCTTTTCGCTGAAGGTGCAGTTGCCTCTCTTGACAAGGGCTATCCAGGGGGGTATGCTGTTGTTGTTGCGGCTGTAGGTAGGGAGCCCACCGCAGCCCATTGGGTCTTGAATAGGCAACATCAGACGTCCGGCAGCCCCCTCCAGGGGGGAGTTGCGGCCATACACACCACACTCACAGTAACGCTTTATGGTCAAATTGCTTTGGATGTCCAGGTAGCTTATTTCCAGCAAGGCCGACCAGAATACGGACGCCGCGGAAGTCTGAACAAGTCCGAACGACAACACCAGGAAGAGCACACAATGCCCTACCTTTAGATCCATGGCAACGCTTTTCTCTCAACAAAAAAACATGAAACACTTTCCGTAAAGGGAATAACTTTAAAGACTTGTTTCAGAGTTGTCCCGTTTTTTGGTTCCAGTTGTTGTTGTCGTTTGATCGACGGCGATCAGGATAGTGCTAGCGTTTCACCCAACCTGCTCTCGATGGTAATCTGATATGAGCCTCTTGTAACATAACACTGCTCTGCGTCAGCCACTCACCTCTCGTTATCTGCCTGGACCTTGAACAGTGAGCACTCCTCTCACAGTGCAAGTCACTGGCACTTAACAAGTTGAAGTTCTGCACTGTTTTGAAAGCCAAAGGAACGCAGGCCAATAAGAAAGGGGAAAGACGATAACTGAATGATAAGGCATAAATGTACAGGACAAAGTCATAAAGACAAAGAACTTGTGAAATAAGGGGCTGTTGATTTTTCCATTCGTCATGCTCACGGGGAAAAGTCTGTGAGGCTGAATTTCTTGTTAAACTTGTTCCTCTTGTCACTGAAATGTGAGCTCATGTTGTTGAGTTTGAGCAAGATGGGGAACTTGTTCTACGAGCCAGCCAGCTCTATTATAGAAGGGAGAAGTGTAGCTATTCTAAATAAGTATCTCCAATCTCCATTCTGAACTTTTTATGACATCCAAATTAATGCAAACACGGGTGACCACAAGGTGGCCAGTAAACACATGAGACAATGGAACCTAGATTTTGCATGTACTTTACAGACTAATGTTAGTTGAATAGGTCATGGGTTGTATTATTTTGCAAAAAAATGTAAGGAAATAATGAGCACTCGAAGCCTCATAGCTACTAGGAACATCTGAGAAGGTACAGGATTCTGCCACCCATAGGCATTCTTTTCAACAGAGGAACATTTAAATTCCTTCCTCCCTCCATCAACCACCCTTCAGCTCCCTCTTAATCTCTCTCTCTATCTCTCTCTCTCTCTCTGTCTCTTTCTCACTCTCTCGCTCTCTACCTCTCAAAGACATGCACGTGTGAACACACACTCATCAATGCAAACATTAAAGGTCCCATGGCGTGCTACTTTATGGATGTTTATATAGGTGTTAGTGGGCCCTTAATGCAGCATTTGAAGACCTTCAAGAAATTCAGCCTTGGTGCAGAATTACAGCCACTACAAACCAGTCCCACAATGAGCTTTCCACAAACGTGCTGTTTTTTTAGAAGCGGATAAAGGTAGTGGGTGGGGGTTTGGCCCTGAGGCAGCTTGCGGCCACAGTATCATGCGCTAGTGTTTAGAGTGGATGCATCGTAATTGTTCGGAGTCATTCATTCATCATCCGGAGGTGCACACAGCTTTCGGCCGTGTTCCGTAAATAAACACTCTGGGTGCTCCGGCAGGTGTCCTGGAGCTCTATATCGGTGGTGCCTCGTCGGAGGTGGTGCCGGGCGGAGGTGGTGCCTCGGCTGTCGGCAGCGGGCAACGGGCAGCGGGGCTCCGGCGGGAGACAATCGTGGGCAGTAATCCCTTTCTCCTCCGCGTCGCGGTTGATGTACTTCAGGGAGTCAAAGCCAAAGGTCCTTTCTCCCAATTCCTCCTCAACCACGGCTGAGACCACCCCCGCCTACGAGTCTCGTTGTGGAAATACCAGAGACGTCAGAGAACCCGACGTGTTGTGCGCCATTAAAACCAACAGCAGAACGGTTATCCACACACACACACACGTGTGGCGCTCGCACGTCGTAGCTCATTGGGCCAAGCAGAGAAGGGGAGGTAACATGTAAGATTCTAAATCGGCGTGCCTGAGCTTTGTTTTTTCAAAGGAAGAGCAGGATAGCCAGTGCTCGTTTTACACCTAACGCCATTTCTAGCTACTGGAGGACCATAGGCAGGCTAGGGGAACTCATATTACTGTCAGAAAACCTCATAAAGTGAACATTTCATTCCATGGGACCTTTAACAAAAACACCTTCATGGGCGGCTAGGCAAAGGGTCAAGAAATAACAACGCATCTTGCCAAAGGGCTATTTTCTTTCTAACAATTATCGATCATAAATGCTTAACATAACTAAACAAGTTAGATTAAAAAAAGGAAATTAAATTCAAAGTCTTCAAATTGCAGCACGGACATGCTCAATTGGTAAATACTGGCATCTGCTGGCAGCATTGAAGGTGGTTTAAACAGGATGCATTGCTTGCAAGCTGCGAAACAATCACAGCCAACACTTTAAAATATCACGGCCATTTTATGATAACTTAAAAGCAATTTCTAATAATAATAATGATTAGAATATATTTTTCTTATTAAAGAGAAATATAATATAATAATAATAATATAAATATAAGAGACATTGTAAAATATACCTGCTGTTCCAACACTGCATTGCCGCTGCTTTTAGATTTAGGTGACATGGGACTTTAATGTACAAAAACATGTCTGAACCATTATGCTACCACATGATCCAAACGTTCACTGACACAGCGTCCGGGGTAGCATATGGTGAGACCTGCCACCCTAAAATAAAAAAAGAAGAGAACCACCTCCAGCTCAACATCGGTAAGACCAAGGAGTTGGTGGTGGACTTCCGATGGAGCAGGAAGCCCCCAACCCCCATTACCATCCAGGGGGTTGAAATAGAGATGGTGGACAAGTTCATACATTCCTTGGAGTGCGCATTAACAATAAGCTGGACTGGACAGACAACACAGAGGCAGGGCAGACTCTTCTTCCTCAGGAGGCTCAGGTCATTTGACGTGAGTGGCAGGCTACTAAAGATGTTCTATCAGTCTGTGGTAACCAGCACACTGTTCTTTGCTGAGGCGCGCTGGAGAGGGAGGCATCGAGGCCGGGGAGTCCAACGGACTCAACAAGCTGGTGAGGAAGGCTAGCTCTGATGTGGGACTAGAACTGGACAGTCTGGAGGTAGTGGTGGAGAGGAGGATGAGGGACAAATTCAAGTCCATCTTGGGTAACCCCTACCATCCCCTCTATGTTGAGCAGTGGCAGATGGGCAGCACCTTTAGCCACAGATTAATTTCCCCCAGGGGCAAGACAGAGCTCTTAAAGTGCTCCTTTGTGCCAACAGCCTTTAGGCTGTGTGTATGTGTCTGGATATGCATACTGTGTTTTTTGTATGAGTGTGTATATATGTACAGTCACAGTCAGGTCCATAAATATTGAAACATCGACACAATTCTAATCTTTTTGGCTCTATACACCACCACAATGGATTTGAAATGAAACAAAGTGCTTTAACTGCAGACTTTCAGCTTTAATTTGAGGGTGTTTACATCCAAATCAGGTGAACGTGTAGGAATTTACAACAGTTTGTATGTGCCACTTTTTAAGGGACCAAAAGTAACAGGACAATTGGCTGCTCAGCTGTTCCATGGCTTGGTGTGTGTCATTCCCTCATTATCTCATTTAGGAGCAGATAAAAGGTCTAAAGTTCATTTCAAGTGTGCTATTTGCATTTAGATTCTGTTGCTGTCAACTCTCAATATGAGATCCAAAGAGCTGTCACTATCAGTGAAGCAAGCCATCATTAGGCTGAAAAATCAAAACAAACCAATCAGAGAGATAGTAAAAGCATGGTGTGGCCAAATCAACTGTTTGGAACATTCTTAAAAAGAAAGAATGCACCGGTGAGCTCAGCAACGCCAAAAGACCCCGAAGACCACGGAAAACAACTGTGGTGGATGACCGAAGAATTCTTTCCCTGGTGAAGAAAACGCCAGATCAAGAACACTCTCCAGGAGGTAGGTGTCGGTGTGTCAAAGTCAACAATCAAGAGAAGACTTCACCAGAGTGAATACAGAGGGTTCACCACAAGATGTAAACCATTGGTGAGCCTCAAAACAGGAAGGCCAGATCAGAGTTTGCCAAACAATATCTAAAAAAGCCATCCCATGGACAGATGCGGCAAAGATCAACTTGTAGCAGAGTGATGGGAAGAGAAGAGTATGGAGAAGGAAAGTAACACCTCATGATCCAAAGTATACCACCTCATCAGTGAAGCATGGTGGTAGTGTCATGGCGTGGGCATGTATGGCTGCCCATGGAACTGGTTGGTTTGTATTTATTGATCATGTGACTTCTGAAAAAAGCAGCAGGATGAATTCTGAAGTGTTTCGGGCAATATTATCTATCTGCTCATATTCAGCCAAATGTTTCAGAACTCATTGGACGGCACTTCACAGTGCAGATGGACAATGACCCGAAGCAAACTGCGAAAGCAACCAAAGAGGTTTTTAAGGCAAAGAAGCGAAATGTTATGCAATGGCCAAGTCAATCACCTGACCTGAATCCGATTGAGCATGCATTTCACTTGCTGAAGACCAAACTGAAGGGAAAGTGCCCCAAGAACAAGCAGGGATTTAAGACAGTTGCAGTAGAGGCCTGGCAGAGCGTCACCAGGGATGAAACCCAGTGTCTGGTGATGTCCATGCGTTCCAGACTTCAGGCTGTAATTGACTGCAAAGGATTTGCAACCAAGTATTAAAAAGTGAATGTTTGATTTATGATTGTTAATTTGTCCCGTTACTTTTGGTCCCTTTAAAAAGTGGGCGGCACATATACAAACTGTTGTTATTCCTACACCGTTCAACTGATTTGGATGTTAATATCCTCAAATTAAAGCTGAAAGTCTGTAGTTAAAGCACATCTTGTTGTTTCATTTCAAATCTATTGTGATGGTGTATAGAGCCAAAAATATTAGAAATGTGTCGATGTCCAAATATTAATGGAACTTACTGTATGTGTATGTATATATGTGTATATATATGTATGCAGGGGTTGACACTAAGGTTTCAAAAGCACTTGCCCATCGGGCAAGTACAGGTCATGTTCGACTTGCCCGAATGTTATGTTCACTTGCCCGAATAAAAATCAGAATCATGAACGGGCCTCTTTTTGCCAGGCACCTGGCCTAATTTTGGGGAACTCAGAAAACTCATCCTAGCTCAGACTGAAGCTCAATGTTAGCTTCCACATAGTACGTGTTTCAAAAATAACAAACTTCTTCTTTGTTTACTTATATACCAAATGGTCACATCGTGCCATGAAGTGATTTCAGTCCACCGTTGCAACCTATTAAAGCTATCGCCCAGTTATATGTAGACCTGCATGCTTTTATCTGGATTTTATGCAAATGTAAATAACTAAATGTCCAAGGTAGTAGCAAAGATATATATTTTTTAACTTTCACATTTCTTGTAAGTCTAACTAAATAATCACAATCGCGTGTTTATTGTAGTGTTGTCACGATACTGGATTTTTTTTTTTTATAATTATAACTTACTATACTATACTTTATACCTGAAAAAATATTGATATTCTATACCATTTTCGATACCAGGGGAAAACAGTTTTTTTCAGAAAAGAACGTAACCAAAGTAAATAGACTATATATCGAAAACTGCTAGGGCTATAATATTACATCTTGGTGCCAATAGAAAGATTGTTGTGCAAGTGAAATATTCAATGTGGATACTACTTTACGGCATAAGTGGAAGATTACATTTCCACCTGAAATAATTATCAGTTGGTCATTATCAGTTGGTATCACTGTCGTACTATGAGACACAAACAGGTAGATATCTTACCATTTTGACACTTGAAACCTCTATTTAAAGTTCAGGGCAAATATAATCGAATGACACCAAGCCAAATATTCGCAAATACACATATGGCCACTAGGTTGCGCTGAAGAACAGCGTTCTGATTGAAGGCAATTTACCTTTTTCCTAAGAAACCTTATCTTAAGTAGGCTAATTTATTGTAAACACCATGTTTAATTGCAAAATTTGTCCACTGGATTATCTGTTTATGGTGGTTTAATGAGATCAGATTCAACTTTGTGGACAAAAATCACAAAGGTAAAATTTCATTTTTTTAAAAAAAAGAAAAGGGGAAGTTTCTTCTTAAGTTGTTATTTGTGAGTTTTAGTCCCAGAATGATATGGTTGTCGGAATTGGTGGAGGCTCAGCTTTCAATAGTTTGTGCAGGACAAATTTCATGGAAAATATAGCTATTGCTGTGCATGTGCACAGAAACCCCAAACCGTGTTCTTGCATTTGCATATGACTTTAAATGATTATTTTGACTTTCCTTGGTGATTTGCTTTTATCTAAAGTACTTCCAAACCGCACTCCTCCATCACTATTATTCTTCGTCTACCTTCTCTACCTAAAACGGTCGCGCCGGCGCTGCACTTGAGATTTTAACTAACCCCGTCACAGAGCATTGAGACTAGTGCCGAATCACTGCCAGAGACCGCACTGCGAGTGAGTAAAAGGGGGCGGGGCTATTTTCGCGCTGTAGCGCTGTCTGTCTGTAAACTCGCTGTCCGAAAGAGAAGTCAGCGCGCTGATCAATATCTATTTTGTATGATTTTACGGAAGATGTCTGTGTCTGTCTGTCTGTCTGTCTGTCTGTCTGTCTGTCTGTCTGTCTGTCTGTCTGTCTGTCTGTCTGTGCGTGTGCGTGTGCGTGTGCGTGTGCGTGTGCGTGTGCGTGTGCGTGTGTGTGTGTGTGTGTGTGTGGTGTGTGTGTGTGTGTGTGTGTGTGTGTGTGTGTGTGTTTGTGTGTGTAGGCCTACTTGATCACTGGGCTACTATTCTTGGCTTACAATTAATCTTGATTAACATTGCATTTGCACTTCATAATTTACAATTTACACTTTATGCTTTACACTTCTATAATTTATACTGTTTATACCGTCTATTTTGTTTGCCCTATTTGTTGTTGTTTTTCTGTTTGTCTTGTCTTCTCCTTACTTTTAGCATTTCGTTTAGCATTTTCCCTTAGCATATACTTTTGTTTGTATTAGTACTTTGTATTCTTATTGTATTGTGTTTCATTTAATTTTATCTCTTTGTTTTTTCCACTGCTGGGCTATTGCAACAAAGTAATTTCTCCTATACGGGGATTAATACATTGGCATCGTATAATGTCTAGCCACCCTAGCTGGCACCCATTGGGAGACTTAACTGATTTTTTATTTGTTCCTTTATTGATCTTTATTCTCTTCTTGTCAACATAACAGGCCAAGTTAGTAATCTTACAATTAACAAACACTAACTAAGAAAATTAATATTTAATATTTATATTTAATATTGAAAGTCTTATCATTTTAGAAAATGTTGACATTCATTGTCCACAATGTGACTGTTATTTAGGCACTATATATTCCTCCAACCTACTCTAGAGTTGGGAATACAACTGCACTCTCTGTGAATTTATTTTCAAGTAGAGATTTTCAGGACCAATTCTTTTCTGGTTGGGTGATTAATAGCCACTGAATATATTATTGAATGATAAACATTAATGGAAACTGTATGAGCAAAGACAATGAAGAAAAAATCCCACACCCCTTTTCCTACCCCATAATCTACACATGGAGGCGCTCTTCAGCAACGTATGATTTGACATGAACAAGACCATGCCTCTCATATAGGCCTAATCAGTATGTATCTAAATAAATCATACAGATTTAGAAATGACACAAAGCTTCACTTACGTACACACTAGAGGAGGTTATCGGTCTATATAACGACTCCTAATGTGCACTCCAGAACTTCATACATTGTAAGCAACATCCACGAACAGCAGCATGAGCATGCCTTGCTCAAGATCGCCGCAGCAATTTCCAAAGAGCTGGAGAACAACTCTACAATAATACCCCAAATAAGGGGGTAGCGGGCAAAGTTGTTGGTCAAATGACGATAACCAACATACTCACATTTCCAGCCAATAGTATCCAGATGTTAATAAACACATTAGGCTGGGATTATACAAAATGATGTTAATTTGTATCCCAGTAGGCCTACTACTTTTATTATTTTCGCATTTTCCCTCCACGAGAGACAACAAAACCCAACAATGTGGCAGCTTGCTACTTAGTCCTATGCACCCAGTTTATTACCAAACCCTGCTCATTCTGCTCACATCATGCATACCCACCACAGTGAGTGTGTGCCCCCATTTCAAACTAGAATTTGCTATATTATTAAACACGCTTACACACGCACAAACACACATACATCGAATGCCAATCAAACCTTGAAACATCATGACACCATAGTAACTTTTTTTATATTCACAAGCCTTTTTAAGACGTTGGCCTACAACTTTTGGTTTATAAGTCAAGGACTTTACCGCTGCAGACAAGTTCAACTACCAATAATTATGAAGATATCTTACCTTTTTTCCTTCCATTGTCTCATCGAAGACCTACTGATGATATAGCCGTTCGTGTAGGGGCACCAGGGCGCTTAAAGATGCTCTTCCATTTGGGGGTCTTAGTGAGAGCATTAGACTTGAGTTGGTGAACTCGACGGTAGGGCATGCCCAAACATATTTCGCCCCCCGCAACCACCACCGCACCCAAGCCACAACCACTAAAATCACGATTCGCTGAAAAATCATCACGATTATATTTGCGTCATTCGATTTGCATCAATAACATTCAACAATTAGGCAAATAGAATTAGGCCTATGGCCTTTTGCCGAATTGTTTTGACAAGTTTATAAGGCTAGGTCTACTTTGTAATTCAAGAAAAACCTAGGCCTACACCATTGCTTGAGAGACTATGAAGGCCCATTCATTGTTTCAAACATCCATGTTTATAATCCTGTGATTTATGCATTTGAACCCATTACCTAACAGGCCTCCCACACCACCCCAGGCTGAAAGTCTTTCCAAGTCGAGTGGAATGATGAATCTCGTGATCCCCCATTCTGGGCATGGCAGTTACAAGATGCTTTCTATCCCCCTATTTATTCCTTTCTGCATTTTGTAGTTAGTCTCATGATCGATGCAGTTTATATACGGAATTGAATTGCATAGGTCTACCCTAGAAAACAGAACAATATTTGGAAGGCATATACTTCTGATTAGCCTAATTCTAGCCTACTCTCATTTAATACTTGGCAAGTTTTTGACTCAAAAGACAATGAGTACGGCCTCAGCTATGCACAAAAAGAAAAGAAAGGATTTTATACCATATTTTCTCGGGCTAGTTGTATTTTTGTATTGCATTGTTCATCTTATTTCATTCACTGCTACGACAGCGAAACAGTCGTCCCATTCTGCACGGATCCGCCGGGCTCTTGGTAAGACCGCTGTGATAATTAGGGTGAATAATCGGTTCGTAAATGTTTGCTGAACCAATGTGGTAATTGCATGAAATTGTGTGTAGCCTACTTTGCCGAACAGAGTAGGCCTACACCCCAAACAACATTGTTGTAGTCCTACTTTATCAGCAAACGATTATAGGCCTATTGGCTAATTTTCCACATATCAGCCGTGTTACTGTTTATTTATTTATTATTTTTGACTCTTTACAGAGAACGAGACGGAATGTGTTCCACCACAGTCCTCCGAGTTCCCCGACGGTTTCTTTACTGCCCGAGAGAGAAAAGATGGGGGACTTGTCATATACTTTATGATCATTTTCTACATGTTTCTGGCAGTCGCTATCGTGTGTGATGATTACTTTCTACCATCTCTGGAGGTCATAAGTGAACGTAAGTGTTATAACTTAAGTAAAGCCATGCATTATGAAAGAAAAGTCAATGAAAGAAAATTGTTGAAAATGATGAGAGCTGAGCTTTGTTATGAAAATATTATCAAGGCATATGAATTTTTAAATTGTGTCTCAACTTCCAAAATATTATTTTGATTCAGTTATTTTGAATATATGAATATAGGCTACATATTATAATATAAAATGCGCTATACTATCTTATTTTTATGTAGCCTAACATGTATTTTTTCGGAACCAGGCCTAGGACTGTCTCAGGACGTAGCTGGAGCTACCTTCATGGCAGCTGGGAGCTCTGCACCTGAATTGGTCACAGCCTTTTTAGGTAACCAGGACAACCATGCTGTTGTACAACCCCAATCATTCTAACAGCAGTACAATTACTTAGCCTACATGATAACGCATGTAGGCTAACGCATGTAGGTTTGTAATGCAGTTCCATTTAACGCCTTGTTAAAGTCACTGTTACTAATGATGTCTCATTCATCCTTAATTTGACGATTAAGTTGTTTGTGTTTTTGTATGTGTGTGTGTGTGTGTGTGCATGTGTGTGTGTGTGTGTGTGTGTGTGTGTGTGTGTGTGTGTGTGTGTGTGTGTGTGTGTGTGTGTGTGTGTGTGTGTGTGTGTGTGTGTGTGTGTGTGTGTGTGTGTGTGTGTGTGTGTGTGTATGTGTGTCAGGGGTGTTTGTCACAAAGGGAGATATCGGAGTGAGCACTATAGTTGGATCAGCTGTTTACAACCTCCTAGGAATCTGTGCTGCATGCGGACTACTGACCTCTATGGTATGCTTTGACACAAAAACACACACACACACACACACACACACACACACACACACACACACACACACACACACACACACACACACACACACACACACACACACACACACACACACACACACTCACATCAAAACATGTTTATTGGAAGAAAACCAGAACGCACACCGTGGTCAAAGTGTATTTTCTCGTGTCTCTTCCTGGTGCATCAGGTGGGCCGTCTGACTTGCTGGCCACTGTTCAGAGACTGCCTGGCTTATGGTATCAGTGTCTCCGCTGTGATCGCCATCATCTCTGATAACAAAGTGTACTGGTGAGACACTCATAACTCATAATATGCTACTAGTTTACTGTACAGTACATGTTCCGCCAACCATTCAACCATATCATCCATAATATTTCTATTATCGAGAATGACGTTCCATTAAATGTGGCCTCCCACATCGCCTCCCGACCTCCCGTGTTAACACGGTGCGTGTGCGACGCAGGTACGACGCGGCCTGTCTGCTGCTGGTGTACGGCGTCTACATCGTAGTGCTGTGTTTCGACCTGCGCATCAGCGAGTTCGTCCTGCGTCGCTTCAGCCCCTGCTGCACCTGTCTGGGGAAGAATGCCGGGGGGCCTGACGAGGCACGGCCCCTGATGGGCTTCGACACCAGCCTTAGGGCCAACAACCGGTCGCGGACCGACAGCGGGGTCTTCCAGGATGACTCCGGCTACTCTCACCTTGTCGCTCAGCCTGCACGGCCTCAACGAAATCCCAGAAGGTAACTGGAGGAGTCGCGGGGTCTCTGGTGGCTTTTAGAAGCAACACGCACACACCCTGACTCCTGGACGGCACACCTTGGTGGGGTCCTGAACCACATCGGAGTCTACCACTGCCATGACATTACCACGACCACTGACCATCCCTCCAGAGTCAACCAACATATAATGTCACAAACACTCCACACACAAACAGCCACTACGCAGGCACACACAGACACACACATATACATTCATCCATACCTGGTCACGCACATTTACACACATACACAAACACTCAAAAACAATATTAAATCATATTAAAGACGCATACACTAAGCCAAATCCTAATATTACTAGTCTTAATACTGCACACACATAATCAAGCATTTTGATGTGTGTTTTCTGTGTATTTGGTGTCCGCAGAGCCTAACAAGAGTGTATTTGCGGTGCCTGAGAGCGATGTGAAACGGATCTTCTGGGTTCTTTCTCTGCCACTCATCGCTCTGCTTTTCCTGACCATACCTGACTGCCGGAGAAGGTTCTGGAAGAAGTGGTTCATGGTGACCTTCCTCATGTCAGCTGTCTGGATCTCTGCCTTCACATACATCCTGGTGTGGATGGTCACCATCGTGGGTAAATACGTTGTTTATTAATGGCATGATTTAAAACTTCATTTGGTAACTGCGAATGGTTTCAACAGTGGGAATAAAAGTCCACGCATCGTTACTTATCGGGTCTTTCTTTTAGTGGGCCTAAGTGTAAGGCACTATTCCAGGCCAGATAGGGAACTATGTCGATGGATTAGGAGTGAGAGCAAAAAATATTGTTTGCAGAATCACATGTGGGTCTGCTGGGTAATTCCTGGAATACCTTTGTCTTCGCATGTGCGTGTGTGTGTGTGTGTGTGTGTGTGTGTGTGTGTGTGTGTGTGTGTGTGTGTGTGTGTGTGTGTGTGTGTGGTGTGTGTGTGTGTGTGTGTGGTGGTGGTGTGTGTGGTGTGTGTGTGTGTTGTGTGTGTGTGTGTGTGTGTGTGTGTGTGTTATTGCTCTCAGACAGTCTCAGGAGTAGAATTAGAGCCTTGCATGTCCCCCTCTAGGGCATAACAGTCATGTGGGAGAAGAGTGTGGCTGTATACACACACATGGTGTATGCTGTGACTCGGTTGTGTGTGTGTGTGTGTGTGCGTGTGTGTGTGTGTGTGTGTGTGTGTGTGTGTGTGTGTGTGTGTGTGTGTGTGTGTGTGTGTGTGTGTGTGTGTGTGTGTGTGTGTGTGTGTGTGTGTGTGTGTGTGTGTGTGTTTTCTGCGGCATGTGGGGTACAGCTGCATCATGTGACCTCCAGTATAATAGGATTATTATGGCAGAGTGGTTGTAAAGGTCCTCACATGGGAATCAGACCTCATGAAGCGTCAGGCACGGGATGGGCCAGGTACCACTCCCGTGCCTGACCCCCCCCCCCCGAGACAACCCTCTCAATGGATGTCTGCGTTTGTGTGAGAACGAGATCACATGTGTAACCTGCTGCATACTGTATTTTTAAACAGGTGTTAATTAGTACAGCATACAAATGTAAAAAATATATCATTGGTGATCTGGTGGTTAATGCTATATTGCTATATTTCCTTAATGTATGTGATTGGTTACAAGTGTTTCAGGTATTTCCTGTAAAGTTATGAACCCCTCTGCAGCCAAAGGCCATATTCAGACAGAACATAGCTAGCTAATCCCGCTTAATCCTAATTCCTAGCGTACAATTTAGAAGAAATCTTTGCAGAAAGAATGCATTCAAGCATGTGTGTGTGTGTGTGTGTGTGTGTGTGTGTGTGTGTGTGTGTGTGTGTGTGTGTGTGTGTGTGTGTGTGTGTGTGTGTGTGTGTGTGTGTGTGTGTGTGTGTGTGTGTGTGTGTGTGTGTGTGCATGCATGCGTATGCTCACATGGTTGTGTGTGTGTTGTGTGTGTGTGGTCTGTGATTGCGAGGTGAAGTGTATGATATTTGTTACCATGGAGAATATTATACTGTCCTGAGGATACAGCCTTTATGAAGACACAAATGGGAACGTCTGCTGAAAGTGAACTGGACATATCAAAAGCTCAATATAACTAATTTGATAGAATTACGGCATTTTGAGGGCCTTCTAGTAGTCCTATTGAATCCCTTGAGTTGAGGCACCGCCAACATCTATAGCGCTTACATATAATGGTGCATTATGTGTATATAGAAGAAATACAAATACTAATATCCTCTATCATAAGAAGATAAGTAATTCTCAGCTCGGATGTTGTTTGTTCCTGGTTGCTTCTAACAGGATGTCCTTCCCCCTACAGGAGAGACCCTGGGCATCCCGGACACAGTTATGGGTCTGACTCTTCTGGCAGCAGGGACCAGCATACCGGATACCATAGCGAGTGTAATGGTGGCCAGGGAAGGTAACCTCATTTTAAATTCTTCCAATATGAGTTTTTCTGTTCAGAAAAATGTAGAGAAATTAGAAGATATACCCTTTTTAAACAAAAAAGGGCTAATGGCGGAGTCTAGTAATCAAATACAACATTTCAAGTGTGGTGCAGTGACCTTCACGATCCTAAATAAAAAAATCCTGAGTGATAAGCTTATCAATGATTTACATGTGTGAGTTCAGAGTCCAAAGGAGTGATTTTGATCATTGCAACAATTCGAAAAGGAGAGCTGGCCTTGAGTTTGTTTGTTGAATAAATGAATAAATACCAATAATTGAGAATATCCAGTGGAACCTAATTTGATCTGGGTTGCGAGTTACACCAACTAGTACACTTATAAGTACTAGTTGGTAGTACAGGCTTCAGTACAACTTACTGGCATGGAAGAGGTTTTCAGAGGGAGTGGCTCGTTTGTAGTTTATCTGGTAGACAAAAACCTTGTCCTTCAAACAAAACTTTTGCATCGTGTGTGTTGTGAAGGGATCAGTATTGACCCCAAAAACCTGCATTTTTGTGATTGTCAAATAATAAAAAAGGTTTATTTACTTCCTTTATAGACAGAATGTCAATCATTTAAATGCATTTTCATTTCTTTCTTCAGGAAAAGCAGACATGGCCATGTCAAACATTGTGGGCTCCAATGTGTTCGACATGCTATGTCTGGGCCTGCCCTGGTTCATTAAAACAGCATTTGTGGACACCGAAAACCCTGTGGAGGTCAACAGCACGGGGCTGCTCTTCATTTCCTTCACACTTCTACTGTCCATCGTCTTCCTCTTTGTAGCAGTCCATATCAATGGATGGAAGCTAGACTGGAAGCTTGGCATAGTATCTCTCTTCTGCTACATCGTGTTTGCAACTGTGGCAATCCTGTATGAACTGGGAATCATCGGGAATAACCCAATCCGACTGTGCAGCGACTGATAAGTGAAACACCCCCCATGAGCTGAACTCCTCTCGATTGATACCTCATAGAACCACAGTAAGCTTCAAGCTGTTATGGAAGGCAGAGGTTGTCTGCAACGAATGGTCCCTCATCCCTGCTGGTCTTGTTTAAAGTGTTTTCTTTGATTGCCAAGAACCAACCACACACACCAACTGTTAATAGACATTCTGAAATACCTTCTGGGGTACCGTGGCTGTCCTTGAATGCTGAAGACTTGGACATGACCATGAAATGCGTGTTTTAAGCAGCGGCATTCAGTCAGTCAGTTAAATTAACCTTAATGACCAAACTCAGGAAATAAAATATTTAAAAACTTGATTTAAATTTTTTACCTCTTTTTTAAAAAATTTACCAAATATATAACTATGCCAATGTCCTATTGCAGGGTAGGCAATAATTGTATGTTCAATGGAATCGTCCCAAAACACTTTATTTATACAAGTAGGTAGACAATAAGGCAGACTTAAAAATTAAAAAGTTTCTTTATTTAACCAAACTACCGGAAAAAAATGGGGGGGGGGGGGGGTGTTTACAAAAAAGATAAAATAAAGAACAAACCGATTTAATTAACAACCAACATGATGTGACAGGGTAGACATGAAAATATGGAATTAAAAGTGTTTCTAAAACAAAACGAAAAAGATTTGGCGAGCAAGGACCCTGTGTCGCTGCCGTGGAAGGGGGGGGGGGGGGGGGGTCGTGTATCCGTGGCGTCTAGACGTTGCGGTCTATGCGGACATCCACCTCTCGGCCGTTGATTTTGGTTCCATTCATCATCCTGCAGGCCTGCTCTGCGCCCTCCGGGGAGTCGAAACCTCACTGTGCCGCAGCCTTTGGACCGGCCGTTCTCCATCTTGACGTCTGCAAACATCACTTGGCCTGCGGGTCACACCAGAGACATGCAGGGGGGGGGTTTAACTGAACCCCTTAATCCCCGAAACAGAAGATGGAGCGGTTTTTCAACCGTCTGTTGAACTCATTGGTGGAGTTTGGACTCTCTCTTTTACTACATATATAAAAGTTAATAATATAGCTTTGGAATTAAATAAGCAGTTTATATTCAATGAAGAGGCCTACCACAGTGGCTGAAGCTCTCCTTCAGCTTCTGCCAATTTAGGTCATAGGAGAGCTGTGGGACAAAGAGGACTTGTGAATACGGGGATTAAGTACAGAAGAATTAGAAAATATACATATAAACAGTACAATGAGGGAGAGTTTCCCCAGACATAAAATCAGCCGGAGGACATTCCTGCACTTACATTTCTCACAAATATCACACAGCCTCCCTTGGCCCCGGAGACGCGGTCGGACATGGCTCCCCCCATGTTGGCGCCGCCCCGGCCGGCCCCCCCGAAGCCCCCGAAGCTCCGGCTCATGTCCATCCCGGCCATGCCCATGCGGTTGACGCCAGAGCCCATCGCCATGTTGCCCATCCCGCCACCTGCAAATTCAAAACATACACCGACCACACCATTGAAACTCCACCATTTGGATTTGTGTAACTACTCGTTATATAAACACTATTATCTTTATTAGCCATCGTTTATCACTTAACATGTTGAAAGTCGATTGCGTCCTAACGGGCACTATAGGGTTCAGATAAGGACGTGGTAGGCCGATTCATTTACAAATGCAACGATTGCATTAATATTTCATGTTTACAATATTCTGCATTCACAGTAAAGGGATTCACAATACAACTCATACACGCCACTTATTTTGAGATTAATGATAAACAATACAAAATATATATATATAATTAAAAAAGGAAACCATGCTCTACCGCAGGACCTTTGCTCCAATTATAGGCATGCAAGCAGCAAGACGTGGTTTACTGCAATACTAAACTGATTTTGAGTTGAACCATAGGAAAAAAAAAAAGATTGCTTTCTGGTAGCCATGGTAACTTCTGAGGATGATGCTATAGCTGTGGTATGTTTTATATGCGTTCAAAACATGCCGGTCTAAATGAAGCATTCATCAGTTGCACTTTATAATTGTAGGACGCCTTTTCCCTTAGAGATATTTGGTCAAATATGCAGTTTGGTATCCACTTTAGCCTCCGATTAGGTAGGCTGAACTGATGATTAATCAAAAGGGGAAATGAAGAAACGGGAAAGAAACCAGAGCTGGGGAGATGGGATGGAATGAGTGATGTACCTATTCCAGTGCCCATTTGACCCATGCCTGCATTCCCCATGCCTCCACCATAACCACCTGCTGAGGAGAGACAGCATGCCAGCATGCATCCAGTTAGAAAACACAACAGAACACGCATCCAATTAGAATTGAAAGCAAGGGAAGAAGCATCCAATTATAATATACCGCCAAGAACACTAGTCCAATAACATAGGCAGCAACAGTAATTGAAGAGGGGATGATGGTGAGGTAGTCAGGAACAAACCAGCACGTACCCATTGTTCCAAAGGAATTCCCGAATCCCTGGTTCATCTGCATGTCACTGCGTCCAAAGTCCATGCCACCCATTCCTGACGATGAGAACATGTATACATTAGTCAAGAGAAAATGGGAAAGAAAACTTATAAAATTAAAAAATAAATAAAAAACCAGACTGTCTAGCATTCTTCAGTCCGCGCTTCTAGCAGGCGAGAAGACATTGTTTAAAAAATATAGTACATTTCCTCCCATTTTTACCTCCCATTCGGCCCATGGGTGTCATGCCATGTCCCATGTTGCCCATATTATCCATGCCCCCGAAGCCTCCGCCACCACCACCACCCATTCCTGTGGGAGGCCAGCAACACATTTAAATGCATAGTGCAGCAAAATAAGGGACAGCTGGACGGATGCACTGAGAGAACGAAGGAAAAGCAAACAAAAGAAAATATTCATACCGCCGCCCAGTCTGTTCATACCGCTGAACCCAGGACCGTCCATACCTAAAGGGAGACAACAGGCGTGTCAGCATTGGTCAACATACACGCTAGGACATTCAACATACATGACAATGGAAGAGAAAAATATATAACTGCAGTGAGTGGATAAGCCTAAATAGCCCATGGGACTGCACATAATGGCACAACGGTTGATAAATCGACTGTGTAATTAAGTGCACAGTTGTATACGTCTAGGTACTGACCTCCAGGTCCCATTGAGCCCATGCCTCCACCTCCACCTACAGTGTTTGCATTGATAGGCTGCCCACCTGGTCCCAGGCCCATCCATGCCCGATGCCCCCGAGACCCCCTGCAAGCAGACATTATAATGACGGTATGTAGAATAAAATAAGAAAAACAATCCATGCAAGAATCACAATTCTTATATTCTAGGACTACCGAATCAATTCAAAACTTCACACAATAGTTTTCAGTTTGCCTTTGTGTGTTTACATTATTGCAATCAGTTGATAACTTGTTCAAATATTTTTGGAGTAAACCCCATGCACTGATCGGTTTTGGGGGTTGGCGGGTAGATCAACTTTTCTTCTATGGATCACAGGGAAATCAGTGGGTCAATGGGCCATCCTGAAAGCTTTTCCATGTGCTCCATGACACCTTAACAGA
The DNA here is from genome assembly GCA_900291075.1 of Melanogrammus aeglefinus. Lineage (NCBI taxonomy): Eukaryota > Metazoa > Chordata > Actinopteri > Gadiformes > Gadidae > Melanogrammus > Melanogrammus aeglefinus. Next base: position 790,612 of record OLKM01000014.1, read on the forward strand.
GTCCCCCCTCCGCCTGTAGTTGCAGTGTGTAAGGTTCTTTGTGGTCCCGTGTCAGCGTTCGATTCCGACGGCAGCGTGGTCAAGAAACCTCGTAGTTGTGCATTCATGTATTTGCATTACGTAGTTCTGCTATTAAATCCCCCCAAAAATATAGAAATCTATTATTTGCCCTGAATTAGAAGCCGCATTTGAGGTTCTTGCAGTTAATGAGCCACTTGGTTTTATCAATTAGTATTCCATTCCCCATTTCTTTATTATTAATGAGTCAAAATGTTCATGTGTTCCATTTTGCAACTGTGTTCAATTGGACACAAGTCTTTTTAAGCACAATCGTAGTGTAAAGGGAATTGGTTGCATTGTCTAGAAGGGCTGCCCTCCATCACTTATAGAGCACTGTGGAAACCCTGACAGCTTTTTCAGAATAGATTTTTTTCACTTTATACGATACCGTCTTTGCCTTTGAAGACATCATTGGTTATATTGATAGCTGTGGGTGTCGAAACTGATGCAAACTTACGTGGCAACAGAGGTGCTTTTTCCACTTGACGGAAGTCTTCAATCGGTAGCGACTTCTCATCCTAAAATGAAGCAAGAATTTTTAAACTACAAACACCTCAAAGCACATGTTCTTATAGATTTGAAAAATATTGACAACATTTTGATAGAGATGCACTGATTATATCACCCAACAATTTGCAATTAAAACTTCCATTTCAGATATTACATTTAATTCACTTGATTTTGTAAGTTAAAACTAATAGATCCGATCGGGACTGGGTCTCGATAGTTGGAACTAAGGTATTTGCAGTAAATAAATGTAAATCAGTGAATCCCTGGATGAATGCAAATCGTACCATTTTGACGTGCATCTGTCTGTCAAACAGCATCTGTCCGTTGAACATGGCTGTAAATCAATGTTAAGGAATACAGGCTTGCATTGCCGTTAAAGAGTGCGTTTGTGCAAATTGAAATGGCTGCTCGAGTGCCAACGGGGGGCAGGATACATATAGCTTGCACGGCCTCCAGCGGCTGCTCAAAGGTGACCGTTCCCATTCCTCGGCTCTTGCCGTCCTTGTCCTCCTTCACGTCGGCCCGCTTCACGACACCCGCCATGGCGAACACCTCCTTCAGCTTCTTCCAGCCCACCTTGAAGTCCAGCTATGGGGAGAACCGGCACCACCGTATCAATGTTTGAATAGCGACCTTACCAGACGAGTTCTGATCAGGGGTCCAGGTCGCGGTGCGGGGGTCCTTACATTAGCCACAAACACCGTGGTGCCCAGCCGACCGGCCTGCATGGCGTTGAGGATGTCCGGTGGTATGTTGAGGCTGTTGGCGAGGGAGGGAGGCAGATTCATCCCGCCTGGGCCTCCTTCTGGCCCCCGGCTACCCGGCATCATCCCCCCCATGCGCTGCAGCACCCGGCGGGCGTGCTCACCGTCCGCGTCCTGGAGCATGAGGAGAAGGGAGTGTGTTCACGGGGACTAATAAACTAAACATCAACTATGTTGATATAAATCTGCATTGAATTTGATGCGTTGTGTCCAATAGTCCACACCTCCTTGATGTTGAGTGGCCTACCACTCAGGTCATGCTTATTCATGGTGTCCACAGCCTTCTTCACAAACTCTTCATCTTTGAACTCCACCACACTGGGGAGGCAAGGACAGCACAGACACTGGTTGAGCCCAACACACTTGGAATATGGGGTACAAAAGAACAAATGGGATAGAAAGAGAATACATGGGAGACCATAATATATTTACTCACCCACAACCCTAAGCAGGAAGCAAAGTGACATCCAGCAGTGAAGGAGATAAACAAGACAATGTTACGTTTACAGCATAGAAAACAAACACTTCTCAATGGGCTTTCAAGTAGTTCCAAATCTTAACATCACTGTGTTTGGCTGGGAGCTGGATGTGCCAGCTCTATTCTTTTCCTTAAACTTAAGGGCAAAAGGGATAAATGTGTAAAACGTTAGGCAAAGCACTCAATTAAATATGAATTTGGAAGATTACCTGTTTGGTCTTGAAAGATAATGGTGTTAGAGTAATGTTTAAAAAAAAAAACTCCACGTCACCATTCTTAACAGAATTTAACCTTTTAGTTTACAATTAGAAGGTTGTAGACAAATATTAAAATGCAGAGTTCAGAAATTTCAGTTAGGAGGTTCAGTTTATATATTGCAACAAATGAGAAATCTTTGTTGTGACCTCATGTGGCTTTAGAGCTGTAGAGGTAAGGCATGTTATTTGTGTTCAATAGTAAGTTTTTTGTTAGATGAGAAATGTGGCACTTACAAAAAACAATAGTAATTTGAGATTTTGAGGCAAGGAATCAAGATCAAAAAATAAAACCAGAATCACACACTCCACATTTCCCTTTGGAAAATAGCCAAACAGACAATCTTTGAAACCAATTGAAATGACCACAACAAAACAAGGATATAACCGTCAAATAAGTTAAGACTAGTTTTCCAGGATCAACAAGACTTCAACCTTTCAATAGAAGTATCCATCTGTAGCCAACGTTCAGGCTCGTGACACAACCCACCTCCAGTTCGGTAACTGACAAACCCAAAATAATCAATCAACACCAGTAAGTTAACTTTTTTTTTAAAAAAAGCTGCCGGGGGCTTTTAGAACCTCTTGCAGCGAATCACCCACGTCACTTACCCTTGACTTTCCTTCTGCATCCTTAAAGAGCTCCACGTATGTAACCTCACCAACTACATGAGACATACAAAAGGAAAAATACCAAGAGAACAAAAGGGATTTAAGTCACCGCGTTCACGTCGCCGTTGGCCTTGGCAATGCCGCTACAGATGGAGAAGACCAATTCATGAGCAACATTCAGCCCAGACCAAGCCCCGACCAGACAACACCATGCCTTCCTGGGCAGGACACTGATACAATCACAGGTCACGGCCAAAATTGAAACCCAGCTACAGACAACCTGGGAAATTCAACATGGATCAGTTGGTCAACAAGATACCAATCATAGCAGTTTGCAACGTTCATCATAAAAGGTCCGTTCACCTTTCATACAGGCTCTCGAAGACCCCATAGTTCAAGGACAATGCATATCATTCATTTATAAAAACACAACACAATTGTACAACAGTCGATGCCACTACAGGTCTGAGGTTACATTTAGGAGCTGACAATACCATTAAATAAAACAGATAATCTACCTTTTCTCACAGACATTTCAGTCCAAACTAAATGGGTGTCCAACCGTAAAAGTGAATTGAACCCAATAGACTTAGATCCCATAGACTACTTGTCCAAATCATCTTCACAAGTACTTCCAAAAAGTTAGGAAAGTCTGACTGATGTTAGCAGCCCGCTCAATCTGATAAGAAAGAAAGAAGAGTAGTTCAGTCAAATGAGGAAGGACCTCCTTAAGCGCAGGCGTGATTACCTTTCTCACGCATCAGATCTTTAATTGCCTGCCACTTCATATCATAGGGAATGTTGCTTATGAACACCCGGTTCCTTTGACCACCCTTCTTGTCTCCTACACCACCATTTTTGTATGGATGGTGCCTATTTCCTCTTCTGTTCGCAAGCGCCTTCTCCTTCGGATCAGATAGCGTTGAGGACTCTTCGCCATCTCTAAAAAAGTACACAGAGCCATATGTCAAAATAGGCATCCATCGAGAGTGTATTGAATCAATCACACACACCCGCAAGTAACATTAAGGCGTTGAATGACATTAAGGAACATTATTCGGATCAAGAATAGAGCTTCTTAATGGGTTATCGATCATACAAGTTAACTCACGACGTGTTTATTAAAATACAGTCCCATCAAAAATGTACTAAAGTTGTTTACAGAAAATAAATGAAATCCCGTTATTCGATTAGCTTAGCATATGTAGCTGAACATGGCGGTGGCTAGGAGAGTTTGACTAGCTGGTCTATCAAAGCAAAGGCATTGCATTTGGCGTATTTGCGATTATTAGCAAGGCAATAGGGCATTTCATTGACGCTCCGCGGATAAAACGAACCACCGCCTTATCAACAAGCTGACCACCCCCGGTGACAGTATAAGCTGCGTTACTCAATGAGTTAGCTGTGATGGCAAACTGAACGACTCTCCATCTTAGCCGACGTTTGCTAACCTCTACACAGACGTAACACAAAGATTATTAGTTACGTTTTCACTCCATTGGTGTTCTCCTCAACTACATTCTCAAATTCGGACTCCGTTTGTTCAGTCGGATGTTCAGTCGGTTGCTCTGTCAGGAAAATCACAATCATTTAGATCCTCCATGATTTGTTTTAGCATACACAATACGAGATGTGTAGCTACGCAGTTTGAAATCTGCAGCAGTGAGCTCGTCCACCAACGCGAGACTTGGTGACGGCCAGCTAAATTCCCGCTCACTTCAGGGACATTCATTTAGTTGGTCAGTTGCAAATCATTATTCGTCCAGATAGGTCACTCTGGACGTAGGCTACTTAATACTCTGTATGTAGTATGAAACATCCGTGTATAACAATAGTAGCCATAATATTTCGTTTTTCACAGTAAGTGGGAAAGGGAATTATTAGTTAGGGGTCCGAGCAGCAAAGCTGCTTGTTCCCCTATTGTTTCTGTAACGTTTTTTTTTTTCTCCTCAAATTCTGTAGAAAGTCATAATGCAGCCTATACCGTAAATCGAAAACTCTTGAAATTGTCAGGTATGGTTACCAATAGCAATAGCCCCCACTACCCATTAACCCAAATCGGTGATACTGCACCCAAAGGTGGTGGCGCTATTGTAAAAAAAAAAAAAATCAGGAATGAGGCTTATTTCTCCTCACCAGATTGACCTGGTCTCAAAATTCTTTCATAATCTCTAGAATCAGATGCACCTATAAAACCCTGTAAAACAAATGTTTACTTTCCCACAATTTCATATTAAAGCCAAACATGATTCACAGACTATCAAAAAATAATCAAAAATTCACCAAAATAGTTAGGCCTAATTTATTTAGTTCCATTTTAGAAATAATGGCCAATAAAGTTGGAGCAGTTAGCCCATTTTTCTTATATGGTTATTTTGTTATTGTATATAAAAAAAAACATGACTATTATTAGGTGGATACCAATACCCCCCACCCAAATTGTGGATACAGAACCCAAAGGTGGCGCTATTTTTTTGCCAGACTGACCTGGACTCAAATTCTTTCATCATATTAATCTCTAAAATCAGATGCATCTTTTTCACCTTGGTCTTCTGCTCTAAAAATGTTTACTTTTCCAACAATTTCATAGAAAAGCTAAACGTCCACAGTCTCAACCCTATTTGCCTATGTGACCATTATGTTATTTCATAACCATACGGCTATCATTTGGTGGCTACCATTTACCATGCAAGTTTCAGATCTTAACTCTTTTAAGAAAGCCCTTAATTCTCTTGTGAAATGTGTCCTTGGAGTTTTATTGCTGTTGTGTGCTTATCAATAGACATTTTCACCATGTGAATGAGGCTTCATGCAGTTCAAGAATGTCAGTTGCCCAATGGGATAATGCGTTGTACTGGTGATCCTTAGGTCGAGAGTTCGAATCCTGATAAGAGCATTATGAACAAGCGGAACATGACATTCTGTCATTGCCACTCATTTAGGAAACACAACATTGAACAGCACCTGAAATTCATCAGGCAATCAACATTCCGGCTCATTAGTTTCCAAGAATTTGACTGCGAGGCCCAAGACACAGTATGGCATTAAGGGGAACTTCTTCGTTAACCATTTTTTCTTCATAATTAACTCTGTCATATTTATATTTCCTCCGTTAGATTTCTTGACTACAAATGTTTAATTTCCCCAGAATTTCAAAGATTTTTCAGGTATATATGCTTTTGAGAAAGCCCTTAATTCCCTTGAGAAATGTCTGCTTTGAGTTTTCTGGATGTTGTGTGCTTATCAATAGACATTTTGGCCATGTGAATGAGGCTGCAGTTCAGGATTATAAGTGGCTCAATGGGATAATGCCTTGTACGGATGATTCCTAGGTTGAGGGTTTGAATCCTGATTACAGCATTATGTACAAGCTGGACATTAGGCCATGCTCTGCAGTACACCTGAAAGGTGAGGCACAGTATTGCACTAAGTGGAACATCTTCATCAACATCTTTCCTTCATAATTATGTGTCATATTTATATATCTTCCATCAGTGTGTTCTTGACTTTTAATTTTTCCCGGACCCTGTTAATCACCGCTTGCGGTTATATTTGTAATTTGAATCTGCTTTGTAGTATTTTGAAACAGTTGTCTTTCGAGTTTGAATTAAATCATCCACTTCTTATCTTGATCTTAGACCTATTGTAGGCCTACCCTTACCTTTATATTGCAAAAATGGTTAGAATCTGTCATTGGTTATAAACATCTAACTCACCATTGTAAATTGTTTTCAAAATCTGATTAGCCATCTCTGTGTACTGTGTACGCAGGCATACCCATTGGTTGAGTTTGATTTGTAAACCACCCTTGATCTAGTCTCCACTTACTTATGTACATATCTCCTCGGAAGCCAAAACCATGACCTGAGCTCGCAGGATGTTCTGCAGTTGTCTGTTCCGCATGTTCGCATTGTGCTCGGAAAGAAAGCTTTTAAATATGTAGCCCCTGCATTAAAAAACACCCTCCAGGGACACATACAATTTGTCAGAACTGATTTCATATGATGCCCTTTGCTCCATACGAGGACCTTGAACCTGGAGGAATTGGAAATGGTCCCTGTGTTTAATTCGGTTCCTATGAAATCTCCAAACTGTAAATTGTATGATAAGTGTGCATTTTGTATGTGTGTTTGTGTTAAATCTAAATTAATGTTTCTTTGATTCTGTTTCTTGGCCAGGTCTCTCTCCAAGACGTTAATCTCATTGAGACTTGGTAATAAAGGTTTAATAAAATAAATAAATAACGATGTGTTCTTCTAAACACAACAAATCCTTTCTTTATACAATCAGTTAATCAGTTTATCATGATGTGGTTTTCCCATGATCTCGTCTCTTTCACCATTGCAAACCTGTGTTTGACAAAAAGTGGTGTTAAAATGTCTTGGTGGAGCAGACACCAAAATCTGCGGAAGAAGAAGAAGGAGGGGGTGTAACCCATTTCACGGTTGGCTTTACAAGGAAAGAAGGATTAAAGAAAAGGCTATCAAACATGAACAGCAATAGGAATACATCAGCTTGGTGGTGTAATGACGTGCAACTCTCCTGACCCCTGCTATACCAATCAGCAGAGCTCAGCACTCCTGGAAGATACTTTTAATTAGAGGCAACCGTCATTCATTTCACTGCTCTCTTGCTTTAGCTTGTTATGATCCTCTTTATAGGTGAAATTAAACTCACAGCGGACTCTGCATTTCATTTTCATAGCATCCACAAGAGGATTAGGGTTTGCTGCAGTATTACTACAGGGGAGTCTGGCCTAATGTCACATTACCATATTCTGATGTATGGAAATTCCTTTTGTTTCACACCATGGAACAGTTTTGTGTCAGTGTTGATAGGGGATTATGTGTTACTATCAATTAGAACCAGGCCAAGCTAGTTTTTCTCTTGTCAGCAAAAATAAAAAAGTGTAGTGCAAACCTTACCCTAATGTCCTATGGATAGCATAACGCAACATGGGTCAAACTTTGTGCCAGTGACTGAGCATGAAGACTCTTTAAACAGCAAGCCAATTGTCTTCTAATGGATTTGGGTTAAGGACTGTCATCTAATCCAATGTCCGACTGTGAAGACGCTTTCATTATTAATGTATTTATTTAAGAGCTATAGTATTCTTTCATTGATGCAAGTTTATGTTTTTCTGTGTTATTGTTGTGTTAGGGTTCAAGTAAGCATATCACTCTTGCATTTCTTAAACATTTCTGGAATAAATATTTTTGTAACACTCTATTTTAGTGCGTGCATATAGTGTTTTTTTTACTTAGCCCAGTCAAACACTAAGGCTTAATGTCTGGGCGAAGACCAAATGTATTATTAACGTAGTATCCTATCTGGTTATAAGCAATAAAACTCACTTTGTGTGAAATATGACATGTCAGCAGCCTGCTAGGAGCTGTACCCTCATAGATAATATACTGTACATCCTAATCATGCACGCTTACCCAGCATGCACTGAGACCTTGTTCACATCACAAAGAGCAAAATAATTTATTTTCAAAGAAACGTATTTCACAGAATAACACTGACATAGAGGCAGTTTATATAGCTTTGGTCATCCAGTAGAGTGTGGTCAGTTTTTTCTCCCTCACTCCAGCGCTGTTGTTGTTGTCCCGGCTGCTGTAGGGAGGGAAGCATGGTGGGGTTTCTTTAAGTGCCAATCTCCCCTTCGCCTCATCATCCTCGGGGAGCGGGGCGTCGTGAGCCTTTAAGCTGAAAGGCTAATTCAATTTGACCAGAGCAAGCTGCGCCAATTAAAAAACAAACCAACCAACCTCGGCGCGCGGGGGGGGGGGGGGGGGGGGGGATATCGCTTCCCTTCTGTACCACCAACACGGGAAAAGGGAGGACGTAAGAGAGGAGGCAAGGAGATATGGGGAGGAAGGTAAGGGGGTGAGAGCCACCCTCCTTCCTCCTTTACTGACAATACCATTGCGCCAGCATTCCATGCCCAGGAAGTACGAAGGCAAGGATGGAAGGACGGATGAGAGGAAGGAAGGAGATAAGAGGGAGCGATTCTCCTCCGAGGCTAAAACCTCGACATTCCTCTCACATCCTCGAGGGGTGTATTCGAGGGGAGCGCCGAAAACCCAGTGGACGCGTCAAAGGCATACTAGATAGAGGAGGACAGAAAGAGAACACATGAAAGGAATGTCCCTGAACAAAAAGGCTGTGCCTGCACCGCTGCATCTACTGCATCCATCCTGGCGTGTCCGACTGAGCCTTGGTGTGAATGAGCAGGTCTGCGGACCAGCTTAGTGCGACTAACAAGTGGTTGCCATGCAGCAGGAACCCACGTGTGTGTGTGTGTGTGTGTGTGTGTGTGTGTGTGTGTGTGTGTGTGTGTGTGTGTGTGTGTGTGTGTGTGTGTGTGTGTGTGTGTGTGTGTGTGTGTGTGTGTGTGTGTGTGTGTGTGTGTGTGTGTGTGTGTGCGTTCCTGGAGTGAGAGATAGGGGAGGAGGAATGATAATGAGTAGGAGGCATGCAAGTAGATGAGCATGAAGAGGAGAGCTTATTCTCGGAGAAGAAGGATCACAGCTTGATCCCCACCCTCTCACCACCACCCACTACACACACGCACACATACAAGCTCATACACACACACACCCCTCCCTGTATCTCTTTTGCGCAATCGGTCTTCCCTCTCGTATGCCCTATCTCTCTCTCTCTCTCTCTCTCTCTCTCTCTCTCTCTCTCTCTCTCTCTCTCTCTCTCTCTCTCTCTCTCTCTCTCTCTCTCTCTCTCTCTCTCTCTCTCTCTCTCTCTCTCTCTCTGTCTCTCTCCCTCTCTCTCTCTCTCGTCTCTCTCTCTCTTCGCTCTCTCTGCTCTCTGCTCCTCCCTCCTCCCCTCCCTCCTCCCTCCCCTCCCTCCTTCCTCCTCCCTCCCTCCCTCCCTCCTCCCTCTCCCTGGGTCTGTCTCTGTCTCACTCTCTTTGTGTATGTTCTATTTGTTTGGTTTCTTTGTAACGTGTGGAAGCAGCACCAACAGCATGGACAGCTCGGTGGATATTGCTACATGGGCTCAGAAAACAGGGGAAGTGTGTGGCGGGAGAGGCTGCAGCAACAGGTGTATGAGGATGAAACAATAACATTGGTGAGTCGCCTGCGTCTCTCTCTCTCTCTCTCTCTCTCTCTCTCTCTCTCTCTCTCTCTCTCTCTCTCTCTCTCTCTCTCTCTCTCTCTCTCTCTCTCTCTCTCTCTCTCTCTCTCTCTCTCTCTCTCTCTCTCTCTCCCTCTCTCTCTCTCTCTCTCTCTCTCTCTCTCTCTCTCTCTCTCTCTCTCTCTCTCCTCTCTCTCTCTCTCTCTCTCTCTCTCTCTCCTCTCTCTCTCTTCTCCCCACGACTAAAAATCGGCCCCCCCCCCTGCACAACCCGCCGCATCACACATTTCTCTCATTGCAGTCGATCCCCCTGTTGGCAGACTACATCATCCCCACCCTTCTCCTCCTTCCTCGTCCTCTGCCTTGCTATCTCTCCCCTCACATATGCATGCAATGCCCATGCACACTGTCTTCATACGTCTCCCTCTCAATCTTCTCTGATCGCTCTTATTTTCTATTTTCCTGCTGTCAGTTCGTCCCTCTCTCCGTCTGCACACACTCACACAGAGCAATCCACTCCCTCTGGCTTCAGCCACCTGCTGCACGGACTCGGGAACAATTTGGAATGACGAAAGAGGGAACATCTCTGGCTTTATGACTACATTATTGTCCCCGAGTTGTGATTTCTTGCTCTCCATGGCTGCGTTGTCTCCCAATGGAATTACACTCCTTGGCAGGCATCTGTTCACGTGCAACAGGTACACAGTGCTTTTCTTTCTTAACGTATGGATCGTTGGCTGTGATGTTTTGGTTTGTGCCTTTAATACCAACACTTGGGTGTTTCGCAATGGACTAGGTAGCATGCATCAGTGCCGGTCTTCATTACCTTCACTTAAAAGGTGTTTTTATACGTGGCCGTATAACATTTAATGTGATACCGTTGCAGAGGTGTCTTTTATTCTATGCGTTGACCCAACCTGTGATAATGCAGCACCTCTCCTCCCCTTTTATGCCAGTGTTCCTCTGGTTCATATGACCTGTTTCCCTGCAAAGGAGAGAAACACAGGAGGACAAGCCGGGGGCACATGTTTCATACCATAGTCAAGGCTATTTTTAGATCACGTTTACCTGCTTTGCATCATCAGCTCATCGGACACTTTTTTTATCATGTATATTACCTCTATTATACATACTCCTATCCTCTTCTCCTGCTGTCTGCAGTGAATATTCAATTAAACTTTATTATCATCAACACAACGTGCAGGCACATCGGCAAACAATAGGAGGGCAGCACAACGTCGGGCGCCGCTGGCAGTGGGGCTGTTTATTTTCTGTACTGTTCTCAGAACCCCAACAAAGGACACTCATTCCAAAAAAATACACACTCATATATGGATAATATGAAAAATAGATCAATTTGAATCCATATATATTTCATACACTGAATAAAACAATAATATAACAGATGATGGATATAAACACATTTATCGATATATCAATCTATGTAAAGATATATCGATATCTAATGGCATACACATATATGTCCTGTCCAGGTAGCATGCAGACATCTAGGAGCCTGAGCCAATCAGAGGAGACATGAGGCGTGGGGATGTCGGTTTACAATGTGCAGCGTCCACTACAACCACTCCCTGTCTGCCATGAGCGGGACCGACGTGATGGCGCACTCGCTGACTCTGGAGCAGAAGACGGCGTTTGCCTTCGTGGGCATGCTGCTGGTCTTCCTGGGACTGCTGATCGTGAGGTGCTTCAGGATCCTGCTCGACCCCTACAGCAGCATGCCCTCGTCCAACTGGGCCGACGGCATCGAGGGGCTGGAGAAGGGGACGTTTGAGTACGCCCTTACCTAACCCATGGGGGCACGCCGGCCTGGATGGGATTCGTACAAAACACAATATATAATGAGAAAAACATAAATGTGGATCTATATATATATAGGTATATTTATATATATATACACATATATGGAATAAAACAACAGTTGTCAACCGTACACATGCATACATATATATACATACATACATGCAAACACTTGCACACATGTGTTTGTGTGTACACATGTGCACAAACTCAAGTTAACCTACAGCCCTTAACAGCTGTGGTGCCTGAACACCTGAGCATTGGAAATGTTCCCCTCTCCTTCTCTTTCTGTCTCTGTCCGTCTCTCTCTCTCTCCCTCTCTCTCTCTCTTTCTCTGTGCGATGGACTTCAGAGCCTAGTGAAATGTATGTAGTTCTTTGTGTGCACACTGTTAGCTCAGCCCCCCCGTAGAGCCAGCCTAGGTTATGCTGTATGTGACCATGTGAATCGCAGTCGCGTGCCTGACCATATCGGGGACAGGGCGGTCGCCTTGTCTTCAGATTATCTGCCAGCCTGCCTGAGAGCATACAGTATTCCTTCCTTTTTGATCTTCATGACTCTAAGATGGGAAACTTCCTTTAAACCCCCAGCTCCCCCTCCCCCCCACCCCCACCCCACACGCACACACACTGTAATGTTTAATGTCTAGGCGACACAATGGCCAAAGGATGGACTCAGGAAGGCTAAGTTAGAGAATCAGGGTGCCTAGGGATCGTTCAGACATAGTTTCAAGTCTCAGAGACCTGATGTATAATGCGGAGGAAGAACATGAAACAGAACGGGTTTGTCTTTAATGCGCAAGCTGTGCTCCGCACAAATGTATCACGGAAGGATACAGGGTAGTACGTTTACTGGCCGAGGCTAATCTGTGGAGGTGGGGAATACAAAGTAGTGTGGTAATGCTGTGTGTGCAGATTGTTATTTTTCTCCTTCTTCTTTTCGTGTGTCAAGCAGTTAAGAGGCAAGTGATCAAACTGTGATTTACATAGGATGCTGCTGTTTTGAATCAATGCAAAAACAACTCTGAGAGTTTGTGCTGCTGCTGTCTGTGAGGGGTGGTTCACCGAGCTAATTAACAATGTGTGAGTCAGATACATTTTTATGAACTGTTTACTTTTTACAATACATGTTTTATGAAGACGGATCGTCGTTTAAAAAAAGGGTATTCTAAGGCCGGTTTGTGAAGGGCAAGGTGTTTTGGGAACCGGGAAAATCACTCCGACCTCAGATGCTAATGACATGGAGAAAGTGTCCCGACCTGGCAGTAGAAGACAAGGTCCCGAAGATAAAAACTAAAGAGATGTCATTTAGGACTGAGGGAACATCTCTATCAGTAGCCACACCTTTCTTCCTCTTCCACGTCCTCCTTTTCGTCTTTTTCTTCCAGACTGCAGACATGCTGTACAGAGACCGAAAATGGCTGACTGGTCACACTTTTGATTGTAACTCTTCGCTATTATTACAGTCTGCACTCCCTCCTTAGTGCTAAGAATCTGCCTTACTGTGACCTTCAATGGGATTATGTGCCTTCATCTAGATACATGTCATCTAGTCAACTGTTTCTGTGTGTGTGTGTGTGTGTGTGTGTGTGTGTGTGTGTGTGTGTGTGTGTGTGTGTGTGTGTGTGTGTGTGTGTGTGTGTGTGTGTGTGTGTGTGTGTGTGTGTGTGTGTGTGTGTGTGTGTGTGTGTGTGTGTGTGTGTGTGTGTGTGTGTGTGTGCGCGTGTGTGTGTGTGTGCGCGCGCGCGCATGTGTGTGTGTGTGTGTGTGTGTGTGTGTGTGTGTGTGTGTGTGTGTGTGTGTGTGTGTGTGTGTGTGTGCAGGCACTAGGTTGTATGTACTTTACATATTTGTGTGCGTCTGCACATGCGTTTATGTGTGTGTGTGTGTGTGTGTGTGTGTGTGTGTGTGTGTGTGTGTGTGTGTGTGTGTGTGTGTGTGTGTGTGTGTGTGTGTGTGTGTGTGTGTGTGTGTGTGTGTGTGTGTGTGTGTGTGTGTGTGTGTGTGTGTGTGTGTGTGTGTGTGTGTGTGTGTGTGTGTGTGTGTGTGTGTGTGTGCCATATCAAAATAATCTGTCTCTTGGCCTGTTGCTTTCACAGCTGGTGGTAGAGATATAGATTTGATTCAACCATGTGAAATAAATCAAATTTGTTCATTTAAAAAATTGCCTGTCAAGTCTGCAGTTCATGTGTCAATGTACCTTTCAGATGAAAATATTTGAAATTGAAGGAGGACTAGGAAGATTGGGAACCTTGAGTAGACACGTAATGTGATGTTGTGTCTGAGAACATTTTCAGGTCAAAGCAAATAGCGGATGCCAAGAAATCTTTCCTCTCTAGAGGAAATGACAAAGCTTTTTTTTCTCTTGGCTAACTGTTCTGTCTCTTAAAACAACCTGGCAGCAAAGAGAGACAAATATATTTATGTTGGCATGTACTGTATGTATGTAGGCTATTTATGTATGCTTGTCTGTCTGGCTCTCTGACTGTCTGTCTGTATATATATATATATATATATATATATATATATACATACATACATACATACATACATACATACATACATACATACATACATACATACATACATACATACATACATACATACATACATACATACATACATACATACATACATACATACATACATACATACATACATACATACATACATACATACATACATACATACATACATACATACATACATACATACATACATACATACATACATACATACATACATACATACATACATACATACATACATACATATATGTGTGTGTGTGTGTGTGTGTGTAAGTGAAAATGAAAATAGACAAATTTGCTCAACCTTAAAGCATTTATTTTTAGAGTGTCTGGTGGATTAGTGTTTCCTTTTGGTGTTGGCTTGATAAAGCATATGGGTTAGCGCTAACAACAGCAGCATGTGAGAGCAGTGTATAGAGTAAAGTAGCTGTTTGTTTGGCAGCATGCATTCATACATTCAAGGCCACACCGAAACAGCTTTCGGTACGAAGGCAGGGCTGTTTCTTTGATGCCACTGCACCACTTCCCGCGCCCCCCACACATCACCAGGAATGCATTATTGCCCCACTCTTTCCATATCTCCTTCGATCTCACCTGACGTCCTTCTTTGTTACCTATGTCCCATCCTTATCTCATACCTATTCTTAGAGCCAAATCCTAACCCTAACCACACATTATATGGCTGCAATAATAGTGTGTCATTCAAAGTTTAGCAAATAAGCTAGTTTTCTATTGGAATTTTTCATATTTCCTGAATGCCACGATGTGTAGCACATCTTTTTATTTTTTCAAACACCACACATAAAAACACACAATCCAGGCGGGACACTTTTAACTATGGCTGATCATAAATATTAGAAATTATTAGCTGTGGTCTTTGGACCTGATAGCAGTGTCTTTGACCATGATAAGTCCATTACAGTCATCCGTGTCTGGCCTTGTCTCAGTTAAAAGGCTACGAGAGTCAACAGGCTAATTCTACCACAGTAAGAGTTATTCTGTAACAGTGTATTAGTATTGGCGCGTTAGGGTTGTGGTTGGGATATGGGGGGGGTGGGGTGTGGGGGGTTGGGAGGGAGGTGTGTGTGGGGGGGGAGGGGGGGGGGAGGTGGATGGGTGGGTGGGAGGGAGGGAGGGAGGGGGTAGGTGGGTGATTATGTGTCTCTGATCACGATAATTGTACTTTCGTGAATCCTCCTCATATTGAAAATAAAAAAATATCACCAAAAAAGGTATTGGCACGTTAGATATAGTTGAAGGCTGTTCGAATATTCCCCACATGCACTGTTATAGTAAATACTATTTTGCTATCCACAGCCTGTTAAGAATGAAGATATTTCCTAATTAGTCTTATTTTACATAATTGTTTGGGGTGACTGCCATTCATTGGAGTAAGTATCCTAAGAATATATATTTTTAGATCAACCCCAAATGTAAAGAATCTATAGAATTGTAAGTAACAATATGTGGAACTAAGTTAAATCTTAACAGAAGCTTAGGGCAACTTTCAGTTAAGCCTCCTTACACATGCACATGACCACCACTATTTTATATTTTACGTCTCTATGCTTTTTTTTTGCATCATTATACATATTCTTTTACTTTTCATGTTAAAGATTATAAATTGTATTTTCACATAAAGAATACACATGGGATTTTGCATCCTGAATATCGTAGCAAGAACACAGAGCAGTTATTGGATTGTGCTCCACACTCTTCTGTTGGCGTTTTGTAAACAACCATTCAGGATGTCAGTCTTGAGACCTTGCTGATACAAAATGGGATTGGGTGACTCACCACTCTGCCTCAGTCCACATAATATGTCAATGATTACTGCAAATGTTCTACTTTTCTTTTAACTAGTGTAATGATCCATTTTAAAACAATCACTAAGGAATTAATTGATATAACTAACGAAATAAATATTAATAACTATTAATAACTATTGATTGGATTCAAACCTTTTGCTCCATGATAGTTTTAACTATATACAGTATAACTTGATAACCCAAAAGAGTTGAGATATCGTTTCTGGGTAAGGCGTACAATAATCTATAGATAGGGTTCTCCTCATAATAATCATATTTAATATACTTATCTTGCAATTGTAATCACTAGCCTGTTTCATGTATTTCTCCACTGTCCCTGTTAAATTATGATTTATTCAATTGATCCCCTATGTAGTTTTTCTGAATATAAAAGTCATTCAAAAGTGATATTGATTTTGGTGTGAGGGACGCTGAGACACTTATTCCTAAGTTGTTTGGATCATATATTATTGCCACAATGACCCATTTACTCAAACAACTTTGTCCTCTTGTGTCCTATGTTCGATTTAAAATCGTAATATTCAATGATATTTGATTCCTAATCTCAGATTGTTATTTCTATCAAAAATCAAGTCAATTGATGTACCACTTTGAAACAACCAAAAATTTTCAAATATATTATGCTTGTTAAACAGGCATCTGAGTGTATGGTCAGAATACGAAACAATGCAATATTCAAAACTCCGCTATGTCAAGCAGATAAAAAGATCTGTGTTTTTCCTTGGTTTATGATCGTGTATAAGCACCATACCACCAGTAGGACTCCAATGACCCAGAGCGCATTCTGTTTCCTCCCCGCGTGTCATTAGTGTAATAGTGGTGTGGACTGCTGCTTCCAAGGGGAGTGAAAAGTGGATATTCTCCATGAACCTTAGGCTGCATCTGTACCTTTGTTGTGATTAGAACCTTTTCTTAGACCCCCTGATGGACCATTCGATGGATACAATCTAAAAATCCCCATGCCATTAAATATAACTATTCATGCTATTGGTTATAGTTCCTTCATTTTGTCGCCAGATCCAAAAACAGCATCATAGTTTGGGTTGTAAAAGATATGTGAGGCACACAGAGTCAGGAGTAAACATGACAACAAATCCCATGGTGGAATATTTTTAATGCAGCTATCACTCAGTTGAATCTGAAGTTATTTACCTTTAGATACCAAACGGTATCTGATTTACTCGTGGCCATTTATGACCTTTTTGCAGTCACATGCAGCATTTTGGATATTTTGTAACACAGCCAAGGTCAAATGCAGTTAATGTGCCACTGCTTGCCTGCAACATCAATCACTGCTGTGCACAAGTAATAAGGAAGTGTACATGTTGATTGGTTCTTCTAAAGGTACTAAAGCCGATACTGAAGAAGTGAAGCGGTAGGAGAGAATTGCCTCCATTGTGTTCCTGAGAACTACCATTTTCTATTAACTAATTTTTCTCCCTTTATCGCCATAACTGAGTTGACCAGCGAACACTTTTATATATTATTATAATAATGAATTATTATTATTTTAATTTATTATTTATTATGATAATGATAACAACAACAATAATAATAACAACAACAATAATAAATAAATAATAATCATAATCAGAGTGAGCCAACCTGACATATGCATTAATGACCCAACATCCGGGACAGGATGTTTATACAGGTGCTACATTTGGGATATTTGAAGAAATAGTCATAACACATGACCAAACAACTTTGACCTTGAAACTTTTCCTGCATGCTGATGCTCTGTCAATCTTTGGTCCTTAGTTGTGGACTTCCATTTTGGTTATAATAAAGTGATTCATCTGAAGGAGGATCAGGGAGAAGCCATAGACTCATAAACTGCCACAAGAGAACAACATGTGCTCCTGCTAGGCACTTTAGACAATAATATTAGTGATCAATTATACAAAGCACAAGCGCTAAGCGCCTTTATCTCTCCCTGGGCATTTATGACTTGGTTAATCGTTAAGCAATGCCTTTGTGTCCACTATGAAGCAAGGACATATCTGACACCCCTCATTCAACTTTCCCAGGGTTGATCCACGGCTGACCAATAGCTGAATGCCGTTATATGGCCCGGTTTCACAGGGTATAAAGCAGGGGTCATCACAGCTCAGATTCCATAGGACAGCCTTAGAGTGGCTCAGGAAAGCATCAATAGTTTCAGGTTCAACACATATTTTGTTAGCTTTGGTCCAGTCCTACAAATCTGTATCCTGCATGACCATAAGAGGTTGCAGCAAGGTGACAGATCTCATTGAAAGAGTAGAGTGCACAGCTGCTTCTATCTGGCATTGAGAGACATCTGATGGAGAGGAAAATCAGTGGCGGTGGGGAGTTCGTCAACCAAGCTTTTGACAGCACAGGTGACAATGAGACATCGTTTTCCGGAAATGGCAACGGCGTCTCCAACGGTGACCACCGGATGGTGCGTGCCTCCGTGGTGAGCGCCTTCGGTCACGACACCTTGGACCGCGTTCCCCACATTGATCTCTACCGCAACGCCGGAAGCGTCAGCGGACACCGGGCTGTGAGACCTTCTCTGCAGGAGCTCCACGATGTCTTCCAGAAGGTCTGTGTGCTTGTGTTGTGTGTCTTTGTGTCTAAACAGAAAGAGAGAAAAGGACTCAAATTAATGATGAAAAAGTGATCTCTGCACTATATGCAAACTCCCCAGAGCAATCAAAGATGAATCTTTGAACTATTCACTGCCTCCTTCACTGCCTTCTGTCAACCTCTGTCTTTGGAGGATGTAACCATGTGCACATAAAGGATGACATGGATTTACTTTGCCGAAAAAAACAACCTGTATGCACATTTGCTTTTCCACCATTTCTAGGACGTTAAGGAGTGTGGATTCTGTGTTGGATGCAACTTTTTACCCATACCATATCATATGCACAAAAAAAATGTGATGAGCTGCAAGATTTATAGAGGAAAACCTGATTTGTAATTTAAGAAAGAATTTCTGAGTAAAATAATATGATGCATAAAGCTCTCTTATATGGGGAATGCGGTTTACGTAAAACCCTAAAAAAAACCTTACGTTTATTGCTCTTTAAGAGACATTTAAATTGCTCTGAGCTGCAAAAGAGAATGGGACAAAGGTCATCAGAGTTTTAAAGGTTATTAAATCTGAACCAAGAAGGACAAAACACTACCTAAATAGATGCACTTGTTCCTTATACTTGTACCTTTATTTCAATTTCTATTTCGTTATTGCAGTTATTGATATAAAATAGATATGATCTGCTGAGCCCTTTTGTCCTGACATTCAAGGTTAGGGTTAGAATTTGAATGGTGTTCATCTTGGGTTTTACCTTTATGTCAGTTTCAGTTTTGTTATTGAAGTTATTGATATAAAATAGATATGATCTGCTGAGCCCTTTTATCCTGACATTCAAGGTTGGTCAGGTATTAGATATAGATATCAGGGTGTAGATAATGTCAGTGGCATCTTGGACCTTTCATATTATCTTTATTGGTCTAGAAATATGGGCTTTTATCATCAGCCATTCACAAACCGATTGATACTTTTTTAAAAGCACACATAATGAGGATGCTTTTTGGAAAGGACTTTATTACTTTGTCAACATTGTATCTGTTTAGGTGTGGCTAAATGTATTTCTAAATCATTGGATTAATATGTGAACACAATGCCCTACTCTTCTGGCTGTTTATATCAGTTTTATTGGGAAGACAAGAAGACACAGACCTTGCTCGGACCCAATAAATCCAACCCATCTAAAATAATCACACAAAGTCGCAAATGAATTCCCATGAGACAAATTTGGAAGAGAAATTGGGCTCTGTATTTATAAATGTCAATAAATTATTTCTATGTGTCAAGACAAGGCTTCCCCTTACCCTTTAGTTTGCCCCTCTTCCCGTTGTTCTCTGCGCAGGGTGGCGATATCTCAGTGCCGGAAACGTTGGCGGACGACGAGGAGAGCAGTGAAGGGTTCCCGTCAGACGACCTGGAGTCGGCTGTCCCTGTTGAAAAGAAAAAAGGAGGCCCATTAAAGTTTGGCTGGATAAAGGGGGTCTTGGTGAGTTCACTTGGGGCCGCTGTGGACTAGCCCCTTTACTTTATAGGAACAGACTCTCAAATCCTCCATAAAAACACACTTGGGCATCATTTTCAGTACTTCATTATTTAGTTAATATGATACTAGGTTCATAAATGATTGTTCGCACTGAGATGCAAACAAACGTATTTTCCTTTTTTGAAAGATATTGCTTAACTATTTTTTATCCCCGTTGAAATGGACTATATGTGGGTGCACATGTGAGGTGGGGGGGGGATCAGTCCTGTGTTTCACCGTGCCTTATCCTGTCATAAACCTACCGTCTCGTGCCAAGTCTGAAGTGGAAACCAACCATCGCCTGCCGACATCAATTGTAACCACTTGCTTGCTCTTGGGTTGCTTTCCTACAGGTGCGATGCATGCTGAACATCTGGGGTGTCATGCTGTTCATCCGTCTGTCCTGGGTGTTTGGTCAGGCTGGCTGGGGTGAGTTGCATGGCTCTCCTGCTCTACAATGAGGCGTGGGCTGTGATATTGACAAACATTCCAGATCATCCCCAAGTTACCTGACTGCATTACCTTCGATATGGTACAATATTCCATAGCTAGCAAGGATTCATTTCCATGTTAATAATGTTATCTAAGCTCTGAAAAGATAGCTGGATGTTTTTTCCAGGATGTGAGGCAGAGCTGGTGAAAGCGGTATTATAATTATGCAGTCCTCCACTACTTTGTAGTGAATCATTGTCTTGGGACTGATTCAACTATCTGATATATGTATGGGTATAGTGTGTGCGTGTGTGTGTGTGTGTGTGTGTGTGTGTGTGTGTGTGTGTGTGTGTGTGTGTGTGTGTGGTGTGTGTGTGTGTGTGTGTGTGTGTGTGTGTGTGTTGTTGTGTGCGTGTGTCGTGTGCGCGTGTGTGTGTGTGTGTGTGTGTGTGTGTGTGTGTGTGTGTGTGTCGTGTGCGCGTGTGTGCGCGTGCATGTGTGTGTGCCTGCGTGTGTGCCTGGATGCATGGGTATGCGTGTGCGTGTGTCTGTGCATGTGTGTCTATACGTTTGCATTTGTTCATGCATGGGTGTGTGTGTGTGTGGTGTGTGTGTGTGTGTGTGTGTGTGTGTGTGTGTGTGTGTGTGTGTGTGTGTGTGTGTGTGTGTGTGTGTGTGTGTGTGTGTGTGTGTGTGTGTGTGTACAAGTCTTAGAGGTGAGATGAAGGGGGTTGAGGAAAGATCTGAGTAGAGTTGAGGTGAGGTCGCTCATGTATTTAAGCATTCTAAAACCAGAATGTGTGCGAGGGTCCACGCCCTCTACATTGGCATTTCTAACAAAAGCCCCACTAAATATTTTGGGTCTTGTGTGTGGAGAATAAAGATTTGTTTTTTGATTTGTGTAACTTTTGCTTTCCAGGCCTTGGGATTGTTGTTATTCTCTTGAGCTGTGTGGTAACCACCATCACT
The DNA here is from genome assembly GCA_900291075.1 of Melanogrammus aeglefinus. Lineage (NCBI taxonomy): Eukaryota > Metazoa > Chordata > Actinopteri > Gadiformes > Gadidae > Melanogrammus > Melanogrammus aeglefinus. Next base: position 812,042 of record OLKM01000014.1, read on the forward strand.
GGCCTTTCCATGTCTGCTATTTGTACAAACGGAATTGTCAGAGGAGGTGAGAAAACACTTTATCATCACAACACAATAGCAGTTACTTCTAAACCCTTGTGTCTTACAGGAATCAAACAGGAAGCAGGTGAACAAGTTTGTTGGATAAAGACACAAAGTTACAAACTGCACCCCGTAGCTTATGAATCCTTGATGTGGTGATTAATCATCCACCATTGTGTGTGTGTGTGTCTGTAATTGTCTATTTTCCGTGGTCGTGGTCTTCACAGGAGGAGCCTACTACTTGATATCTCGCAGTTTAGGACCAGAATTTGGAGGCTCCATCGGACTGATCTTTGCGTTTGCCATATCTGCGTCGCAGTTTTAGGACCAGCGAATTGATGTGGTGATTAATCATCCACCATTGTGTGTGTGTGTGTCTGTAATTGTCTATTTTCCGTGGTCGTGGTCTTCACAGGAGGAGCCTACTACTTGATATCTCGCAGTTTAGGACCAGAATTTGGAGGCTCCATCGGACTGATCTTTGCGTTTGCCAACGCGGTGGCCGTATCTATGTATGTGGTTGGATTTGCAGAGACTGTGGTTCAGCTTCTCCTAGTACGTAAGCATGCATTACAGCAACTGTCTTAGAACTGAATATTTGATTTTTTTTATCAATGCTTATCCGTCGCCCTCTCGGCTTCCCCTCTTCCAGGACTTTGATTCCATCATGGTGGATCCGTTAAATGACATCAGGATCATTGGCTGTATCACAGTGGTGCTGTTGCTGGGCATATCATTAGCTGGTATGGCATGGGAAGCCAAGGTATGAGGAAGAGAACAGGAGGATGGCATGGTCAACCAACCACATGAATGCAAGCTTAAAACTGTCCTTTGATTTCACCAATAGGCCCAGATTGTTCTGCTTGTTATCTTGTTGGTGGCCATCGTCAACGTGTTTGTGGGAACCTTCATCCCGGCCACAGAAACCAAGAAAACACAAGGCTTCTTCAACTTTCAAGGTCAGATACAAAGAAGTTACAATCTGCATTCTAAACAAGCCCTCATGCTGAAGCATTTCATTCAGATGGTATAGCCTCACCAACCTTCCTTCTCCCACTTTATGTGTATTTTTTTGGTGTTTTCTTTGCAGAAAACATATTCATGGAAAACTTTAAACCAGATTTCCGAGGATCAGAGTCCTTTTTCTCTGTTTTTGCCATCTTCTTCCCTGCTGCCACTGGCATTCTTGCCGGAGCCAATATCTCTGGAGACTTGAAGGTGACTGTGGAAATTGGTGACTGTTGAAATTGACCCAAAGAATTCATGAACCACAGATTTGTTAGCCTTGTGGGACCATACAGATATTTAAGTTTGCTTTTTGCAATAAATATAAGTCTGGCATCGGCTGGACAGCAGTTGATTTTCAAATTGATTGTTCAAAAACCTCCAGACAATCAGAGACCCTCTTGTTGAATCCAGTTGGAAGTGAATCAAAAACATATTCTAATCTGAGAAAAGTATTCCATGCAGACATGGCATTTTGACATTTCTGGAAAAGAGAGACACACAGAATGTGAACTTGCGAGATCAGGATGCTCTCACGAGAGTAACATATTCCCAGCCAGATGAAAATGAATGAAGAATAATACAGAATAATTCATTCAGTGATTTCTAAGCTTTAAACTAACTTAATATGTTCCGACCATTTGCTCGCTGACAATGGATTTTATTGTTGTTTTTTTGTGTTACGTTTTTACAGGATCCTCAAGCAGCGATTCCTAAGGGCACCTTGTTGGCCATTTTGATCACGGGTATCACTTACCTCGGGGTAGCCCTCAGTGTCTGTACGTATTATATAAAGCTTGATTTATTTTTGACATATTCCATTTTTAAAAAAAGAATATGGAAACCTTATAGGTATCACATCCAATGTTTGGTCCTGCACACAATACTTTAAATCCAGATGTCACAATAACTTCTATATTTCTAAGCACTGCTCTCATTGTGTTTGTCAGCTGCCTGTGTTGTCCGTGATGCCACTGGAAACATGACTTCCTTTATCAACACCACGTTCCAACCAAACCAGGATTGCTTTGGCCCTTCACTGGCTGCCTGTGAGCTGGGGTACAACTTCTCCTCCTGTACTACAGACCCAGGTTCCTGCAAGTTTGGCGCGATGCATAACTTCCAGGTACACCGGCCCAAAGGTTTCCTCTAACTGTGCTCTACCATGACCTCTTCAGATGCTGAGAAACGCCCCCCCCTCCAACACACGCACACACACACACACCCACGCACACACACACATACACACACACACACACGCACACACGCACGCACGCACGCACGCACGACACACGCACACGCACGCACACGCACGCACACACACACTAACACACACACAAACACACACACACACACACACACACACACACACACACACACACACACACACACACACACACACACACACACACACACACACACACACACACACACACACACACACACACACACACAAACACAGTGCATAGCTTCACAAATAGTTTTTCTGTAGAAGTTATATGAATGGGACTATAGATATAGAAGTTGAATGTTCCCATGAAACTGAGTCCCTTTTAACCCAATTTCTTTTCCTTCTTTGGAAACATCTGACATTCTGCCCTGCAGGTGATGACCATGGTCTCAGGATTTGGTCCCCTCGTAATCGCCGGAACATTCTCGGCCACCCTATCCTCTGCCCTTGCTTCACTAGTCAGTGCTCCCAAAGTCTTCCAGGTTGGTCCAACGCACACCTAGAAAAATAAACCCTATCAGTTCTATCACACCGGATAGTGATTATTCATTGCACCTGTCCTTGGTCATGAACATGGTTGATTCACAAGTAAAAGTGTAACAAAACGTGTAAAGCGTTCTCAGTTATCCTCTTTTAACAGTGACTCTGTTCCCCAACAGGCACTGTGCAAGGACAACATCTACACAGCACTGCATTTCTTTGCTAAGGGAAGCGGCAAGAACAACGAGCCCATTCGCGGCTATGTCCTTACCTTCATAATATCTGTTGCCTTCATTCTCATAGGTCAGTTGAGTCAAATGAGTGCTGGGTTATCATGAGTTTTCCCATCTAAACTTCAATAAACAGATGTTCCCAGGGGATGCAGTACAAAAAAGGCCAGCGAGATGAGGCTAACTTTTTAGGTTACACAGAAAACAAAGGCAAGAAGTTGTTTTTAATTGTTTACACAGTATGCATTAGGGCAAAGCCTGAGGAGATCATCTTTATATTTAAGTTGTGTTCGGCAATGAATATCAGTCAGTCTGGCATTGGCTTGACAGCAATTGATTTTCACGTATGGGCATCGTCTTACATTGCTCAAAAACTCCAGAAGATCAGATCAAATAACCAAGGGATGCTCTTGTTCTCTTCGCTCTTGCCTAATCCAATCCAAAATGTGGTGGTTAGTGAGGTACCCACTTCTCTGTAAGCGTCTTTGAGTGTCTAAAAAAGCGCTACATAATTCAATCCATTAAAATCAGGAAAAACATCTCTGAGGAAAGCTTATTGTGCAGATCTCTTCAACATCCTTAGTCGGTGTACTTCAAATAAAACGTCTTTTATTGCTCAGTCGATTGATACACCATGGAGCTCCTTGCGTTCTCCTTGCATCCCTTTGCAATCTTTTTTCAATGGGCTTGGGGCCCGACAGATCCGCAGAGAGCAACAGAACATGAATTGAAATTGATCTGGAAAGATCCCAACCCAATAGGCTACGAATGAACGATATCATCGTGATTTCAATGATGATTATACTAAAACCAGAATGAAATGCCATGCAAACTCCCTGCTTACCGGTCCCCTCAGGGTGGTGCATGTTGACGGAACTTCAGGGGACCTCCTCAGCCTAAGGCCCAAACCCATGTCTACCCCTTACCCCTTACCCCTTACCCCTTACCCCTTACCCCTTACCCCTTACCCCTTACCCTTACCCCTTACCCCTTACCCTCCCTTACCCCTTACCCCTTACCCCTTACCCCTTACCCCTTACCCCTTACCCCTTACCCCTTACCCTTACCCCTTACCCCTTACCCCTTACCCCTTACCCCTTACCCCTTCCCCTTACCCCTTACCCCTTACCCCTTACCCCTTACCCCTTACCCCTTACCCCTTACCCCTTACCCCTTACCCCTTACCCCTTACCCCTTACCCTTACCCCTTCAAAACAAGGGGGAGGGGTAAGGGGAAGGGGTAAGGGGTAGAAATGGGATTAGGTCTAATTCTGCTTTCTGTGTTTGCAGGCGACCTGAACGTTATCGCTCCCATCATTTCCAACTTCTTCTTGGCCTCCTACGCTCTCATCAACTTCTCCTGCTTCCACGCCTCCTACGCCAAGTCTCCAGGTCGGTTATAAACACACATACATGAGCAGGTCCCTGGTCCATATTTTGCTTGTTGTTTTCTTCATGCATTGGCTTTAGAAATGGCATTCTTATCAGGAATCGGTCTTGGATTATTATGATTGTATTTTATATGATAGAGGTTGTAGCGTGCAGGATAAGGAATCCATAAAATACGATGTTTGCTTTACATTCTTGGTGCTGTCTTCTCCACAGGCTGGCGCCCGGCATACAGATTCTACAACATGTGGCTGTCGCTGGTGGGTGCGGTGTTATGCTGTGTTGTCATGTTTGTCATCAACTGGTGGGCCGCGCTCCTCACCTACGGCATCGAGATCCTTCTGTACATCTACGTCACCGTCAAAAAGCCCAGTGAGTGCAAAACGCTTGGACGTGTTCATATACGCAGACCTTCTGTCTTTTTAGCCGTTATATTCGACTGTTATGAAATCACCATTGGCTTTATTACCATCAGCATCCGCATTAACACATTAACCCTGCCTTCTTCTAGACGTGAACTGGGGCTCGTCCACCCAGGCGGTGACCTTTGTCAGTGCGGTCAGCAATACCCTGTCTCTGTCTGGCATCGAGGAACATGTGAAGAACTTCAGGTACCAGACGGACCGCAGGAGCAATTCCTCAAATCGTTGACGTGAAATATGTCAGTACTCTCACATTTCCCCTGTTCGTCCACTGCTCCACTAGGCCTCAGATCATGGTCCTCACTGGCTCGGTACGCACTAGACCGGCTCTCCTGGACCTGGCCCACTCCTTATCCAAGACCTATGGACTCTGTCTTACCTCTGAAGTCTTTGTGGTATGTGATCTGAAACAACTGACTTTTACCAGTTGTTACCAGGTGTGTGTGTGTGGGGGGGGGGGGGGGGGGGTCTTATCGGTGTCTCATATGTCAAGACGTGAGGGGAGAATGTGGCTGGGATATGCTCCATTCCTTTGATTTAAAAGCAAATTAGGCAGGAGAATGCTAATTTCTATTCCAAGGAACAGCTGTGGCCATTTTTATTCAAATTTCAACCTTTGATTCAAGTGTAAACCTGTCACCTGACTTTTAAAAGTAGAATAAAGTATATGTGTAGGTGTGTTATTTTAACAAAGGCAGAGAAATGCCAAACATACTAGAGACAGGGTTGAGGGTCACCTATATCCTCTGAATTTAAAATAGAGTTTGTGATTGGTGGACACACACACATACATACATTCATATATACGTTCATGAATAGGAAAATGTAAATGCCCTAATGTATAATGTATCTTCATCATGAAGCTTGTACCCGTGCAACAAATTTCTTCATTCATGAGCCTAGCTGATTGTTACCTCACCAGGGCCCAAGATGGAAGGTACTTCAGGAGATGAACGCTGGCATGGAGAAGAACCAACTATGGCTTCATAAAAACAAACGCAAAGCATTCTACACTGCAGTGGCCAGCGATGACTTCAGGCAAGGGGCAGACACCCTACTGCAGGTCAGCTGGTCAACATGTGAACGCAGGTCTTCCTTGCAGTCTGTTAGTGTTTTGAAAAGAAAAGTTTCAAAACACTAACTATGTATTTTCAAATGCAACAAATGAAACATATGCACTTTGACTTTAATTCAGCACAAGCTTTTTACTGTCTCTTGACTTTGCCTGATCCAACACAAAGTGTGAATAGATCAGCTAGAGATAACTGTGGTTCAGAACAGACCAAGGCTCCCTGCAAGGTCTTTATGGACACAGCGAGTGAAATAGTTTAATGTGGGGCAACAAGATAACAAGTGTTACAGCTCTGGCTATCGCAGTGGCCAAAGGATATAGCTTTGGTTCCTTTCAAGGCTTCTTACTTCAAACACAGTGGAAGTATAAAAGTTAGAATTGATTAACAAAAGCCCAGTGGCTGAGGGACAGAGGCAGAGGATCTTGTCTATAATCAGCTCGTAACATCTTCACAGGCTTATCTTGTCCCAGTAAAGGGCTTCTTTTATTTTTGATACACCTTTTTATTGATTTGTTTTTATTTGTTTATCTGTAATGATTACATATTCATGCCCGTGAGTTAATAGAATACGCTATCTGGGTTTGTGTGGTTTCAGCAGTCATTTGGGATGTTGATCTTTATGATGTTTGTTTTAACACTGCTGCCAACAGGGCTCTGGTCTGGGCCGCTTGAAGCCTAACATCCTCATGATGGGTTTCAAAAGAGACTGGAGGACCGCCGACGCTCCAGCCATCAAGAACTATGTGGGAGTTCTCCAGTACGTCCCTCACCCTCACATGTATGGTGTGTGTGTGTATATGTGTTTGTGTGTGTGCGTTTGGCATACACACACACATATATACAAGCACACACCATAAATGTATACACCCTCCCACATATACACACACACACACACAGACACACACAAACTCACACACATACTTTCTCGCTTAAACACACAGGCACAAACTTTCAATCTCATACCTAAACACGCATAGGCGCACCAACACACATAAACATTCAAACACACACACACACGCACGCACGCACGCACGCACGCACGCACGCACGCACGCACGCACGCACGCACGCACGCACGCACGCACACGCACCCACCACACACGCACACACACACACACACACACACACACACCACACACAACACACACACACACACACACACACACACACACTATACTCACATTTAAACATCACATTTAAACACACACACTAATGCATGACTGAGCACACTTTTTAGATTATTAAGCAATTGTAATAATGGGATAAAAGAAACTCTGTACATTATATGCAGATGCTTAATGAAGCTCGGTATCATTATGCCCCTTGTCTTTGTTCCAGCGATGCTTTTGATTTTGAGTATGGCACTCTGGTGCTCAGAGTGTCCCAGGGTCTGGACATGTCTCAGTTCGTAGAGGAAGAAGGTGGGTGCATTAATATGAGCCCCTCTTACAAATTAACTGACTAACATACAGTATTAAAGCAATATGTTTTAGTGTTCATACATTTAGTGTTGTTTAGTGTACAAATTAATGCACACTAAATATTGATCATTTTTTGTTAACACAGAAATTATTACGTAAATGTACCTGATAAAGAAATGATTACTATCCTGCTTGTTAGCTGCATGACGTTTTGGTTATTTAATAAAGACTTTGTTGGATTGCAGGACATCTTTCTATGAAGCTAGTTTGGTAATGTAAACACTAATTTACCATTTGATTAATATTCCTGGTGTACCATTAGAGGGCAGGATAGGGTCATGTTTAGGGTTAGGGGTTAGGGTCATGTTTAGGGTTGGGGTTAGGGTTAGGTAAGTAAAAGGCCTTATCTGCTCCTGTCATAGGATTTACTTTGGATAAAACATGTCAGTTGTATTACTAAATAGCATATTGCTTTCTGCTGCTCTCTAGAGGTAATGATGAAGGCTGCGAAGGAGCAGGAGGCCCAGGAGAAGGAGGTCATGTCCAATGGAGTGAAAGGAAAGGGAAGGTTCAGGAAATCCAAGAACTCATCTCAACAAGTGATCACCACCAGAGGTATACCACTTCTTCTTTATGAATAATAAAATAGCATGTTATTCCGTATTCCTTGATATAAGTATAGGGATGTAATTGTAAAAGATGACGTCATAATTGGGATGGGAGAAAAAAGAAAAAGTCATTTTTTAAAACACATTGTAGCCTTAAATAAAGAAACTGCTTTTACGAAAGTAGCCTTCAATTCAGATATAGTTTTGTGAATAAAGTTCTCTATCCTCTGCTTCTTTCAGTCTTGGACACACACACACGTGCGCGCGAGCACACACACACACACACACACACACACACACACACACACACACACACACACACACACACACACACACACACACACACACACACACACACACACACACACACACACACACACACACACACACAGAGCGTCGACACATTATTTGGCATTGCTGGAATGTGCAATGTGCAGTCTAATTGGAACATGAGATTTCAGAGCTGGCTGTCCCTGCTAATGTTCTTACCATTCCTCTACACGGAGACAGACACTCTCTGTCATACTGCATTAACCCCCCCTGCTGCACCCATATGTTAACTCTGGTTGTGTTTATTCCCTCTGTCCACCAGTATCAGTGTGCAGCCCTCCACCAGCACAGGTGGCCAAGATTAATGACATGCTATTGGAGGCAAGCACCCAGTTCCAGAAGAAACAGTCCAAAGGCACCATTGACGTGTGGTGGTTGTTTGATGACGGCGGTAGGTATTCCTTGCTTCCTGGCCTCAAGCATTTGCATCACATGCACTGTATGGTGCCCTTATTGGTATGTTGTCCAAGACAGACGACACACAAAGAGGAGCATTACACTTCCAGCCATGGATATGGAAAAAAACGTTTTAGAACTGACTAATTGAATGTATGCTATGTTGAATGAATCATTTATCTTCTGCCATTGTTTGAGGGGGGAAATGGGCCATGAGATATTGATTGATACTTATTTTGACAGAGTGGTGAAAAAATAATGAAACAAATGAATGAATCTACGAATGTGTCGACCAGGTCTGACGCTGCTGCTGCCGTACATTCTCACCACCAGGAAGAAGTGGAAGGACTGTAAATTGAGGATCTTTGTTGCCGGGCAACCTGGACGCACTGAGCAGGACAAAGAGGAGTACGATTATTATAAAAGCTATGATAATAATTACACACATTTATTTATATAGAAGATAGAAGCTGTTCTTTTTTTCTTATAATGATTCCAGGAGTCAATTAGAGTCCAACAAAATATTCTTCTCTCTGCAGCATGAAGACCCTGTTGATCAAATTCCGAATTAACTGCAACGACATTAATGTCATCGACGACCTTCATATCGGCCCCAAATCAGATAAGTAAGTGTGTCCCTTTCAGAGTCCAGAGGGTGGAATAGTGGTTTAAGCTTTCTTTAATGTTTTGGAAAATAATGTATAAATCCATTGGCCTCCTTTTAGCTGGAAGGCATTTGAAGACATGATTGAACCGTTCCGTCTGCACGAGGGTGGCAAAGACAAGGCCCGCAGTGAAGCATTGAGAGAAGAATCGCCATGGATGATCACAGATGAAGAGCTCAGCAGCTTTGAAGAGAAAGGTAAAGCAACCAGATGGAAAAAATACACCATAAATATATACAGTATATATATAAATATATAATACAAATGTATTCAAGAAGATATGCAGAAGACAGACGGATTGTCTTTTTTAGTCAATTAGTTAGTTGATAGCACAGTATTTTGGTCTGTTTATTTGCATACAAATTTCTGCGATTGTTTACAGACTAACCTGCAGGTGCGCCTGAATGAGCTTCTGAGGGAGAAGTCAAGTTCGGCTAACCTCATCATAGTGTAAGTATGGACCATTAAGGAGAAACATCCCATACTGTACGGATGGAATGAAAAATGTATTATTGTGATATATTTTTTATTTATATATAAATAAAAAATACAAGTGAAAAATAAATATATATACAGCATATAATCCCCAGCAGAACAGTTTGGGCAGGTTCAACACTTTATTTTTAAAGGAAGGAGAGAGGCAAAACATACGTTCACAGTACAGAAAAGGGGTTGAACTGGGTGCTTACTGTTTTCCCTGTTACCTTTACAGGAGCATGCCTATTGCCCGCAAGGAGTCTGTCTCTGATCACCTGTACATGGCCTGGCTGGACACTCTGACCAAGAACCTCCCTCCCACACTACTCATCCGAGGAAACCACAAGAGTGTCCTCACCTTCTACTCCTGAGCTGGAGGGAGAAGACAACGGCAGACAACCTTGCTAAAATTGTATTTTTGAAAGGACGTTGTGGTCTGCTTTACTTAAGAGAACTTGTGCCGGAACAGACTCAAAATGCAGAAACATTTACAACATGACTTTAGTGATGTTAATCTCTGGAGTGGTCGGCTATCTGAATGCATGGAATAGGTTTCAATGCTTACAAAGTAGGCAAATAAAAATCTAGAGTTGGTAATGCTTTTTCCCGTAGCGAGGCCACAATACAATAAAAGAGTCATATGTACAATTCCACCATACCTGGCCATGTTGTTGGTTGGCAAAATGGCAGGTCACTGATATCAAAACATTTTATAACTGTAAAATAAAAGCATTAATATAGATATATCAATGCCTGTTTAGTATTTTTGATAGTAAAGAATGAATATGGAAAACTCACAGGTGTTGGGTATATGCGGATTTCTGTCATTAGGCCATACGAAAGTATGCACTTTTGTTATTGTTTGCCATGCAGAGTGAGATGCTGTATTATAAAGCCGTTTATCTATTTCATATGAATGTCTAAATATTACAAAGGGTAGGCTATTCATTTTTTGCCTATAGCATAGTAACATAATTCTTTGGGTTAATGAAAATTGCTTCATTGTCTGTATATTTTTAATTCAGAATTATATGTCCTATCGTCTTATTAAATGTGATCATTTGATTTAAAGAATAATTAAAATATTGTCTCTTATTTTTGTATGTATCATTTCAGATTATTTATGTGCCTTATGTAGTAGGGATTCCACCGATGGACATACTAATGAATGTCCTAATATTTTGTAGGACAAATAATAATCCAACACATTTATGTAACATGTAAGATATATATAATATATGTTTGGTGTAACCTATTAACTGTACATAATAATAGACCGTCATCATATTTTAGCTGACCAACGTGACACAATTTCCTAACACGTCTCCTCGGCTGAGGGCGCAGTGGCCCCTGCAGGAGGAAAAGGAGACATGCAGCTCGTGTCGAACTACAGACAAGCTAACATAAACCTAGAACAATGATTCAAACTGTTCGCCGAGGATTGGTCAAGCAACTACTGGGTTGTTCGTTGTGGCCAACTGCTCCACATTTTGTGCAAAGGAAATGTAATATGTCGACCCAAGACAAAGATGAGCACGGTACAGTCCAACATCTTGATGGCATGCCTTTGAGGATTTCCTTTCCGAATCGTACAATGGTTTAGTTTTCTTTTAACACTCTTGCTGTTTTTTGCGATGCCATTGTAACAAACAAATGCAACCATGAAACATGTTTCACTATTCAACGTAGTTTGGCTTGTTGCTAATGCAATGGGATAACAATACAATGGTTGAACCAAAGTGGTAAACAAAGAAGTCTTTTTGACATAGTCTCGCGGGAGGTGATGCCCAAAAAAGAAGTGTCCTAGTGAGGAAGCATTACTGGTTGCGATCTATCTATACATGTATCGTTTTTATTTGTACTGTAATCACACTCAGTATTTCCATAAAATGAATAAACCTTATGTGACATGAGTGCCAGTTAAATAATCTCACACCACACGGAAGGGGTGTGTGTGTGTGTGTGTGTGTGTGTGTGTGTGTGTGTGTGTGTGTGTGTGTGTGTGTGTGTGTGTGTGTGTGTGTGTGTGTGTGTGTGTGTGTGTGTGTGTGTGTGTGTGTGTGTGTGTGTGTTTCAGACCAAGCTCAATCAAATTCCGCCTTCAAAGCAAGTCGGAGATTCTGAAGCTTGTCTTTACGTAAACCTTCCCTTCTTCCGAAATAAATAATGTTCAGGAAACGCCCCTCAGAAGTTCGTAGGCTGTGACATAAAACCGGAAAAACAAGATAATGCCTGAACTGCATAACAACACGTAGGGATACCTGCAGGGACCTCCTTGCTGAATCACATTAATCAGTTCTTAGGACTGCTTCCGATGGTGGACCATGAGCGAGGTGATGTTTATAAGTGTAAGCTATAATGTATCGTAATGCAAACGCTAGAATGGGTCTTAACTTTGCCTCTTAGTGCTTGCTGCAAGTTCACTTTAGTCTATTCATGAAATGGGCAGCCATTGTTGTCGGCGTGATCCGCGGAGGACTCGGGTAGCTTTACTAACTCCGAGCGATAACTCAGACCCAACAGACTGAGTGTTCAGAGCACCTTCCTCCGAGCTTAAGGTCCGAAACTCCCGGAGACTCGGACCGTTTCGAAGGCAGTAGATAGCACGTTGGTCGGGAGAAGCTGCTGTCCTTTTCTTCTTGAGAAGGGTCTATCTGCAGCCGGGAGGAGCCACTTGCCAAACACGCCCATTGCTCTGCCAAACACGCCCATTTCTTCAGCGCAAGAGGCAGTTAAATTGACCCTGTACTTCATTGGCTGCTTGCCGTCGCTTCCCTGTCGTCATTGTGTTAAACCAGCCAATAGCGCGCCAGTCGGAAGAAGCCAGCTTGGTGATTGGCTCCCGCAAAAACGTATCGAAACTCGAAAGAAATGGATTGCTCTTCGACATAGGTCCATCTCTCCTGACCCTACTGCAGGGTGAACTCAGATGGGCGGGGCTACCCGGTCGCGCGCCATACAATCGCGCCACTTTAAGCGCGCGAGTTTGTAATCACTGTTATCAACAAGCTTGAAGAGTGGCAGCCACATCTACATCGAAAACGAATAACTACAAGCTAAATACTTTGACTTTTCTCTTTTAATAACATGCCTTCGCTTGATGTAACAAATGCTTCAGATGGCTCTCCGTTGAAGAGGACAAAGACTGAGACGCACTCTGAAGATGACCGACTCGTCCTTAAATTCGCTAAACTCTCTGAGCTGGCCACGACACCAACGAGGGGTTCTCCCAGAGCTGCAGGCTACGACCTTTACAGGTTTGTTTACCTTGTTCATGACATGGTAATACCCTTACTTCTAGATTTCTAGTTTTCACAAGTCCAATTGGATGAACTTCTTTATTTTTCCAATCATACAGTGCTTACGAGTACACCATTGAACCTATGGACAAGGCCCTGGTGCGTACGGACATACAAATTGCAGTTCCTCACGGCTACTATGGTAGAGTAGGTGAGTGTCACTCATGCACATCCTTAAAAAAATGACCACTGTTCATTTTCACTGTTTTATTGATCAATTTAATATATTATACTAACAAAATAATGTTCTATAGCACCCAGATCTGGACTGGCAGTAAAGAACTTCATTGATGTTGGTGGTGAGTTGATAACTTTTATGTTCAGTGATACCATGAATGCTGAAGAAGTCCTAATTAGAGCTGTGGTGTAATCCCTTGCTTTTAACATGTGTGCTTTGCTTTGCTTTTTACAGCTGGAGTGGTCGATGAGGATTATAGAGGCAATGTTGGAGTTGTGCTCTTCAACTTTGCCAAGACTCCCTTCGTGGGTATGTTCTAGTTACCTACCTACTTGAATCATCAGGTTTAATAACTCCCAAGTCATGGGGATTCATGTTCTGGCTAGATACCTGGACTACTCAGGCTGTGCCTAAATTATGTGAAAGCTCTTCGGAGATCATTTCCCTTGTTTGAAATGTGTATGAAATATAAATAAAATGTGTATGAAATATATTAAATACTACACGGGAAACTCAACTAGTGCTTTTGTCTCCTTCCCCCTGCAGTGAAGAAGGGTGACCGGATAGCTCAGCTGATCTGTGAGAAGATCTGCTACCCAGAGCTTGTGATGCAGGAGGTAAAACTCAAAAACACCTCCGCTCTCGGAAATGCAACTATATACATCCTTTTTAATCTTTGATAGAAATTGTTTCCTTCATTGTGAATGTAGAATATTTTTGAAGTTTGGGTTTTGTTTTTCAGACCCTTGATGAGACAGAACGTGGAGCTGGGGGCTTTGGGTCAACTGGAGCCAACTGAAATGCACATGTATAAAGTACAAAATTATGAATTGGTTGAGTTATGTGAATAAAATATTTGTTTTATATTATTTGTTTTCATTTGTATGCTTTTTTTTTAACAATATATCTGTTGTGCATTAATTTGGGGTCCTTGTTTTTATTTGTACTTCTCTAATGATAATCTCCCAGACACTTATACCTAAGTTATTTCGCCACATGGGGGCACTATAGGAAAATAAATAATTCAGTGTACCAAAAGTCTAACTTGACTTTAATAGGGTGCTATAATTGCTTGTATCTCTCCTGGTGTTAAGTTTCATTTTATGTTGAACCTTTCTTTTAATTTCAGGGGAAGATGCAGGGTATAATTTGTTGCCCATGTACACAAACCATATATCTTCTTGAGCAAGAGTCCTACCTGCCACTCCCTAAATATGTAGCTGAATATATTGGAAAAAGCATCAGCCATATTGCTACTAAGAAAAAATGGTAAATAGCCTCAATAATTCAAATAAAGCATAGCAGTGGTGACATATACACCAAAAATATGTACGTTTATTGTGAATTTCGGACGAAAACCCTCACTGACGTGAGCGGAGAACACAGACGGGTGTCTTAAGGCTGGTCCAAGACGATGCGGCACTGATTGTACTTGTGAGAGAATGTGTGGCCATGAAGGCCTCAGTGCATAATCATGAAGGCCCACGTTTGGCGTCATCACAATGTGGTATGTGTGCACAGATTTGTATGTATACACAGTTTACAAAGTAGTTGGTCATTATAAGCACCATTACAAACCCCTTCAACGTTGCGAGGATTCCTATAGTTTACAAATGCTTCATAGATTAAAGGTGGCATTGATTATTACAGTATAAACACACATAATTTACATGTAGTATAAAGAAGAGCACACAGGGTATGAAGCTAACTGTTTGTAGCGAAGACTTAAAATCTGAAGAAGCGGCCAATGGAATGGAATTATTGTGACTGCTGAATAGTACAGTGCATTTCAGAAGTCTAATTGTTTTGCTAGCACCAGTAAATATGAATTATTCGAGTCAGTAGGAAAAATGGAATAAGCTTAGTTTAAATATGCAGAAGACATCATTCAAGCTCAGACATGGGTCCATTTTCATAGTCTACAGTAAGTTCCTTTCCTCAGCCAACAACTTCCGGTTAGTCTTACTTATTTTCATTCAAATATATAAGAAAGTCAGATGTTCATGCTGTTTTTTTTTGTTTAATAGAGGAAAGGAATTCACTGCAAATTAATTACTTCCAATTCTTCCACCAAAGACGAGCTATGTAAAGCCTTCTACAGTTCAAGTGCCCTTTCAAACTGGTGCCCGATTCCACATATCATATACAACATAGAACAATTCTTGCCACCTCTCCCCTCTGCACAAACTCCCCCCCCCCCCCCACCCCACCCCTCACATTCGCTAGAGCACTTTTTTTGCACACAGCTGAAGTTGTTTGTCAGGACAATATGTTCTTCATCTGAGGATCATGACATACGGACAAGATCAGCCGGTCGTTTTAAAACAAAAAACAAAACAAAATCGTGGGCGATTGTATATCTATGATATGTAGAATCGTCTTTGGGAATCAAACTATTTCGTCCCCCACCCCCCCCACCCGCCCCTTCCACCCTACAAAACCTCAATCCTTGTCTCTTTGGTGTCAAGCCTTCCTCCACGTTGGAGCAAGGAAGGAGCTGCCCTCTCCCCCACCACCGCTGACCCAGACTCGGTGGTTCCTCCAGCAGCCACAGATGCTTAAGATTCGGGCCTTTCTTTTCTTTTCCTTGGAGAACGTCTGAGCCTGGATCAACAGTCGCAGCGTGGCAGCCTCTGCCCCTGTCTCTGTCCCGTGGCGGTTAATGGAGGACGATCTGCACCCTCATCCTCAGCGTGTCGCCCAGCTGTCCTGTGAGGTAATCCTTATCGTGTCTGTCCTCCAGCTCAGCCAGCTCCTTCTTGCGGTACAGCGGCGCGCTGCTGATCTGGAGCTCATAGGCCCCGGGAGGCAGTGCCTTCTTCCTCTTGGCCAGGTGGAGGTAGCTCACGCCCTGGGCCTGGTGGATCTTAAAGTAGCCCTCCTGGTTGCCGTAGTCGATGGTGTAGCGGACGTGGTCGTTGAGGGTGGACAGGGCTGGCGTGAACTCAAGGATAGGGACGCCGCCGCTCAGGTCACTGATGTTCAGGTTGAACAGGAGGGTGTCCTCGATGTCCAGGCTGGCCATGCTGACCACCTCCTGCTTTTATTTGGCAAAGGAAGAATAAAGTAAATACTCTTCAAAGCCATTTTGAGACTGATACTGTGATTAAGATGTACCGTATATACAAACTCGTATACAAACAAACTGGTAAGCAGAAGCAAAACGTAACAGAAAGTAAATCAATGTCACTCGGTATGGGTAGACCAACCTGTTGGTGACTGAGGTGCTCCCCCTCCTGGGTAGAGTTGGTACTGCGTCGACTGCGTCCCTTCTTGGGATAGCCGTTGATCTTACATTCATAGCAGGCCTCATGAGAGAGAGAGTTCTCGTCTTTCGCTCCACCTCCATCTCCAACTCCAGCTTGTCCAATACTGACGCCGGTGTCAGTGCTGCCGTCGAAGCCCGCACCGGACACGCAGTGCCTGCAATGCAAACACACACACGCACACACCACCGCACACCACTACGCACGCCGGTGTGACTGCTGCCGTCGAAGCCCGCACCGCACGCAGCGCACGCACTGCACGCAACACACCACACACACACACACACACACACACACACACACACACACACACACACACACACACACACGCACACACATACCATGTGGTGATTATACACCCCTACCACCGTCAGAGCCATGCTCAGCAAAGCACTGACCCTAGCCCACATACCCTTGGCCTGCCCGGAAGTATCCAGATGGGCAGCCACAGAGGTAGCCGCCGTCCGTGTTGGAGCAGCCGTAGTTGCAGGGGTTTTGGCTGGAGGAGCACTCGTTGACATCAGGAGCAGCCTCCGCTGTTCTGCTGGTAGTTGAAGCCGGTGGGGCACATGCAGCGGAAGCTCCCCAGTGTGTTGTGGCACGACGCCCCCCCACAGATCTGGCTGTTTTGACATTCATTCTCATCTGGGTCACAGGAAATAAACAGGAAGTAAGTCAAATGGTCATCCTGCTGAAAGAACATAAAACAATACTAGGAAGTCTGGAATGAGAATATGGGAGAAGGATTAATGCAGTAGGAAGGAAAGGCGAAAATCTAAATCGCACACTATTTATATACAACTGTGACAGGCAATTGCTTTTGTGTACAGCAATAGAATGAAACGAAGAGTTTACAGTATCAATGTGACCAAGTATAACATTGAATGTTGATGGACTGAACTGCGTCTCACCAACACACTGGTTCCACTGGTAGTGCTGAAGGTATCCCTGAGGGCAGCTACACCTGTAACCACCCACCAGGTTCTGACAGCCATGTTGACACCTGTGGTTATCATCACACTCATCCGTATCTGTCCGGGGCACAAAGAAACACACACACACACACACACACACACACACACACACACACCACACACAACACACACACACACACACACACACACACACACACACACACACACACACACACACACACACACACACACACATGCACACAATGAGAATTAAACTGAAACACATTTACTAATGACGAGGGTGGGTTACATTATTTTATTATTATATTACTTATTGTCAGAAAAAAGAGAAACAACGATATATTGCAGTCGGTATATGATATAACAATTATAAGTACCAAGGCACTTCTATTGCTGACCTTGACCCATTCCCCCTATACAACAAGGATAGTTAGGAAAGATGCTACACAATGCTAAGTACTATTTGTAAGTGCCACGATGCACAAAACATACAATAATGTGTGTTTGGGAGAGTAAGGGAGCAGGCGGGGCATTGGGTGGTAGGGAGGGCGCTAAGGTGGTTTCTATTAGTCACCGACCTTCACATGTTTGTCCAGCAGGGTCCAATGAAAATCCACGTTGACAATCACAATTGTAACTTCCTGGACTGTTCTGGCAGACACCATTGCTGCCGCACAGATTGGGATCCGAGGCACACTCGTTGTTGTCTATACAAGGAACAATGCAATGCAGAAGTTAGTGCTCTTAAATCCTGTGTAATATGCTAATCAATCCCCAAGCTGTGAAACAACCATGCATGGCTAAAAGCCTTGCCCTGAGCACATAATCACTCCTCAATATAACCTTTAAACACAGCTTCTGCAAGACTTTGAGGTGGTCTGGGATTAGCTCTCAAGAGGGGACATAAGGCTTTTGACATGGGAGCTGCCTTGTGGTCTACGGAGAGAGAGTAAGAGAGCGAGTGGCATAGAAAAAAAAAGGAAGAGGTCACCATGACAACCTACTGCAGTGCTCCACAACAAGTCCTTGCTAAGCTCCCATGACTCAAACCCATTGGGACCTAATGAGATCAGTGTGATATCAGTCTGCGTCTATTAACTCTCTGAGAGGGTTAGGGGGCTTTAGACTGAGGTGCTTGAAGGCTATTTTACAAGCTGGGACGAGATATACTATGAGTTATCTAAATTCTGTTGCGTTTGTTCGAAAGGAAAATAAGAAAGTACGAGGGAAGTTAGTTAGTGAGTTTGAAGATATAGAATACACAAAGAATTCAATATGAAACTTTGTGAGAAAAGGGCGTTTTGAGTTACCTATACAGGCTGTGTGATGCTGTGTGAATCCTGGAGGACATTTGCAGGTGAACCCTCCAATTGTGTTGACGCACAGGAACTGACAGTTGTGCTGTTTGCTTGAGCACTCATCCAGATCTGAGAGGCAAGCAGAATCAGAATTAGATGTGGTACATGTAAATAACTGCAAAATCACCCAACAGGAATAGAGGTCAAGGAGTTGAATATAGTTGTCGTTTTGAGGGGGATGCTGGGATATTGCTTTCACAAGTAGTCCCTCTCCACCACCCCCAGCATGTCTATTAATTCTCTATCAAGTCAGTGAACTACAAATGAACTGTTGAGGAAGCAGACACTGGAAACTGGGAGTCAAGGCTGGCGAAGTCAACGGAGAGGAGAAGAGCACGCTTGTTTAGACTCCAAAACAAGCCTAACAAATGGGCACAGATGTGCACTGTCAAGTGAGGAGGAACCATTGACACCCAAGATACACACAAAGACAAACACCTGCGTGTGTGTGTGTGTGTGTGTGTGTGTGTGTGTGTGTGTGTGTGTGTGTGTGTGTGTGTGTGTGTGTGTGTGTGTGTGTGTGTGTGTGTGTGTGTGTGTGTGTGTGTGTGTGTGTGTGTGTGTGTGTGTGCGTGTGTGTGTGTGTGTGTGTGTGTGTGTGTGTGTGTGTGTGTGTGTGTGTGTGTATCGCTCACCTTTGCAGCTCTTCCCGTCCTCCTGAAGGATGTATCCGCGTGGGCAGGAGCAGAGATAGCCTCCTTCTGAATTCTTGCAGATGAAGTTACAAGGCTTGGGTGCCTGGATGCACTCATCCACATCTATAGGGAGATACAGAGAGAGGGAGAGACATAGAGAGAGAGACAGAGACAGAGACAGAGAGAGAGAGAGAGAGAGAGAGAGAGAGAGAGAGAGAGAGAGAGAGAGAGAGAGAGAGAGACATAGATAGAAAGAGAGAGACAGAAGGGAGAGAGAGAGAGACGAGAGACAGACAGACAGAGAGAGAGAGAGAGAGAGAGAGACAGAGAGAGAGAGAGAGAGAGAGAGAGAGAGAGAGAGAGAGAGAGAGAGAGAGAGAGAGAGAGAGAGAGAGAGAGAGAGAGAGAGAGAGAGAGAGAGAGAGAGAGAGATGCAGAGAGAGAGAGAGAGAGAGAGAGAGAGGGAGTTTGAAGGACAGAGAAATGGAAAGCAAAAGCGAGAGAGACACACATAGAGGGAGAATGTGTCAGCGAGAATATGAGACAGTATGATCTCAAGGCCAGACATTCCATGAAGGGAGAAAGATGAGACAGACAGACTGCATTTTTTTCCTTCTTCTCCTTTGTTTTTCGATGGGGAGCGGGAGGTACTCCCTCCAGGTAGTTTTTCAATTCTTTCCTAGACAGCAGGACTGAGGGATGTGTGGGGAGGGTCACAGCTGATAGAGAAGAAGCTAGAGATAAGCGCAGAATGTGAGTCCTCACCCACACACAGCGTGCTAGTGATATCCGTGGTGTAGCCTGCCTTGCAGACGCAGCTATAGGAGCCCAGCATGTTGATGCACTGGCCGTTCTTGCACAGATTCCCCATCACGCGACACTCGTCTATGTCTGGGAGGAACAGGACAATGGCTGTTGTTAGATTTCGGCACAGAACCAGATCTCTTCTTCTCCATGGAGATGAGTTGTTGGGTTAAATTGGTTGCTTAAAAAATTATAATTTTCAGGTACTAATTGTATAATTCACTTTTTGTGAAGGCTCTGTGTATGTATATATATATATATATATATATTATATATATAATATATATATATATATATATATATATATATATATATATATATATATATATATATACTGTATGTATAATGGAAGAATGCTGGTCATGATACTCAGGTATAATGACATTTAGCATGGCTTCTCCTGATAGTAGTTATAGTATGCTTTAAAAGCACCATTTAAATTAAATGTACACACAGAGGTTGAATGTTAATTAAAGATGCAAAAATAATAATAACATGTGTATATATATTGATTACCCATATATATACACACACTACATAATTTCATTTTTTTTATTTTTCCATAGCATTTAAGTTTCACTTTCACTTGGTACCTCTGCCATCTGTGGTATAACCTGGGCCCAGGGGACACATCTTCTTGTACTGGGTGGTCCCGGGTAGGGGGCAGAGCTCACAACCTGTTCCCCAGCCCCGGCCCCCATCGCAGCAGCACTCTGACTTGGTCACCATATTCCGGTTGCTGGACGTCATCTGACACAGTGTGGTCAGGACCTCGGTGAAGCAGAAACCCTCGCGGTTATCTAGAGAGCACAGGGGAGGCACCGGATGAGATGGCCATTAGCTGTGTGTATGTGTGTGTGTGTGTGTGTGTGTGTGTGTGTGTGTGTGTGTGTGTGTGTGTGTGTGTGTGTGTGTGTGTGTGTGTGTGTGTGTGTGTGTGTGTGTGTGTGTGTGTGTGTGTGTGTGCGTGTGTGTGCGTCGTTAGGGTTAACACAAACCTCTTCTTAGAAGTAAACAAAACATATCCGGTCAACAGAATTCCACATGTGTCGAAATTTTGCCACAGACATATTTAAAGACTATTACAAAGTAACTAAAATACAAACAAAGGTGAAACTCTAAATCAAAGAGCAGACTTTAGAGCAAGGTTTATTTTGACAAATCCTCCCACATCCTGACTGCACATGGCTCCCAAATGTTTAGTCAGACGGACAGACAAGACAATAGAGATAGACAGGCAAATAAGTACAGACAGACGGACAGACAGACCGACCAGAAGCTTCCCGGTTCATGTGGGTGGGCCAGTGTGACAGGAAGGATGCAGGACAACCTATCAACCCCATTCTCTTCCTGTGCGACCTTAGTTCCCACCAGGCAACGCAAACCCTCCCGATCTCAACGCGGAGGGGATGTGCAGGGCCTGTGAAGAGCCAGGCCTTGCACAGATAAGCCCTACAGCTCCCCGGTTCCTCAGCTAAATTCTCTCTGCGTTTGTAGGAACAAAGCGAATCAGAGTATTTTTCCAAACAAGGCTTCGGAGCAGGATTATATGGAAGAGTTGCCCCTTAACAGTTGTTGCTAGCATCGTGGCTAAAGAACATTCTCGTCTTTACTTAGATAGGCTCCTTGAAAGAAATGAACACATTTGAATATAATCCACCTATGTTCTACAGTGTCTGTGTAGAAGGGAAAATAGGATAGGTGAAATAAGATATGGGAGACAGACCTATGCACTCCGTCTGGGTGGGGTTGGCTTCGAATCCTTGGTCACATCTACAACGGAAGCTTCCAATGGTGTTCTCACAACGGCCATTCTTACAGGTGCCTGGTTTGCCACACTCGTTCAGATCTGGAACATGGACACAAACACAACACACACACACGCACATAAACACACACACACACTCATGCATGCCCACACACCCACACACACAAACACACACACACACACACACACACACACACAAACAGACCCACATGCACACACACGCGCAAACACAAACATAAACAACTTTAAACACTTTCAAGAAATATGGCGCTGTTCGGAATTTCGTTAGCATAACAATTCTGTTACTTTATGTATGTCAGGTTTTATGTACGTCAAATAGATGCAAACAAATGTTTCCAGTGTTTATCAAGCATTCCTAACAATTCTGTTTGGAGAAGTTTTGTTTATTATTGCACTTAATATTGTCTGCAACATCTTAATGGGGCTTTTGTGAGGAAATCCAAGCTCTCAAATTCACTATAAAAAGCCAGGAGGTTCAAGCATTGGACTTCCCTGAATGATACATGTAGTTTGTGAACCTTGGCTGCAGCGTGCTATCTCACCGATGCAGCCCTCTCCGTTAGGTTTCCGCGCGTATCCCGGGGAACAGATGCACATGAACGTTCCGATGAGATTCTTGCAAGTCATGCCATTGCTGGCGCAGTCGTCCAGGCCGTCTTCACACTCGTTCTGGTCTGGA
The DNA here is from genome assembly GCA_900291075.1 of Melanogrammus aeglefinus. Lineage (NCBI taxonomy): Eukaryota > Metazoa > Chordata > Actinopteri > Gadiformes > Gadidae > Melanogrammus > Melanogrammus aeglefinus. The sequence continues at coordinate 834,754 of OLKM01000014.1, forward strand.
ACACAGGGACAACATGTTAAGTACATGCCTTCACTCTCACACACAGGAACACACACATACACACACACTCTGGAACAGCCTTATCTTCCCCCACCCACTCCCACAGGGAGTTACACGGTAAACGTGCTGAGCGAGGGACGGTGGTCTGTTCCAAGCGTAGTCTAAACAGCCATGCTAGTATAGAGAGTGCCTGACTCACCACCCCCCCCCCCCCCCCCGCAGGTCTCTACGGTTTCTCCAAATCACAACCGTACCCATGACACCCCTTGTATCTGTGGAGGGCTGTGGTGTAAACAGCCACTCAGCCGGTGACGGTGTCAGGAGAGGATTTTACATCTCGTCAAGACAAGGGCGTCTTGTCTCAGTTGCAAGTTCCCGCATGGGACTTGCAACTGACGCACGGACGTTACGTCAATTCACATAAGGAGCCGGTCTCTGCCTTCCCTTAAAACAACACATCTTTGGAGCGACTGGCTGTAGTACCTTTGCACATCCTCTTGTCGTCTCGCAACACGTAGCCCGTGGGACATTTACACTCATAAGATCCCACCACGTTGACGCAGCGGAAGGCACACAGCAAGGGATTCTGGGAACACTCGTTGATGTCTGCATGGGAGACGACAGGCGACAATCGTTAACGTTGTATTAAATGATGCTCGTTCAGTATTGAGGCGTGTTGGCAGAAAGTTCTCCCTACCTTCGCAGGTCATCATCGGGCCAGGTTCAAAGCCGTTGTCACATGCACACTCGAACCCTCCAATCACGTTGGTGCACGTGCCGTTGCCACAAGGGTTGCCGATATCACACTCATCGGTGTCTGTGTGTGTTGAAGAAAGGCACAATCAACACTTGAGTTTAGATTAGTTGAGCTAAGGGTGTGAGAGGAACAGAGATACATAGAGAAACAGACAAAGAGAGGAGAAAGTGATGGAGAAGGGGGATGAGACAGAGAGAGGGATAGAGGAAGAGCAAGAGAGGGAGGATGTGAACTGGCCTTCACAGGTTACTCCAGTGGTGCCCAGCTGGTATCCCATTGGACATTCACAGCGGAACGAGCCGTCTGTGTTGATACACTGGCCATTATCGCATTGTTCGTAGATGCACTCATCAATATCTATAGTTAGGAAGCAGAAAGACACACCAACACACTTGATTATACATTTTGGTGTAATCATTTTGATTTCAATTCATTTTGTCGCTTAAAACGGGTACATTCAAATTGCTATTTAAAAATGTTTCACAATGTGATTGTTTTTAAAAATATGCTTTAAAGAAAACCTTTCTTATATACCTAGATGAACAGACATGCACATATTCAGATAGACAGACAGACAGACGTAAAGACAAACGGGCAGACCAACCAATAGTATTGTCATCAACCCCTTGTCTATAGCCAGCGAACTGACATAGATTGATGTAGGCCTCTGGAACACAAAATAGCACAAAGAACACAATCAATACTTTGCCCAAAAAGTACCTACCCAATGTCCTGGAACTACTTGTGCATGTGTTTGTGTTTGCAAGGGGATCAGCATGTCCATGTTTCAAAACCAATACCCCAACCAAGCTGTAGGGGGCAATACATATATGTATACAAAATAGGAATTCTTCCATTCAATTCCATTTGTTCTGGCATCAGGGAAAGAATATTTTATATTACAAAATTGCTTTAGGCACAAATTTGCCTTCAACAGTTTCTAGTTGATCAAATCAGAATACATAGCGACTACGTGACTGGCAGCTCAACCCACCCCCGTCCTTGCTGGGGCAGATCTCACAGGGGTCCCCCCATCCCTGGCCAATCGTGGATGTGCAGCAGCAGTGCTCTTTGGTGGTGTTGAGGGACCTTGGGGCCATGCAGCGTCCGTTCTCGAACTTAGTGAAGCAGTAGCTCTCACGGAAGTCTGAGAGCCCCGACAAACAGAGAAGAGAGAGAGAAGAACAGACAGATGGATGGCAAGGAGGGAGGGAGGGAATGGGTTTTAATAATAGAAAAATAATATATCTTAATTATATCTAGGACATTTGGCCTTTGGTGCTGTGAATCTACTGTCTACGGTCTCCCCCCTCTGTCTTTCACCGACTGGTTCAGAGGGCTGTTGTTTCTGCTGCCGGAGGGACTGGGTCGTAATGAGAAGCATATGGCAGCACTGGCCTTCCCTTAACGCAAGGCAAATAATCCACATGACCAACTGTGCACATGCTTGCATGTGGTGCGTGCATGCACCCACACACATACACAACCACATGCGCACATGTACACCAACATAATTCATGTTCAAGTTAAGGTCTTTTCAGGTGTTCATTCATTGTCTTCTATCCTAAAACTGTAGCGTTCACTGTATTTGCACACGCACACTGACACACACACGTAGAACACTAACACCTGGCTCAGGAGAAAATATCGCATCCATGTGCACCTGGTGCTTTGTGAAGAATGTCAAAGAGTCTCATGTTTCCCTCCTCTGTAAAACTGATTTGTCAGCCCTTCTTAAAAAGAGACTTATGTGCTCTTTGCACAGCTGTTTTCCAAGTTTCATTGTGTGTGTGTGTGTGTGTGTGTGTGTGTGTGTGTGTGTGTGTGTGTGTGTGTGTGTGTGTGTGTGTGTGTGTGTGTGTGTGTGTGTGTGTGTGTGTGTGTGGGCGTGTGTGTACCTGTTGTACTTTGATTAAATGTCCCAGACCGTACTCTTCTTAAACACTGTACAGTCATTTTCTCAATAGTGCCTTTCATCCAGACTCACTGTCCTTCTCATTTGTTGAAAAAACAGTTATTGTAACCAGCTAAAGATCTAACCTATCATAGCTATCATGAGCCAGGAAACCTACCAATGTGTCCTAAAAATTACTTGTACTGTAACTTTTATGTCATATTGTTATATATAAAACACAAGAAGCCCATTTTATTATTTCCAGTTGTAATGCTAAAATTTGTTCTATAATAATATATAGTTGGTGCCTCAACTGAATAACAATGAATGTTCTTTCCTATGCAGGACACTGTCTGTATTTGGTTTCAGTTCTGTGGGCATCTCGAGCTACCCTTGTTTGCCCCTCTAGTTAAGCCAGCTCTCCTCTCCATTCCTCCATGTCTTTCTCCCTCCTCAATCCCAGCTGCCAAAGAAACCAAAATGAAAAAAATGGACTAAAAGTGTGAACTGCAAACTGCCTTGCTGAACTTATGATGTCATCACTTCAGTGTTTGGAGGGGGAACTCCCTGTTAGGAGTCAAGCCTGGAGAGAGACCCATCCGCCCAGCCTGAAAGCAAACATGCATATAGTATGGACACACACACGCACACATACACACCCGCACACACACACACACAACACACACACACACACAAACACACACACGCGCACATACACGCACACAAACACACATACAGACACATGCACATACATGTATACAGAAATGCACACAAACGACTACACACACATTCATAGGTACACACCCAAAAATGTTTACACAGACACACTTGCACACAAACACACACACACACACACGCACACAAACACACACACACACACACACACACACACACACACACACACACACACACACACACACAACTTTACAGACGACAGACACACAAACGCACGCACAAGATGAGGAAATGGAAAAGTGATCTGTTCAGATCCACCCTTGGGCTGAGCAGCCACTGCAGCAGCAGCAACAGCTGGGCATGCTATGCTGCCTGCACAACTCAAAGAGCACTCAGAGAACGAGTGAACCAGCAGGGCTCACACATGGAATTATGTTACAGTTCCTACAGTTGACACCAAGCCGGAGGTTAATAGATCTATAGCTAGATAGATCAAATCAAAAGTAATTGTCATGTTGGGTACTAGGAAATAGCTGCATTAACCCCATGTATACACCTTTATCGATTCCTTTGTTGATTTTGTTGAATATCAATATGAAGGCCCAGTGGCCCAGGCATGAAACCATTTGGATACATTTTCTGGTTAATGTTGTTCATCTCTCTCGTCTCTGTCTCTCTCTCTGGGGCTTGTTGAGGTCATACGTACCCTGACATCTGCGTCCCGATGGGGCGACCTGGAAGCCCTCTGGACACAGGCACGTGAAGCTCCCCTCTGTGTTGGAGCATAACCCAAACAAGCAGATGTCCGGCGACTGCGAGCACTCATCGATATCTGCCAGAAACGGACATTGAAGACGATGTTAAATACATTGCACAATCAAATGATTCATGATCATTGGTTGCAGAAGGTCTGCTGTCCTCGGTTGACCATGTAGTCAACCGCGAGCATGATGCCTAACCCCCTCCCTGTTCATTAATGTCACTAGTTCACTGTGAAAAGCGTCAAAAACACAGTACCTGTCACTTGAATAGCAGACATAAAGTCCAGACGCATGCAGCCACACAACTATTAGAGGCCATGTCATCTGACATCAGTACACCAGAGGAAACTCTGACACTATCCCTGAACGGAGCGTGTCTATGTTTTGCAGGCTTTGGTGCTTTTGTTCTACCTGTTTCTATTTGAGACGCGCTGCTCCAGAACCCTTTGTGCACGTCACACCTTCGCTTATAATCCATTGGTGTTCAGAAAGCTCCACACATCTTCTCTTGGCAGTGCTTGTCAATTGACAAACAAACAAACTCATTTCTATTATTGTCTACACTAGAAGATGGAAGATGGAAGAATAGAAGTCAGGTTTTATTTGTGACACTATTGTTTGGATCAGCCATGATTTAACCAAGATCTGCATTAATAATAAGCTAATACCAGTGTATGGCCCAGGGCTGAGAGCCATGAGATATATAAACATGATGTGGTGCTGATTGATGTAGTTGCATTGTATTGTTCTACTGTCGGCTTAAGTTTAAGTACCCAAATGAGAGACATTGTCAGTATTCAAATACATGTACAAAAACAACATTGTATACAAAGTTGACCGACTTGTGTTGGGTTTAAACTTATCACAGAGCTTCTGTAAACAGTGTGAGGTGAAAACGTTGGTGCATCGTCTTGGCTGGTATGGGTATGGTCGGTGTAACTCTAGCGCAGTACAAAGCCGTATCTTTGATCCGTATATCGGAGCAGCCTGTCATCAACCATCTGGGTCTAATTCAACAAGTATCTCATCGCACTCAAAAAGGACTACGACTTCTTGTGTGCGTTTGGGATTAACAGCGTTGGTGTGCATCCGTCGTAAAGTGCAGCTGCTGCCGGTCGGGTGGGCGGAGTGTCTGCCTGGTCTTCCTCGTCGTCGTCGTCCTCTTCATACTCCTCCTGCTCACTCTGCTTCCAGGAACCGATTGCCAGGCCAGAGGTCAGCCCAGAATCTCCTCCCTAAGCCCTAAGGCTGCCCAAGCAATCCCCCCCCCCTCACTACACTCTGACACGTGAGGATATGATGTGTAGGATGGAAGGACGGACTAGAAGATGATGACATTAAAGTGAATGAATGGAGGTTGTATTCAAAACTCTTCTGGTCAACCATGACAGTGAGTCTGGAGTGTGATTATGGTTGAGTTGTTGGGTTGTGTGTGTGTGTGTGTGTGTGTGTGTGTGTGTGTGTGTGTGTGTGTGTGTGTGTGTGTGTGTGTGTGTGTGTGTGTGTGTGTGTGTGTGTGTGTGTGTGTGTGTGTGTGTGTGTGGTTGTGTCTTAGTAGTATGGGGGGTATCACACCTCAACCATAACCATTTTCCAGGTGTTAAACCATTTTGTAGCTTTAGGAAAAGCCAAAAGCAGGAATAGTAAGCCCAACAAAGAGCTGTAGAGAACAGAACGGAACTACGAAACTACGGAGCTATGGAGCTACTGAACTATGGGGCAATTGAGCTATGGAGAGATTGAGTTAGGGAGCTAGGGAGTTAGGGAACTACGGGACTGTGGAGCAACGAGGCTAGAGAGTGGTGGAGATATGGCACGATGGAGCGATGAAGTGATGGAGCTATAGAGCGCATTACCTTCGCAGGTCTCCTCATGCAGGTAGTAGCCTGCTGGACAGATGCACCTGTAGGATCCGTCCAGGTTGACGCAGACCCCCACGCCGCAGGTCCCAGGGTTTACCGCACACTCGTTGATATCTGAACAAAGAACACGCACACGTCCCAAACCACTCAGTAAACACAATGATAAGGCCAAAAGACGAAGAATTCTTCATATGAGTCGGTCGACTGAGGCGTCACCGTACCATTGCAGACCCGTCCGTCGACAGAGAGTTCATATCCGTCTCCACACACGCAGTAGAAGGTCCCCACGGTGTTGAGACACTGGCCGTTCCTGCACAGCCCTCTCTGCACTCCGCACTCGTCAACGTCTGACAACAAGCATCACACACAAAGCGTGTCACAAAGCCTGAATCAATACGACTGGGATTCTGTTACTCTCAAACAGCTCTCCATGTCTCCATTTTTTTTTCACAAACACACAAACACACACACACACACACACACACACACACACACACACACACACACACACACACACACACACACACACACACACACACACACACACACACACACACACACACACACACACATACACACACACACCTATGCAGTCGTGGTTGTGTGAGTTCTCAAATCCCGGGTAGCAGAGGCAGTTGTATGAGCCCACGGTGTTCTTACACGTCCCGTTGCCGCAAGCCTGCTTCTCACACTCGTCCATGTCTGGAAACACACAATTAAATGAAAGTGTTGGTTGAATGACTCATTATTTAGTAAACAGTGTGACAGGCAAACGTTGCTTGCTTCGGTTTCTCGAGGCTAATCCAGGACACCGAACAATAGCAGCATCAAGGCAACAGCATCTGGTTATTCCATTAGCTGTGGACATGATTTACACAGGAAGGTCAAGCAAAGGCTCTAGGTAGAGCTATACCGCGCAGAAACAAGAAATCATAGGAGTTTTCTTGTGCTAAAAACCTTGTACAACAGATGAGCAAATTTGAAGTTCCCTAGCAATTAAGACTGTTTTGCCTATTTAACTTCAAATGAACCGTGGCATAGATACTACACATACTACAATGCAGGACTTCTCTGCACTGAAAATTGAGATGTGACATTTGGAGTATTTCAGCAAACCCATCTGTGTTTCTAATATATGCCGGAAAATGTATGCCGAAAATGCAGAGGACATGTCTGAAAACCGCTACTAGATGGATCCTAAAGTCAACTCACCGATACACATGGCGCCATCCGTGGTGGTTTTAAAGCCATTGGGACAGATGCAGCGGTAGCTTCCAAGCGTATCAATGCACTGGCCAGGACTGCACACACCAGGGTTCTCAAGACACTCATTGCGATCTGGGAACAGGGAACAGGGACAGTTACTCACGGTAAACCTCACAGATTAATGAACACTTTAATGACAACAAATCAATGACATTAAAAACGTCACTCCACTGACACTGAAAATGTGAATACTACATTCCAAATGCAATGAACACTGTTCATTCTAGCCTCTTATTAGCCACTCTCTTTACATAACCATTACTGAAGTAAAAAGCAACTATGTAACATTACCAATTTGATGGTCTGTTTTGTTGCCCTAAAGTCCCTGAAAATCTAGGAACTAACTAACGATCACCTCATTGCTACTTTTAGGTCATAGCACATTTGACTCTGACTAACGTCTGAATATGTCGAAAATGACAGCCCTTAATGTGCATGAATAGAGGAATCCAGGAGAGGTTACAGGGAACGCTGATTAAAGATGCGTGGCCCAGTATCACAGGAGTCCTGTCCAGATTGTTTCAATCGCAGAGGTGTTAAGACTCTCAGCTCATGAAACAGCCATCCGTTGTATCCCTGCGACACATGATGTGCATTTTCACAATGTCACCTCCTTCAGAGCTAGCGCTACTACAGCGCTGCAGTTCTTTCCCGAGGTGTGGCTGTCAGGCAGCTCCCACTCATGTCCATTCAGCTAAGCACACAAATGTTTGGATCACCACGTGTCACCTAATTCAGCTCAACAAGCTAAACAAAGCTCATCTGGCTAGAGCGTGCAGAGAGTTTTG